>OVBN01000173.1:1192500-1596065 GCA_900406565.1 Turritis glabra | reverse complement strand
CAAACACTCGTGGAGCGATGGCTGGACGCTTGGGCGGCGGTGGTGGGAGTACGTCTCCCACTCTTTTGGACAATCCCTGAAATAATGAACCCTGCTGACCACATTGTAACAGGCCCTCGGTCCAACTGCTGGTGTGCTGATGCTGCGGTTTGTCTGAAAACTGGTGCAACCACTGCCTTACCTCGGCACTCCTTTGCCACATGTCCCATCCGTCCACAGGAAAAACACTTGGGACACTCTCTAAAATGGTTACGCTGACAGCGGAAACAAACAAGGTGGTCCTGACGGACCCACTGTCCTCCTCTACATCTCTGGAGCTCTTCCAAACCTTTGCTGAGTGACCCTGCTGAGCTTCTGTTCCTCTGCGAGACCCAACTCCTGAATGACAGCCTTCTCTACCAGCTCCAACATGCTGTGATAATCCCTCACTGCACAGCGGTTGCGAATCTCCACTCGCAACCTCTTCATGAACCGCCTGACGAGCTCCTGCTCATCCATATATCGCCTAAGGATCCTGCGAAGACGGCTAAACTCGAGCTCGTACTCTCGGATTGTCATAGTACCCTGTCGAAGATCCTGGAAGGCATTCTCCTTCTCGTCCATGGCCTCTCGAGGAAAGTACTTCCTGGTGAACTCCCTCTTGAAGTCATCAAAGGACAGCTCATATCGTCCACGTGCCCCCCTCAACAACTGCCTCCCACCAGGCTAGGGCATCATCTCTCTAATACTGAGTAGCCAAATCCAGACGATACTCGGTAGGGCACCTCATATGGTCAAGGTTGCGCTCTAACTGTCTTCTCCAGTTATTCGCAACAGTAGCATCCACAACCCCTCCAAACCGATCCAGCCCCATGTCCTTCATCTGCCTCATCAACTTCCAATATGTAGGACCCTCTCTGACCCTGGCAGGTGGTGGTGGCGGAAATCGCTCATGATCAACAGGCTCGCGAATAACACGACGAACATCATCCGCAGCCTGCTCTGCACCCATCTGACCCCTGAATCTCTCACGGTACATCATCAGCTCCTCTAACAACTCTGCATGACCTGCGGCCTGCTCTGCTCCCTGCACAACAACTGGTGGGGCCTGCTGCGGCTGCGCCTGCTGTGCCTGAAGACCCATCTGATGGGACACCTCCTGAGCCGCAACTCGAGCAGCTTCCTGAGCAGCTACACGTGCTGCCTCCTGAGCAAACTGTCGCACAGCATCCTGACCAACCTGTCGCACAGCATCCTGAGCAACCTGTCGCACAGCATCCTGAGCAGCCTGCCTCGCTGCCTCCTGAGCAATCTGCCTAATGGCATCCTGATCCACACCCTGAACAACAGGTCAGTCAACCTTAGCCTCGCTGCCCTCGACATGGGCATTCTCATCTGCCTGCTCAGGCAAAACAGGCAGTTTTGAACTTCTGGCGCTCTGGGAACGGGTATTCCTCATCTGAAAGGAAAACCACACGGTTAGCTTTTACAGAGACCCGAGCGCAAACCAACAACACACTAATACTCAACACGAAGGGGTGTCATTTGTTTTGAAATCTTCCCATCTCCGAAAACAACTTTTAAAACAAATCCGAATCAAAAATATTTTCAACACTTAACAGCCCCCGGGTCAAAATCGGGTCAGCTAAACTCCGCTCTGACACCAAATTGTAACACCCGTCTCACCCTCACTCAGGAACAGCATGGCACGTGTAACATCCGTCTCACCCTTTCTCGGGAACGGTATGTTACCATAAATAAAAATTACCGAAAATAGCTCAAATAGAGAACATCCACATTTATTTAACATAAATCCATTAATTTCAATAAATCCGATAAAACATAATAAATCCAACAAAAATCCACAACACAATTGTTTTATTAAAATCACGAATAAAAAAAGCAGAAAACGAGAATCGACCCAAAACAACACCCCGACATGTCAAGTACGAACTACTCGGCTGGCTCATCTGAAAGGGGGAAAAGAAGGGGTAAGCAACAGGGGAGTCACTCAGTGAGGTATGGGATACTAATCTGCATGTCACTGACT
The DNA here is from genome assembly GCA_900406565.1 of Turritis glabra. Classification (NCBI taxonomy): domain Eukaryota; kingdom Viridiplantae; phylum Streptophyta; class Magnoliopsida; order Brassicales; family Brassicaceae; genus Turritis; species Turritis glabra. Next base: position 1,594,036 of record OVBN01000173.1, on the reverse strand, counting down.
CCGGTCTAAGAAACTAATCACAAAACAGAATAGAACCAAACATGAACAAACACAGCACCTACAGTGCTCAACCAACAAACAATTGCCCTAACCTTGGATAGTGTCCAATCACACCCTCACCATTGAGGAAACTATGGGATAGTGCCCAATCTCACCCTCCAACGAGGTCATCTATGGGATAATGCCCAATCTCACCGCCCGGTGGACGATTATCGATCTAAAGGTGCAGGGCAACAGATCGATTACGGATTGCCCTCACCCCGAACCATCACACAATGCGACACCATACAGAAGTCCATCTCTGTATCCGCGATACCGTATAACCATATAACCATATACATATATAGAGCAACCACTTAACATAAACAGTATGAACAAACAATTGGGTTGAATCATCTATTTTTCCTATGTCCAATTTAAACAAGCAAACTATCTAGACTCGATCATAGAACCATATCACATTTAATTACTACACTATCCGTAACTAGAATCCTCGAACAGAGTACAAAAGTTTGCGAAATAGTCCTCACCTTTGCAAAGCTAAAAACTGCGGTTTCTGGACCTCACACGATTAAACTGACTCCGGATCTGAAACCAGCACAAAAAATCGAGTCAGAGGGACTCGAACGACGAAAAACGGTTTTCGGGTCAACCGGTCAAAGTCAACGGAAAAAGTCAACGGTCAACCCCGGTCAAAGTCAACCCGAACCGGTCAACGTTCAAACCAATCAAGCCAGTCCGGTTAAGCTAAACTGGAAATCAATTTCAAAATCAAACCGGTTAATCTAAACCGAAACCAAATCGATTTAAACTGACCGGTTAACCTAAACCGGAACCAAATCGATTTCAATTGAATCAAACCGACCGGTTTACCTCAACCGGTTGGCGGCGAGAATTCCGGCGACGGCTTACCGGAAAGGTCACCGGCGGCGACTGCGGTGGACGGCGGCGGACGGCGACGGACGGCGGCGAGCGGCGGCGACACGGCGGCTCCGGCGAACGGGGGCGGCTCCGGCGACCGGCGGTGGCGCGTGAGATTCACGCGCGGACGAGCTGGTGGCGCGTGGAGGCCCGTGGTCGTCACGCGCTTCCTTTGACCGGTGCGTGGCGGCGGCTCCGGCAGCGGCTGGTCTCTCCGGCTTCGTCTCGTCGTCACGAATCCGATGGTGGCCTTGGATTTGCGAGATTCAAAGCGGTTAGAGAGGGATCTTAAAAATACCAAAAGGACCAAAACCTAATCTTTCGAAACTCGGTTTTCGGAAGTTACCTTGGGCTAAACTCGGCGGTGGCTCGGTCGGGCTTAGCTCGGGAAGTGATGGACGGCGGTTCGACGGTGGTTCAAGCTCTGACGAAAATTCTGCAGAGTTTCTTTACTCAGGAGAGTCTTTGCAACAAATGAAGAAATGAGATGATATTTATAGAGAAAAGAGGATGGGTACCTAGGGTTTGCATTGGGCCTAATGGGCCTCGGGAAAATGAAACGGGCTTGGGCCCGAAAAATGGGCCGTTACACATTTATTATTGGAATCCGCGTATTGTTGTCTACAACATTCCCATTAGTCCTGATTGTATAATATATACAAGTGAATCACAAGATGCAGAGAATCAAGTCTGCATACAATCTTTGATATCGGATAACCCACAAATCCTACTACATATATGTTTGGCTCACATCAAGGAAGCATATTTATCCCCTCAAGCAAATTGGGGACCAAGTTGAAAATTCAAGGAGGATCTTTGGTGCTGTTTACATAGGTTACACCAGAGAGGGATAAGTTCAATTGTGATTGCTGCGGGGTTGAAGAAGATATGAATTACCATCCGCTATTTAATGTCCTCCTTCCCTACAGACTTGAGCATTATCTCAGTCCTCAGATCTTATCAACACTGAATATAATCCCTTTGATTTATCCAAATTTTAATGATATTTGTTCTGGAGAATCCCATACCAAATTGGTTTAAGTTTGGAAAATGATGGTTTTCTTTCGATATTGTGGTTCATATAGAAAGTGGGAACAAAAATTTTTATCAGGGTGTCCAACGATAATCATCGAACATACTTAAAAGTGTAAGGTGTAGAGGGAAGCTCAAATCTTCTATTCCCTCTCTTTAATTGAAATATATATGAGATTTAAAAATCTTTATTGATTTTAAAATTTAGATATATGGATTTGAAATAACATGGTTTACCCATAGATTTGAGTATTTGTATTTTTCATATCCAAATCCATTAAAATTTAACGTTAATACAAAGCAGATTTTCAAATTCAATAATAAATCACTAAACGAATAACATATGATTTTAACTAGTATATATAAATTATAGAACCAATAACACATGACTTTGATAAAAAATTTCAAATTAATAATTGAATAACACATGATTTTTATCTAGATTTCCAAATCTATTAAAATTCATGAACCAATAAACTCCTCAAGATGTCAAGTGGATGAATTTTGGAAGAGTTCAAACTCAACCTCAGATTTGGAGGTGGATATGTTTACAAGCAAATGATAACACGCTGGGAGCCAAAATGTCAGTCAAAGAGTCTTTAATCTTTTCACTTAAAGTGGGAAAACATTACTATGGGATATGTCTTAAAGATGTTTTTAATTTTTAAAAATTTTAAATTTTACGACAGGTTGTTTAGCCCTTTTAAATATAAAAAACTAGAGATTTTTGTCCTTCGGTTTGGATTTCCATTCAGGGTGTTATTTTTAATTACATTACAATTATATTTACTTTTTTTTTTGTTCCTAATGTCATATTAACCACATTTATTTATATCATATCGTTACTTTTTCTTTTATTATATTTTTTGATATTAATTACGTAAACTATATTCATCCAAATTTAATAACCGAACTTTTTTTTCTTAATTTCTTTTAATATGTTAGTTGACAAAATAATTCTTCTTACTTATTTTGTTTCTTTTTACTCAAACTTTGAGTATAATAAACTCGTGGGCTCAAGTCGTGGGGTACTAAGAAGACTAATAAAGATGATAGATAAGCCTAAGAAGCCCAATCGACCATATCACTTGGGCAGTGATTTCTCTTCACTGTAGTTTTGTAAAGTTTGCATTTTTATCGAGCCAACGTCCCCAAAAGCTCTTCTTAGGGCAAAAGAAATATCTTATGTCGCTTATTAATCTACATACCCCTTTTATATTTACTCAAATATGATATGAAGAATTTTTCCTCATTCACAAATTTCAGAATTGAATTGAAAAAAAAAAAACGGGGAAAAAAATTGAAAACGAGCTCAAGCTCCAGCTGGACTTGCTCCACCGTCGTCCTCACGAGCTCGCTAGTCATCGCCGGTACTTCGCATCTCCATAATTTGAGCTTCAAAATTTAGGTCTGTTCTTCAACCTAAACAATTTTGAAGAATTGAATTAATAAATTGAATCCACATTTGGTTTGAAATTGAGGTTTGAATTCGATTTGAGATTGCACATTATATACATTGGGTGTTTGACCATTGTTTGTGGGTCGATTAGAACTTTAAATTGATTACAAATAGATTTCAGTGGTTGAATCGTAGTGAAATATAGATTCCTAAACGAACCAATTTGAGTTCTTACGATAGGAGAACTGGGTAAACTAGTATAACTAGTACAACTGGTATAACTGATATATGTAGTATAACTAGTAAAACTAGTATTACTGAATAAGTTTTTTTTGTATTGTTTTGGCAGGACACAATGAGCATTAACGCCAGCATACATTTTAAATACCAAGGTCGCATGTATAGTTTAATGTTGAAGACATCAGTGGAGGAGATAACTTTGTCAATGGTAGAAGCTAGGATATACAAGAAGCTTGCATTAGATGAAAGTAAGGTTAAATTGCAATTGAGTTATATTCCATTACTGGTGGGGTGTGAGGAACAATGGACTATTTCTGATGATGAGGATCTGTATATTTATCTAACATCCATTGGTAAAGAGAAACGTAGATGTATTTTGTTTGTAGAGGTCATCACTTATTCGGAATTGCCCGAGCAATTGTCGAGAGCGGGCAAAAGTTCTGTTAGTATGAACTATGACAAGTCAACTGATGATGAAATCGGAGCTAATGCCATTACTTTGTACGTAGAAAAAGATCAAGCAAATGATGAAGGTATCGTAGAGGGTGGAAATGTATCAAGTGATGAAGGTGAGGATAACAGTATGAGTAGATCAGATATGGGAGATGAATATGTTGAGCTTCCAGATGTTGTAGAAGCTAGTCAGTTTATAGAGCCTTGGGAAGACGGTTTGGGTTTTAGTCTACGTCAAGAATTTCCAAATAAGAAGGCATTGCAAGATGTGGTGGATAGAGCATCATTTGTTAATAATTATGGTTTTGTTGTTAAAAAGTCGGATCAGAGACGTTTAGTTCTAAAATGTACAAAAGAAATCTGTAAATGGGGTTTACGAGCTGCAAGGATTCCAAAGACAGATATTTTCTCGATTAGAAGGTACACCCAGATGCATACATGTTCTCGGGCTAGCCAGAGTAGAAGCAACAGCAGCATGAAGAGGCAAGGCACACCACAGTTAGTTGCAGCTCTTTTGCATGATGATTATCCAGGACAAATAGAAAGTCCAACTCCTAAAATTATCATGGATCTTGTTAAGACAAAATTAGGAGTGAATATATCATACTCCACAGGGTTGAGAGGAAAAAATCAAGCTGTTAGTGATTTGCGTGGTACCCTGGAGGAAAGCTACAAGATGTTGTATTGCTATTTGCACATGTTAGAGAAGGTCAATCATGGTACAATAACACGTGTGAAATTGGATGAGAAGGAAAGATTTAAGTACCTATTCATAGCTTTGGGAGCTAGCATTGAAGGGTTTCAAGTAATGAGGAAAATGATAATTGTGGATTCAACTTATCTCAAGAACGGATATGGTGGTATACTAATTTTTGCCTCAGCTCAAGATCCTAATCGTCACCATTATCTAATAGCATTTGGTGTACTCGATGGTGAGAATGATGCAAGTTGGACCTGGTTTTTGGAGATGCTGAAAACCATTGTAGCAGACTCTTCCGAATTGGTATTTATCAGTGATAGAAATGCAAGGCTCATCAGCGCCATAGCTAATGTGTATCCCCAATCTCATCATGGGTATTGTATATGGCATTTGTCTCAAAATGTGAAAGGTCATGCTTCTAACGTCAACAAAGACGTAGTGGCATGGAGATTCATCGAGTGCAGTAGGCATTACATAATGGTTGAGTTCAATTGTGTATATACTTCTTTTAAGATGAGATATCCTTCTGCGGCCAAGTATCTGGAGGAGAGTACCGAGAAAGAAAAATGGACAAGATGTTATTTTCCAGGAGAAAGATACAACTTAGACACAAGCACCTGTGTGGAATCTTTGAACAGTGTGTTTAAGGACGCAAGGAGGTACTCTATAATACTCATGATTGATGCAATCATTAAAACATTTTCTAATTGGTTTAATGAACATCGGAAGGAGGCTGTGGCTGGATCGGTTGAACATAAACTGGTGCCTTTTGTGGAGAACTTCATGCACGATTTATGGGCTATTGCTGAGAAATTGATTGTGATGGAGCTAAACACATTCGAGCTTGAATACAATGTCATTGGTAGTGATGGAAAGCCATATTTGGTGAATTTGCTCTTGAAAAGTTGCAGTTGCAAGGTGTTTGATATTGAAAGGTATCCTTGTGTGCATGCACTTGCAGCTTTCATTGAATTTTTAAGGCATGAAGGTAGAGGTCGTGATATCCAATTACATGAGTTGTGTTCAAAATATTATTTGACGGAGATGTGGGCAATGACATATTATAAGACAATCTATTTAGTGCCGGATATGTCTCAATGGGACGTCTCAGATGACATCAAAAGCAAACAAATTATACCTCCGGATCGAAAAAAAAAAACAGGGAAGAAAGAAAGTTAAAAGATTTCCATCGGCTGGAGAAAGGCGTCCAAGGACGCAAAATAAAATATGGCCGAGACAAGGACTCCAATGGTTATTTTTTTGGAAATTGTAGTAGTGTTTGATTATATATTGGTTCTGGAACTACTACGTAAAACTGATTTTCTATTATGTAATACTATGTATTGGTTCAGGGACAACTACGTACAACTAGTTTTCCGTTATGTAATACTATGTACTGGTTCAGGGACAACTGAGTACAACTGGTTTTCTATTATATAATACTATGTATTGGTTCTGGTACTACTACGTAAAACTGGTTTTCATTATGTAATACTATGTATTGGTTCTGGTACTACTACGTAAAACTGGTTTTCCATTATGTAATACTATGTAATACTGGAATAACAAAAAAAAAAACTGAATAATTAAAGAAAATAATAATTTTTTTTTTTTTTAAGAAAATCTAAAACAAAACTACTGAACAGACTTATTGGCGTTGTTAACGACATAAATAAATGTTCCATTATGTATTAAAAAGAAATTACGAACTATATCATATTAGGATGTTATGAAACAATTTACACAATATATTCCTTATACTTTTAAGATCACTTTTAAAATAATAACCTACTTATTATGAAAAAGTTGGAGAAATGTAGGTTTTTAACATATTAATACATAAAACACTAAGAATCATATGTTAATCGACAAAAAGCAACTGTAAAACTAAAACAACAAATTGTAAAGGTACGTAATACTAATTAAAATAGAAAACAAGCGAAATAGAACTATGTGGAACTTTGGTATAACTACTATATTCTGTATAACTATGTGTTAATTTTGAGGGCGCACATGTGACAAAAAGACGGCGCACGTGGAGCAAAACTTCTATCTTAAGATCGAAATTTTTGCTCCAAATGTTTGGCGCTTTCCTTAAAATCGAATTTGGGTTTCCCTCCATTTATTTCTTTTCATAATAGAAAAAAAGAAATCGCTTAGCTTCATTCTTCATTTTCTCTCCTTTTCTCTCGAATTGGGCATCTCAATCGTTTTGATTTCAGGTAATCTTTGTAAAGATCCCAATCGATTTAATTTTTGTTTTCAGTTTGGGTAAGCTTTCTCTCATCTCAATCGATTTTAATTTCGTTTTAGTTGATTTCGGTTTTGGGTAAGGATCTCAATCGATTTCAATTATGGTTGAAATCAGTTGTCATTGATTGTTGCTATTTGATTCGATTAAGGTGAAACAAAATCATGGAGGAGAATGATCCATATTACACTGACATGAAGAAGAAGAAGGAGCTATTCGATAGATACTATGCCATAACTGATGGTGACTATGGTATTCCATAAAGATGTCCATGTGGTGGACGCATCATCGAGGAGACTTCTCAAACCGAAGCAGAAATAGGAAGGAGATATTTTATATGCAATGTGTTTGAGGTGAGAGGACATCAATTTTAGATTAATGATAATGAATATGTGACGGAATATATGTTTCTATGTACAGAATGATGGCTTCCACATTCGGAAAGTTTGGGTTGCAGCTATACAAGAAGAGGTCACTAGTTTAAGGAAGGAGGTTGATGAGCAGTCCCAGAAGATTCGAAGCTTTACACACCTTGAATTTCAAGTGGAACAAATATGTAAGGAGCTGACAAACAATAGTGAAGAGATTGCAAAGCTGAAGGAGTTAGTGGCGAGTGTTGTGCGTCGAATCGAAAAGCTTTTTGGGCCTATGCCTTGATATCTTGGAATTATCTATGCTCTTTCTTTGTATGACTTATCTTTGTTTTGTAAGACTTACTATGCTCTTTCTTTGTATGACTTATCTTTATTTTGTAAGACTTACCTTTGTTTACCAGTAATACTACATAGTTTTACCAATTATTACCAATAATACTATATAGTTTTACCAAGTATTACCAGTAATACTATATAGTTTTACCAAGTATTACCAGTAATACTACATAGTTTTACCAAGTATTATCAGTAATACTACATAGTTTTACCAAGAATTACCAGTAATACGATATAGTTTTACCAAGTATTATCAGTAATACTACATAGTTTTACCAAGTATTACCAGTAATACGAAACAGAAAAACATATATAGTCTATCAATCCAAACAAACAACAACAACCCATCAATCCAAACAAAGATATAGTCTAAGATATAGTCTAAGATCTCCTAGATCTTGTCATTCGCTTACTCACTTGGTGGGGCTCCACTCCAGTCCGTTTAACACCCTTCTTCTTCCTAATATCTTCTTGGGAAGGACCAACATGCTCGCTTGGTGGGTCTGGGGCTGGGGAATCAGCAGTAGCCTCGTTTACTGAGTCTGCAGCTACCTACAATCGAATACAGTTATACTATAGTATTACCAACAATCACCCACTGTCATACAAAGTATTACCAAGTATTACAAAATCTTACCTTCTCTCCTAACTACTCCTTGACAAAAGCTTCCAGCGGTGAGACTCTTTTGTCCAACCCATCAACCTTGTCCAGAATTACCTTCATCTGTTCTCCCATTTCTTCTTTCATTTTGTTCATGAGATCCACAAATTCAGCTGTAGTCGGGCTTCCCGAAAAATCAATGGCGGCTACAGGTTCTTTCACTGCATTCCCAGGTTCCTCTTCTAATCGGGACTGTACATCTTGGTTGTATATCTTCTCAAATGATACGGTATATCCCTCAAAAAGACGTTTCATCTAACTCTCAACAACGACATCATGTCTATCATCATCTTCTTCTTCTGTGATTTCAGCCATAAGAGAGATTTCTTCATCCACAGCTAGTAGGATACTATCAATGTCCTGTAATATCAAATAATTAAGAAATATTAAAAACACAACAACCCAAAATAATTCATATGCAAAAGATAACTAGTATAACTAACCTTAGTTGTACCAAGTTCATCATTTATTTTTGAAAGAGGAAACCCTTTCATTTCACTTTTCTTCAACCTTCTCTTGCACATCCTAGGACAATAGATGTCTGCGCCTGGAATATCTTCTCTGAATTTATTTTCCAATTTTTGTATTGCCTCAAAAGCTAAAAGCTACACAACACACATATATTTGGAGTTAGCTTCAATTATAAGAACTAGTAACAATGACCAATACCTCATATAAATTTTTACTTACCTCCATAGGAATACAAAAACCTGGAATTGGCCATAATGCACCCTCTGTGACGGGCCCTCCAAAATAATCCATCGTGTGCGCGATGGATCCTAGCATATGATCAAATGACAATCTCCCCCAAGGAAACGTCGTACAGAAGTTCAGATCATCCACTGCTCTCAGAAAGAACTCATCAACAGGCGTAGCATCTACTCTAGTCTTTGTATGAGCTATGACAATGCTGGATAAGAAGTACAGGACCGCCATCTTCAACCTATCTCTTGAACGTTCCATTCCCACAAGCTTCTCTTTCGCGTCTTGATGTCTAATAGGCAAAGACGTGAAATGCTTGTTCACAAATTTCAGACTTCCCGCTTTCCTGTAATCGATAGGATAGTTGCGACAGTCTAATCCTGAGATCAAGGCATGTTCCTTTATACCGTAGCGGATCAGAACGCTATTCACGATGAACCAAGCTTCCTTCTTTTTCTCGATGCATGTCGTACGAAGAAGGAGCATCCACATGCCCATAACCTTGTGATTTTTGTCCCTTGGCATATGGAAGATGTGTCTGAATTGGGGATGGTTCTCAAACCAGTTTCGTCTCAACATTATTCATAGGAGGATCCAAACTCTCTAGCGTTGTCAACGCTTCATGTATATAGCACCTCGTTGACAGCTTGATTTTCTTCTTGTACTCCGTCGAAGGGAAGTATATTCTTAGAGGTTGTAATGCGGTTGGTTCCTCCTCGGAATCCTGCAAAACACAGTTTTACCAAGTATTACCAACTTATACTATTCAGAACTTTTTCAAAATACTCATAGTTCTACCTAGTTATACCAGTATTACAAAACAAAATATGATTGTTGTACCAAGTATTAACAAGTTATACAGTTTCCATAATATTTCAAGACTAATAGCTCTACCTAGTTCTACCAAGTTGTACCTATAACTTTTACATGAAATCCACAATATTTCAAGACTAAATGTTCCACCAGTTCTACCTAGATTTACCAGTTCTACCTAGTTATACTACACTTCTAACTTAAAGCGTTCTCTACTTCTACCAATTCAATTATGGTTGAATCCAAGGCTCAAGAGCAAATACTTACGATCGAGTCATTGGGATTGCTAATGGTTCGGCTTGAGCTTGTTGCCGAGTTACTTCCTAAGTTGATTCGTTCTTCACTTCGACTGCCACTCTCTTCTCCGGCTCCTTCTCCGGCTCTTTCTTCTTCACTACCACCGACACTCTCTTCTCCGGCTCCTTCTCCGGCTCCTTTTCCGGATCTTTCTCCAGCTCCTTCTCCGGATCTTTCTCCAGCTCCTTCTCCTTCTTCTCCTTCATTCGGGGGGTTTTCCCCAACAACCGTGACCAAAGCCGTCCTCTCTACATCTTGAGTATCTTCTAATGGAGCTTCAGGACCTTCTTTCTCTACATGTGGAACAATATCCATCCTTATTCTTTCCCACCTTGCCTTCACCATTGTCGCGAAAAGAGAGAATCGAGTAATCGAGTAAGACGAAAGAGAACGAAAATCGAGTAAGCCGAAAGGTTTTCGATTTTGTCGCGATTAGAGAGAATCACAATCGGATGGGTAAGGTAGTTATACCTAGTTTGCCGAATTTGAAATTATATCGATTATGATTTTGGAAGATTTTGTGGGAGTTTTCGATTTGATTTTCTCGCGTATAGAGAGAAATTAGGAGTTCAGTTTTGTTTTTATTTCGGATGGGTAGAGATCTCGGGTGGGCTAGGTATTAGTTGTAATTGTTTGATTTTTGTTAGGCTAATATAGTATTCTACTTTTATTTTGCATTAAAAAAAATTGAAAATTAAATTGTTTTTAGAAGGGAGAGTTTTCAGATTATGAATTCAGATTTAGGGGTATCTGAAATGTTTTCTCTCATAATAACCACCTCATCTGTAAAGAAACCAACAGTATTGACAGGGTCAAATAATGGTTTACAGAATCTGATGCATGGAAACATTGGTGCACCAGAGCAAATTTGGTGTAGACGAATAATAACCATTAAAAGAAAAAGAAAAACCAGAGCAAGATGTAAGCTCCATAGCCTCCAAAATGTAGCATGTTAATTGAAAAGAGGTACCTTTTAGACACACGTCCACCTCTTCTTATTTGTTAAACCATTTTATTAGGAGAAGTAGGGCATTTATATATAGATTTGATAGGGTATACAATGTTGATGAATATAAAATTCCATATGCTTATGAGCAAGAAGGGTTTATTGATCAGAAGAAGAGATTTGCTGTGGCGATAGAGCGTTTTAGCGAGATAAGGAGCGGGAGGGGTGTTACGAAGCAAGAAGCTTCGGAGGATTATCACGCTCAGAAAGCGACTGAGGTTTGGTGCACAGGACAAGAAGCAAGTTATTGATGGGTATGAGTTTTTGTTTAGTAATTTGACAGCCTTGGTTGAAGAATCTAGTCAGGCGGAAACTGGGAAACATCGAGGTTGTTACTCGGAAACCGTTGCAGAAAAGGCTCAGGAGGAGAGGGAATTTCTTCCAATTCATGGGTAACAGGATGAATTGTAGAAGACTAGGTTCTTGTCATTGTTGGGGAAACATGATTGGGCAAGACTACGCAGATACCGCAATATCTTCAAGAAGCAGGTTACACAAATCTTGGTAAGATCGGTTGCACTCAGCCTCGGAGAGTATTGCTGCAATGAGCGTTGCTTCTCGAGTCAGCTCAAGAGGTTGGTGTTAAACTCGGACATGAGGTTGGGTATTCCTTTAGATTTTTAGACTTTAAAGAATTTGGAGCCCACCACAATACCGGAAATCTAAAGGGCTAACCTTGCAAGTGTTGCTCTTACTGTGAAGAGTCTCGGGATTCAAGATGTGTTCAATTTTTATTTCATGGATCCTCCACATCAAACCGCTCTTTTGAAGGCTTTAGAGTTGCTATATGCACTAGGCGCTTTTGATGGAAATGGTGAGATTACTAAGGTAGGAGAAAGAATGGTGGAGTTTCCAGTTGATCTGATGCTATCAATGATGATGGTTGCTTCGGAAAAGTACAAGCGCTCGAAAGAGATAACCACCATAGCTGCCATGTTGTCTGTAGGGAACTCAATCTTTTATCGACCAAAGAACCATCAAGTTTTCGCCGACAATGCTTGGATGAATTTCTATGTAGATACAGAGAATGTCCACGCATTATTTGCTACTACGAATCCTTCCTTGCCAGTCAATCTGACCGACTCAAGGAGGCTCAAGAAAGAGCTAATTCGGTTAAGCTGACCAACTAGGGCATGAAAGAGGCTGTTGTCAAACTCTTTGAGCTGCTGGAACACGCCAAAAGATTTGAAAGGGAATATCATGAAGTGAAGTCCTAGATTTTAGCTTTTGAAAGCGAGTGAGGCAATTGATTAAGGAATTGTCATCTGAAAGGTCTAAGTCTTCATAAATGAAAGGTGAATTAGATGCTTCCAAGGACAGGCTCAACGAGCTGAACCTTAAGTACAAATCCCTCATCAAGTTTTGGGAACATGACTTGATGAAATCAGCCCAAAAAGCAAAGAAAGATGTCAAATGGCGTGGTAAGGAGTTCTTTCAAGAGGTAGCTAGCTCCATTAAAATTGGTGAATTCAGAAATCGATTGAAATCTGACATTGCTAAACTGAAGATCAACCTAGTACTGCTCACTCAAGTTAAAGAAGGTGATGCCATTATCGAAGAGGAGTATGAGAAGGTAAAAGCCGACTTGGTATTGATTTGCAACAGTTCGCTTCCTATTTCGCGGATTCTCCTCCTTTGCCAGAATCATGTTCGGACTTACTCCCAAAGGATGCTTTTTCAGTTGTCTAGTCTACTCAGACTATCGGTCCTATTCTCGCCGCTCAACCTATGCTTCCAACAAGTATTGATCAATTTGGGTCAAACGATGGAGTGATGAGTGAGGAATAAGCTGCTGCTCTTCGAGGCCTACATCCTTCGTCCGAGGGTGAGACTGACAAAAGATGTGCCTGCATTCGAACTCAAGGACTCGACTCCTGCCGACCGCACCGAGGAAGCGTTAACTTTTGCTAGCGAACCTGCTCTAGCTCCAGTCGAGGGTACCCAGGACGAGGCTCATCTAACTGCCGAAGGAGCTTCTGAAGAGGTTACCCAAATATGACTGCAATCATAATTTTGTGGGACCTGTCCCAATCTATCTTTATTTTATTAACACTTTCGCTTATGCCTGAAGGAGCATTGAACTCTTTTTCATTTATTTGCTTTTATACATTTGGAAATTTTAAGCCTTTTTTTTACCTAAAGGGGTTTTAAGTTTGTGTAGTTGATTGCCCGAGGGGGTTCTGAACTCGTACTTTTGAGTTAATTATCTATGCGTTCTTCCTATTTAGAAGTGTTTTATTTCGTTTTAAGCGCCGGATTGAAAAAGTCTGACTATACAATAATATATCATGTGGTTAGGTAGAGAGAAATAGGTTGATCACACCTCATATCATTTTTAAAGAAAAAACTCTTTATAGTTTGACCTCGATTTCTCTGATGCGAGGATGGAGCTCGGCTTAATATATGCGAACTGCCAACGTCGAAACGAGCCGGTCAGTTCGTAAACTATGGACAGGGCCATTTAGTAAAGAATAGTTCTTGTTATTTTGAATTGGCCTTCCAAAGTATGTTCGTCAGTTATATTACTCTAGGGTTTTGAACTACTAGGCTTTATTAGTCTCTTCATGCATGTAAGTAATTAATAACTTCTTCGAGTGCCAAAACTATCCAATTTAGAGCACAAAGAAGATTTTCCGTGTATCACACATCCGACTCCTTAAATGATGTGCTTTAATATCTTTGAATACTTAGTTGTCTTTAACTGCTGATTGAAATTAAAGATCCCTTTAGTTCGCCTTTCACCTTTTTTCCTTTCTGGTTTCATGGCGAATCACGATCAAACCTCCAGTTTTCCGTTTACTAGACCCCCTAGTAGTCATCTGTTTGAATTTGGTGATGGATTCGAACCTTTGGGCGTTCTTTGCCCACAATTTTTCTTAATTCTCAAAGGAGAGAAGAGAAAAGAATGTAAAGACTTCCTCTCGAAGGTTAGCAAGATTCTGAGTTGTTATTTAATTTTTGTGTCGTCTTCTCAGTTTTTTATTTATCTTCTTCCATCAGATCATTGATAGACATCAGTACGAATGCGCTGAACGTCAACGTCTAGGACAAAATATGATGGTTCTCGAGAAATAGATCGAGAAGCTAGAGCAAAATATTAGACATCTTGAATCCAATCCGTTCCAATGAGAGCAACGCGGGTTTGACTCCATTGCTCTGATTCCCAACTGCCTTCGGGCTTTCAACCAGAACCAAGGAAGAACTCTAGCTGTAGACCCGGGAGAAGAGATCAAGAAAGATTCCTCTTCCGAAGACGAACAGGGTGTGACGGAACTTGTTCTCGAGCCCAAACCTTGGATGTTGTGGGCTCTTTTTTAATTAATGGGCTTCAAGCGCATTTTAATATTTTATCGAACTTTGTTTTTCGATTACAATTTTCGCATGGTGGTCGCGTCTTAGTATTCCTCCATCGTATTTATTTTTTCATTCATCATTAAATGCAGAATTTATCGTTAATTAGGGCTAGTTACACCCTCATACATAGTAAGAACATCAATTGGCGAGCTAATTTATAGCAAATGATTTTGTGTGACCGCCTTTGCTTGTAGCTATAAAATCTAGCACAAAGTTTTACTTTTTTACTACTCTGATTTAATTCCAATGGCGACAGATCTTTGTTGTGACGAGACTATTCAAGAAATCTTCGAGGCTCCTAGTCCCAAAGTTGATGTTTCATCCGAAGAGCAAGTTTTGGGTCTTACTAATAAGGAGGGGAGTCGTCTGACAATTCCTTGTGGGTTGGTCAACCAACTTCCTCTGCTTGACTATACGACCGCCGTGGAGTTCATGAAAAAGGTAACACTTCGGATTGTCTTTTAAACGAAAAGAACTTTCTATCTTTTCTGACCTTTTCTGATTAATTTTCTGCAGCTATTGTCAAGGCACCATAAGCTTGGTCGTGAAAAGGAAATTCTCAAAAGCAAGGTGTGGTAGATAGTGCCAAATCGACCATGTTTTGTGTTTGAAGGGGAATCAAATTTGTTGTCTTGGTTGATTGTTTCTTGTGTTGCGTTTGAGCTTTGCTAGTTGTTGGTTGGTATTTGGATTTCAACCCATTTTCTAATTTGTTGCAATTCATATCTTCTATAGGTATGAGAAGATCAAAGCATTACGAGAAGCGTTTTGACGCGCTAGCAGAGCTACGATCAAGATCACTTTGATCAGGAACCTGGTTTTGCGATGTGTTGTGAAGATAGTCAGCAACACTTTCTTTTTCAAGGCAGAGTCTGGTTCAGTGTGTGATGATGAGTTGTGGATGCTGTTTTATGGGGTTAAGCATCTTCTGGAGGAGTTTAGTGATCGCCGGATCCAACCGTTAACCTAGCAGCATTTTTGTGTGCGATGCTTGTGAAGCAGAAGGTTTCTACGCCAGAGTTTACTCAGAAAAAGCTGCATATTGGTACTATCCTCACGCTTATCTTCATACATTGTGGTGTTGATTTGGACAAGACTAGGATCGATAAGAAAACATAAACAGCCAACATTCCTTACAAGAATATACAAATAATTGTTTTTCACTAACTAAAAATAGTCAATAATCTCTTCACAAAAATAATTTACGCATCATTTAACTACAAATACTGTTTATTTAACCTTTTATTAAATTCAATTGTATTTTTAAAAATTAAAATCCGTCCATCTGGCGATCCTAATCTGGTAATGTTATATTATTTTTTTTGTTGTTTTAGGATATGTTTTTAAATATGCATTTTAGCAAAGATTCGATCATCACGAAATTAAGTTTTATAATTAGGTTACTACAACAACCACCAACCATAACATGGGACTAGTTTCATGATGAACTGATGGACCAGTTCGGTGACGACATCACGACATCAAGGGAGGAACAGTTGGCCAAGTGAGAACAGTGGATGAATACATTACTAAGTTTAGGGCTTGTACTTGATTCCGAACTGTTGTACCATAACATTTGTCTCAAAGCTGACGTGGTGGGAGATCCCGTTTGATAAGAAATGAATATATGTGGCTTCTCATCATGGTTGTGCCTGAATACAAACATAAGCCATACCCAACAAACTCAAGACGTTAATTCACTCGTATTGTCTCCTGGGTGAGAAAATGTTATTTTGTGTTCCACTATACGAGCAACTTTCATAGTATAACGCCTTCGATTAATCATGTCAGTGAGACCAGAACACGGAAATAAACTAAACCGAAGACAAGGCCTTTAAAATTACTATAATATGTTTAAACCCAATTTGATAAACTCATCGATAAATGGGTTAAGTGGGTTTAAACATAATATAGTAAACTCATTTAAGCAATAAAAGTATTTCTGGCCAAAAAGAAAAGAACCCGACAAATCTAGGCAAAGTGTCTACGAGAACGGAGGTATATATAGTAATCAAATCTGTAGGCTTTAATAACGACTCTTATCGGCCCGAATGTATTTATCTTTTTATTGTCTTCTGTCGACTTCACGACTGGGGTCAGTAACTGGACTTTGCTCTCGATTTCACGACTTGGGCCTGTAATTGAACATTTGGTTTGGTAATTTGTCAGCGTCACGGAATCTATTTGTTGCACATTCGTGATCGCATCCCAATTTGGGCATTCAGATCGACAAACTCTTATATCCTCCCCTCGTCTTCTTTTTCGATCGTCTTTCTTGTTATTCTTTCTCGAAGTAAGGTTTGATAAACCCTAGTTGCTTTTGTTCTAAGATCGGTGGAATCAAAATGTATAGTGGTGTTTTAGGTTGCGGAACCTAGATAATGAAAATCGGAAACCCTAATTTGGACGATTGGGCCTTGTTTATTGTTCTACTTTTGTTGGTTAAGTCCATGATCTTCTGATATGATATTAACGGTTGGGAGGTTTGTATTGATCGGAAACCCTAGTTTTGCATGCAGAATCTACGTTGTTTATGTGTCCATGATATTATGTAAGCTTTAAATATTAATTGACGGTTGGGGGTTATGTTTCGACTTAATCAAATTAGAGTTGTCGGAATCATCACTAAATTCCTATCTATGTATTAATTGACTGTTGGGATTATGTTTTCTGTGTACATAGAGATGTTAAAATAGGCTTAACATTAAGGGCCGGTCCGAATCCATTAAAATCCGAGCTCTTAAAGAGATCTGAAAATTGTTCAGGCTAAAATAGAGATTTGTTTAAAGATCTCGGGCTTAACCATGCCCAACCTAAAAACTATCTATATATATATATTTGTTTAAACACTCTCTTATGAAACAACTCTTTCATCGCCGAGATAAAAAAAAAAAACTCTTAACTGCGATCTCCGATCTCTCTCTTCCTCTGATCTCCGATCTCCGATCTCAATCCAGCCGCGTCTTGACCCTCCAAGTCTCTGCTCATCGTGCTCAAAATTGTAATCTTCAAGCCTACTTTTGATTTTGGATTATTGCTTCTTCTTCTCTTCCGATTCGATTGGTTTTTTTTTTTTTTTTATTGCGGATTTGAAGGGTACCCATTTAGTAATTCGATCTGTTTATCTCTGGGGTTGCGGCAAAATGGTATGGCCGATTTCTTTGTGTGTCTTCGTCGATTGCGCTAGATCCCAAATTGATTCGTTTTAGGGTTTTGTTTGATTCCTCAATTTGGGTGGCTTTCTATTTGTATTTGTTGCGTTTTGTTCTAGTCAGGGTCTGATTTCGCTTGACTCTCAATGTTAATTTATGTCTTAACTCTTCTCCACGAGTTTCATTTCAAGTTTAGATTTTTGTTCATCGATTTTGCTCAATTGCCTTACTTTTAATTGTTCATTTTGGTGTAGTATTGGATTTATGATTTGACAAATTGATATGTTGACATCCCTATGAGTACATACACTTCAGATGTCTCTAAAGGAACAGCTAAATGATTTCAAGAAGCAGCAAGCGAAATGCCAATCTAGGCTTTCGAGCATTGCTTCTTCAAGAGCAGGGACGCGGCCCGTGCCTCTGGCAAATATTCAGAAGCCTCCCGCTGCTGCAGGTCCTGTCAAGTTTTCCGACAATACTGAGCAACTTCAGCACATTAACAGCATAAGAAAAGCTCCTGTTGGATCTCAAATGAAGCGTGTCATTGATCTTCTCTTTGAGGTTTGTTCCTTCTTCATATGAGCTTTTTACATCAAATGAAACTTGATTTTGTCTTGTTTGACTTTCTTCTATTGCAGACAAGGCAAGCCTTTACGCCAGAGCAAATAAATGAAGTGTGTTATGTTGACATGCTTGGCAACAAGGCTGTTTTTGATAGTATGAGGAGGAACCCTAGAGCTCATTATGATGGAAGAAGGTTCTCTTACAAGGTAACCTAACATTTACATTCGAGGGGGATTGATTAGTTTCTTCACATTTTCTCTTTGAAATTTAAAAAGTTTCCTCTTTGCTATCGCCGCCACAGGCTGAGCACGATGTCAAGGACAAGAGCCAGCTTCTTTCCTTGATATATAGAAATCTTAATGGGATTGCGGTGAGTCATCTCAGAGACGCTTACCCAAATGTCATGGAGGATTTGCAGGTACAACTCGGAAGAGATAACATTTTTGACATGAGAAATGAGATTCTTAAGCATTGCTCACCTTGAATCCCTTAGGTTTTTGTTTTGACAATCAATTAGACTACTTATTTCTACGTTTTGACTGTAAACTGTACTGGCTCCTATTCCTACAATGTGTTTTCTGCTGCATCAAAGTTATAGGCTGGTGTATTTGCTAAGCAGATGGCAAAAATATACAAAGTTATAGAAGTTTTCAATATTGTTTTTTTATCATTGTAGGCCCTGAAAGCCTCAGAAGACATATTGTTGATATGGAATACACAAGACCACATTGCGTACCCAAATGATTTTAAGTGTTATATTAAGGTTGATGATGACATTAAAGCTCTGTACCGCAACACAGAAATCCCGAGCGACATGCTGGATGTGGAGAAAGAAATGCGGAAGAACGGTTTGAAGCCGGTTACAGACACTGCAGCAAGGAGAGCTGCTGACCAGATGCACGCCATATCGATCAATAAACCGAAGGATAAGAAGAAGAAGAAACAAGAGATCAGCAAGAGAACCAAACTCACCAATGCCCATCTTCCGGAGCTCTTCCAGAGCCTTAACGCCAGCACTTCTCGGAACTGAACATCGTAAACGGATGATTATGCTATTAAAAAGTCAATCTGAGCCTGAATTTACTTATTACTCAAGAAATACATTACTGTGGAGAAGAACAAATAGTATTTGTTATGATAGTTAACAATGGTTAAACAAGTAGAGTCAGTAACCACTAACCAAGAACAAGGGACACAAAGATATAAAATTTACAAGTCTTGTCTACAGATTTTGCATACACGCCTGTAATCCGTGTTATTCTCATTTGCAGTTGGAAGATTCTCCATATCGGTTTCTTACTCTCATCGTTGGGTCAACAAACTCGAGTCTGTAAAATAAGAGCAGAAGATGCAAAAGAATCAGGAACGAAGAGAAGAAGGCACGTGTGGAGTATGAAGTGGCGCGTGAGAAGGAAATATTGAATCCCATGCTTTTTGAGTTGCTTGGTTTTTTCCTGGCTTCTTATTTGCTTTCTCCTAACAAATGTGAACAAGTAGAGTCGGTAACTAACCAAGAACAAGGGAGACAAAGATATAAAATTTACGAGTCTTGTGGTAAATGTTAATATTAAATTTAAAATATAGAAACTAAAATTAATTTATTCAAGCTGAATGACGAGAATATACAAATAATTTTCACTAACTAAAAATAATCAATAATTTCTTCAAAAAAAAAACAATTTACGCATCATTTAACTACAAATACTATTTATTTAATATTTTATTAAATTCAATTGTATTTTTAAAAATCAAAATCCGTCCATTTGGTGGTCTTAATCTAGTAATTTTATATATTTTTTTGTTGTTGTTTTAGGAGATGTTTTTAAATACGTATTTTAGCAAAGATTCGATCATCACGGAATTAGGTTTTAGAATTAGGTTACTCCAACAACAACCAACCGTAATTTGGGACTAGTTTCAAGATGAACTGATGGACCAGTTCGGTGATGACATCACGACATCAGGGGAGGAACAGTTGGCCAAGTGAAAACAGTGGATGAATACATCACTAATTTTAGGGCTTGTACTAGATTCTGAACTGTTGTACCATGACATTTGTCTCAAAGCTGACGTGGTGGGAGATCACGTTTGATAAGAAATGAATATATGTGGCTTCTCATCATGGTTGTGCTTGAATACAAACATAAGCCATACCCAGCAAACCCAAGGCGTTATTTCACTCGTATTTTCTTGTGGGTGAGAAAACGTTATTTCATGTTCCACTATACGAGCAACTTTCATAGCATAACGAATTAGATTAATGATGCCAGTGGGGCAGAACACGGAAATAAACTAACATGAAGACAAGGCTATATAAGCCCTAAAATTACTATTATATGTTTAAACCCAATTTGATAAACTCATCAATTTGATAAACATGATATAGTAAACCCATTTAAGCAATAAAAGTATTTATGGGCCCCAAAAAAAAAAAAAGAACCCGGCAAATCTAGGCAAAGTGTTTACGAGAACGGAGGTATATAGGGTAATCAAATATGTGGGCCTTGATAACGATTTGTATTGGCCCGAAATGTATTTTTTTTTTGTCTTCTGTCGACTTCACGACTTGGGCCAGTAACTGGACTTTGCTCTCGATTTCACGACTTGGGCCTATAATAGAACATTTGGCAATTTGCCAGTCACGGACTCTATTTGTTGCACATTCGCGATCGCATCTCCTTTCCCTTAGTGGATTGGACCATTCATAACAGAGAATTGTTCTCTGATATTATTTCACAGATCCTTGGCAACCTCAAAGTATGAGATATCACGTTTCAGACCAGGATCAATACCAACAATGATTGTTTTGTCCACCAATCTTCAATCATGGATGAATCATATGTTAGTCATTGAATCGTTATGCCAACTTATCCAAACTTTTCCCTCGTCCAAAGGACTATTTGCAACTCGCGTGACTAATCGTCATTATTATCATGTTTCAACAACACATGGGAGATTATGGCTCCAGATTATCATCAGAAGACAAATCATATAAATTACTTGTCTTCCTTGAAGCGCCAACCCTGCTTCGATCTGCACATCTGTTTGAGCACCTTTCGCCACTCTGCCGATCTTCACAGCAGTTTGAGCGTCTTCCACAACTTCGTCGATCTTCATACCACTCTGATCCATGCGGAAAGATTAAGAAAACCTTATTGATTAGAAACCAAAAAAACTCTGATACCATATCAAAATTACACAATGATTCTGAAGTTTATTGTTTTGATATAAACGACTACGCACATATATACTTGTCTTAGGGTATATTAACCCTAATCTCATAATTGCTAAACTTAATTAAGCCCATATACAATATACAAGGTCCAATAGTATTAAAACCCAGATGATTACTCCACCATTTCTTATAAATCTTAGATTTTGTCGATTGATATATACATTTCTGTTTTGTGTGTGTAGACGGGTTTTACGCTACTAAAAATCCATACAAAGCGAACGAACCAAAAGGGATTACTGACTTTAAGTATACGGAAGAAAGTAGAAACCCATGATTTGTATGTGAGGCTTGATATCCCAGGAATTAAGAAAGAGAGTGTGATTATCCTTCTCGAACTAGCAAAAAAGTTGTTATTATGACCGGAGACGCACCGAAAGAGAGCAAACACAATTCTTTTCACCGCAAGTATAGAACCGCCACATGGCTAATTTGTGATTGCTGTGAAATCAGTAACATTCAGTGTTTCCATGTTGCTACTTTATGTTCCTGTAAGATCATTAATCTTCAATTTTTTTTTTTTTTTTTTATCTTTTGTATAAGATTAATTCTGACATTTTAAAAGACATTAAAACAAATCTAACATTTTATTTTTTGTATTGTTTCAGTCGGAGGTGCAAAAATGCCTACAGGTATTCTTTCCTTTGGTAATGTCTCTTTCTGTTTAATCGTTGATTATTTGTTCTTATTTTCATTATCTATCATTTATTTATTAATGTTATGTGTTTTATATGACTTTTGGCAGCTAACATCATTCGTGGGAATAGCGTTTTCGCTATGTAATGGTTAGTTTCCTGTCTAAATCTAATTCTGTATGTAGGAAGTAACTCTGCATGCCACTCTCTTCATCATTCGACTTTGTTACCGTCGATAAATATCTAGTTCTGCTGCAATGACAGCCAAAAAATATTGTCTTCTTTTAATCGTCTTCATAAATGCTCCTTTTTTTAATTGTAACGATAAAACACACTCGACCTCCTCTGCTTCAAATTCAAAACCATTCCTTGGACTCCACTGTTTTATTATCCGCCATGAAAACTTGTTTGATCTTCTTCCTCTACACAACAATTCTCAATTACTGTTTCTACTTCTCTGTTTCATTATCAATACCTCTTCTTATCCCTCTCTCCCACTCTCTCTCAACCTCAAAACACTCTTCATCTCCTCTCCACCTTCTCAAATCATCCTCCTCCCGTTCCTCCGCCCGCTTCCGCTGCCACCACCACAAACACCAACAACAACAACAAGTTCCACCCCCTCTCTCCTCCGGCAGCGATTTCCTCCTCTCTCTCTCCGTCGGCTCCTCCTCCGCCGTTTCCATCTACTTAGACACCGGAAGCGACCTCGTCTGGTTCCCTTGCCGTCCTTTCACATGCATCCTTTGTGAATCCAAACCACTCCCACCTTCTCCTTCGTCCTCTCTCTCCTCCTCCGCCACCACCGTCTCCTGCTCCTCCCCTTCTTGCTCCGCCGCTCACTCTTCCCTTCCCTCCTCCGACCTCTGCGCTATCTCCAACTGTCCTCTTGATTTCATCGAAACCGGTGACTGTAACACTTCTTCTTACCCTTGTCCTCCTTTCTACTAAGCTTACGGTGGCGGCTCTCTCGTCACAAAACTCTACTCCGACTCACTCTCTCTCCCTTCCGTCTCCGTCGCTAACTTCACCTTCGGCTGCGCACACACCACTCATGCTGAACCTATCGGCGTCGCTGGATTCGGCCGTGGACATCTATCTGTTCTCGCTCAGCTCGTTGTTCACTCTCCTCATCTCAGTAATAGCTTCTCTTATTGTCTCGTGTCTCACTCGTTTACGACATGAACACTTTTTCTCTCTCAAATTTACATGTATGGATGATCCGCTTATCACTTGCACTTGACAAGCATCAATATCTTGAACATTTAGAAGCTTCGCATATTCTACACGACTCTGCCAAAACAATAACATTGACAACAAATCTGCAGCAAGCCCAATGAAAATTTGCGATAGTAATATCAGTAAGAAGAAAAATCTGCAATAAGAAAGTGTACCTTAAGCAAATTTTCTACTCCACGGGTAAGAGATGTTTTCATTTTCATTGCATCAGTCCTTCGTTCTAAAAACCATCTTGTCATCATGGATCTCACAACTTCCAACAGCTGTACGATATGGCAAACTCCGAGCTTGAGAAAGAAAGTTATTTATCAACTCAAAAATGTTGTTTATAAGAAGGTTGTATCTATTTCCATAAAAATGCATACATGTGCACAGACGTACATTAGCTCTTTGGAAATAACTATGAAGTACATGATGTAACGTCTGAATCTGATCGAATGTGGTTTGGAAATCAACAAATCTGTAAGCATTTTTTTTTGGTAGTGGGTATGGGAGATAATGACCTCCCATCATTTATTGAATCGGAAAAGAAATTACAATGGAACTTGACGTGGGTGTGAAACCCCGCTAACATCCTCCATCCATACCGAAGATAAACCCTCCAGAATGGAGTTAAACAAATGAAAACCTAATGGTAAGGAAAACGCATAGTTAGCTAATCCATCCGCTAGACGATTAGCCTCCCTATACACATGAGAAATCTAGACTAACCAGTCCTTTAAAAGAAAGTCATAGCACAACCGTACTAGGAAGGATAGAGGATGAGAATCGCTTATCCCCTTTGTCAAAAAACCAACCACTAACTCTGAATCCACCTCCAATTCCACTCTCGAAAACTTCTGCTCCCATGAAATATATCGCCCGTAATAGACTCCGCACAGCTTTGCCAAAGGTGTCGAGCATATCCCAATGTTGAGAGCAAAACCTCCTCACCAATTTCCATCACCATCTCGTACTACTCCCCCTGCCGTAGCCGCCCTGGATTGCCATGAGAAGCTCCATTAGTGTTGAGTTTTACCCAGTTATCCCGTGGTAAAGACTGCGCAATCAACTTCTCAACCAGCATCACTCATGTCGTGTTCCCTAAGGCATTTACTTGTGCAAGTGTGACCTCTGAACTTAGATCTTTAATGAACTTCACCCGATCACGACATTTCCCAATGGTCCCAAACACATTACTGCAGCGCCATTTCCATCCCCACCATAGCGCCATCGCAAACATAGTAGACCAAGGACTTCCATTGAGTTCTACATGGTCACCCAAATTTTCATACATCCACTCAAGAAGTGATGTGACAAAGAATGATTTTCTATTACGGCTTGGAATAATCCGATGCCATACTCCCATTGTAGGACAGTCTCTAAGCACATGGTGGATTGTTTCATCTCCCCCTTTACATACTTGACAAATACTATAGTCGCTTAAATGTCGTCTCTGTCGCTCCATATTTGTCATGATTACTTGGTTGATCGCTAACCAAATAAACACTTTAATTCTCTTCGGTACAGCAACTTGCCAGACACGGTCGAAAAAACTTATCCATCCTATGTGTCAGATAACTGTCCTTTGTCAAAAAGAGTATGCCGATTTCACCGAGAAACTCCCATCTAGATTCTCTTTCCATGATATTCTATCCTTAGCTTCTGTAGTATCATCCAGGATCACAACCGATATACGTAGTATAGTGTCAGGTGAAACAAAAGGAGCAACTCTAGCTAGTTTCCAGCCTGTTCCGTTTTTCCAAAACTCCCGAACCCTAGCCTCCATAGCATCATTCAGAATCTCTCTTATCGCTAACTTTGCCAATGGTCTATCCAATAACCAATCTTTCCAAAATCTGATCATGTTCCATTGCTCGGAACCCAGTTCAGACCCGGTATAGCTACCTCTTTTATTCCCAGTACGACACTTCTCCAAGTCGAAGACCAATTGCTCTTGACAGTAGTCCATGTTGGGTCATGCATATCCTTAACCGGAGACTTACCTCGCAATACTCATGCCCAAAGACTTGTGTGATCACGTAGCAGCCTCTAACCTTGCTTTGCAAGAAGAGCTTTGTTCATATTATATGCATGTTTTATGTCCAGACCTCCTTCTCTTGTTGGCCGGCATATTCGCTTCCAAGACATCAAATGTTGTCTTCATTTTTCAGTAGTACTACCCCATAAAAATGATCTTGAAGTCTTCTCCAGACTTGTGAGAGTAGACTTTGGTATAGCAATCGTACTCATCGAGTGAACCAGGATCGATGACAGGACCGCTTTAGTAAGTGTTATCCTTCCTACAAAACTCAGCATCTTCCCTTTCCATCCTGCTAGACGCGAAGACACTTTCTCCAGTACATCACCAAAGGTATCTTTATTTATCCTCTTTTGTGGAATCAGCATACCAAGATATCTACCCAGCTACTACGTCAACTTAATACCACTCTCATCAGTAATCAACTTTTCCAAGTCACTATGCACATTATTTGAAAACAATAACTTGAATTTTTCAAGACTTACTTTATGTCTTGATGCAACACAAAACCGCTAACACTCTTCTAATCACTCGTATTTGAGCCACTAACGCCTCCGCGAAGAGTATAAGATCATCCACAATGCAGATATGAGATAATTTAGGACCTCCACGTGATAGAGTAATTGGCTTCCAATCCTTCAAATTAATCGTTTTTCACTCATATGGTACAACCTCTCCATACAAAGCAGAAAGAGATACGGGGACAAAGGGTCTCCTTGTCTAAGTCCTCGAAATGGTTTAAAAGCATCAGTTTTTTCTCCATTCAATAAGATAGTCATAGAGAGGCCTGCAACACATTACATAATCCAACTAATCCATGCCGCTAGAAGTCTAGCTGCTTTGTAGTGTGTCTTCAAGAAAATCAGAAGCTTTTCCAAGTCTATTTTCAGCAACATCCACCTTTTTTACCCTTCTTTCGTCTCATTGAGTGTACAGCTTCTTGCATCACCATGATGTTATTTGCACTCAATCTTCCTATGAGGAAACAAGCTTGAGCAGGTCATACTAGATTGGACATGACTCGCTTCAGTGTTATCACCATAGTTTTGGTAATTGTTTTGAACAAAACATTACATAGACTAATGGGACGATATTATGTTATCTTCTCCGGCTTGAGCACCTTTGCCATTAAAACAACCAATGCATCATAAGTGCCATCTGGTAACCTTCCAGTCTCCAAGAAATATAGAACAAATCGAATAACAGATGCACCAACATCCCAATTATGTTGATAGAAGACCAGCTGGTATCCATCCCAATTATGTTGGCGCCTTATATTTTCCCATGCTTCTTATCGATTTTTCAACTTCCAAGGCTGAGAAAAGCTTATGTAAATCTGTTAGCTCCTCTCCAATTAACCCAATAAACCCTTCATGTGGCATTCCATCCACTGTTTGCTCCACATCGTCCATAGAATAGAGCCTCTTATAGTACCCTGTAGCGAGATCCTCCAACTCTTGTGGTTGGGACAGCCATATCCCCTCGTCTTCTTTCACCATTTCAATCTTGTTCCTGCTTCTCCGAACCACCGAAGAAGTAAAGAAATATCTGGTATTTCGATCTCCTAGTGCGATCCACTCTTCTCTTGATTTCTGAACCCACAAAGTCTCTTCCTGTGTAAGAACAACATCTAGTTCCTTGATTAAAGCTGCAGGTGTACTCAGTTCTCTATACTAAGAAGTTTGTAACAAATCCTTATAGCCCGAATGAAGCAGCCAAGCTGCTTCAAAACGAAAGGGTCGTCGGCTCGGATTTTCCCTGTATCCGAACAGAGTTGTATATATAGTGGAGCATGGTCCAATGAGAGGAACGGAAGATGAGTCACTAATGCCTCTTGCCACTTTAACCGCGTCTGCGCACAACACAACACCCTCTCTAGTCTCTTCGCCACATAAGTGTTCTCCATTCGACCTCTACGCCATGTAAATTTATTACCTCTAAACCCCATATCAATGAGAGATAATTCATTCATCCATTCTCCAAAAGCTAACGAGTCAGGCGAAAGTCTACTACTACTGCCTGTTCTCTCATCCAACTATATGATGGTGTTGAAATCATCACTAACTATTAACGGTTCATTCACCACCTGATAAGCCGACAAAGTTGACCCCAAATACCACTTCTTCGACACTGTAGGGGCTGCATAGACAACAATTAGGTGAGTAATCTCCAACCCAGCTACTACCTTAGCATGTATGAATTGATCCGATGACTCCAAAATTGTAATCTCACCTACTTCCGACCGAGAGCCACAAACCACCACTTTGTCCAACTGCATCCACACGAAACGAGTTATCAAATAAGCCTTGAAAAATTCGTCTTGTTTTGTCTCCTCCCGCATGCGTTTCGAAAAGAGCAAGCACATCTGTCTTGAATTTCTTCAAGATATATCAAATCGAGCATCTAAAATTGGGTTTATTTGTCCCCCGACAATTCCACAATAAGCAATTCATCATATGTTGACAAATCAAAAACCACTGAATCACCTAGATAGTCCGTTATGCAGCTCGATCTTTCGCTCCAATCTCCTGTGGGATCATCGACCTATCTGTCTCCACTTGTCTCTGATCCTATTCAGATTCCACCAAAACCATCTCCCTTGTATCATCTTTGATACTGTCTCTGATCATCCCTTCCCATATCTCTCTCATTACCATTCACAAAAAACTCCTCCTCTCCATCTCCGCACTCTCTCTCTCCACCCTTAATCTTTTGCTTGAGGCTAATAACTTGATCTCGCCTTTCATCAAGCCAAACGAAAGTCCTCTCGTGGGCTTGTTAGTATTTGGTTTTGTCTTGGGCCGATGACTCTCCTTGGGCTTGTTATTCCTGATCCGGTTCACCTTTGGTCTCATTTCTTCCTATCTCCTGGCCCATACCGATACTCCCCTCTGTTGCGTGTTTCCCACTCTTGTGTTTCCTCTTATTAGGTAAGTAAATCTCATTTTCATCATTCTCCTCCCCCGAGTTAACTGTCTCTCTCACATCCGCTGAAACCATATCACCTTCTAAATTTCTATATCTAGTAGAGGTCATAATATTCTCCCTATCCTTAATTCTCGGGATCTCCCTGACCCTCCTGCCACAAAAACCATCGGATTCGACGATGGAGCCCCTCTCCGAGCTGGTCTTCGTACTATCGTAAATCCATTATTTTCCAGAGTTGTCTCAATCAGCTCTTTCCCCACACTAGCCGGAGCTTCAACTACTGTATTCTCCTGGACTCTTTGAGGACAACCATGAACCAAGTACCCATACGTGCCACATTTTAAGAAAATGGTTGATAAACCTTCTTAGGATACAAGTACCTCTCCCCATTGATCAACACTGTTCCTTTCAAAGGTTTCGCTAGATTCACCTCCACACACTCTCGCGAAGCATGACCTTTCGAAGTTAATCGTTGTTAGATCGACACGAATTGGTTTTCCCAAACCCCAAGCAATTCCCATAAGGATAGCCTTGTGATAAAAATTTACTGGGATATTGGACAATCTAACCCACACCGGCGTTGTCACAATATCATTCCTTAACGGATCCAACTGCGGAGAACAAACATGTACCATAAGATAGCTGCCGAAGGCTTTCCATGGTCATCTTGTCATCGCCGCCAAATACTCCTCCTCCACTTCAAATCTAATCATAAAGAATTGCCTAGGCAAGTCCATTACGTACATGACTCCTTTAGGTTTCCACATCTCTCTCAACTTTCTACTCAAGGTTGAGATGGAAATATTCTGTCCTAGCACCTGAACAATCATGCACGGTTTCCATAGGTCATTCATCACTTCTAGCACATCACCTCCTATTGTAATCTCAGGTTCTCCGTCGTCTCCGTGTGGAAACTCCACACGCAGCCTTGCTGAAAAAAAATCATCATCCAGTAAACTTTTCGGTCTCGGCATACCTCCTCCATTCATCCCCGTCACCTTCGTAACCCATAACCCAGTTATATCCGGTGGTCTCCCCTTCTCCCCTGCATCTGTCATATTCGCATCTTGATCGCCAGCCTCAAAACCCTAGAATCGCCCGAGCTCTCCATTACCGACAGAAACAACTAATACAAATTTGTAAGCATCAGCTACCATTTTCACCAGACCAAATGCATCTCGATGTCTAAATCCTTTTGCTACTAATCAAATCCTTCTACTATTATTCAAAATTTGATTACCAAACCAAATTTAGTGAACATGGTAAAATCCTACCAACTTTCCTACAAAAATTGTGGTAGGATAGATTTCCTACCACTTACCTACTTTTTTTTGACGAAAAACTGTTGTGGTAGGAAATTGATAGTAAGTTTCCTATGAATAAATGTCGTGAGAAAGTCGTAAGAAATTTTCTACCAAAATCCTACAAAGTATATAGTCGTAGGAGATTAGAAGGAATATGATGGGAAAATAAGTTGTAGAATGTTGGTAGGAAACACTCCTTCCAATTTCCTACGAAAACGTAGTCGTAGGAATTTTGTAGGAATGTTTCCTACCAATTTCTTACGAATGATGTTTCGTAGGTTAGTCATAGAAAAATTGCAAGTCTTATTCAACATATGATAAAAAAATTATCTCCAACGATTTGATAAGTAGGTGAATATGTAAGTAGGTGAAACATGTTGTAGAGATACCGGTGGAACAATTAACATTTTCGTAGAAAATAAGTAAGAATTTCGAAGGAAATTGAAACACGTTGTAGGCGATTTTTGGTATTTTATTTTAACCTAGAACCATGACATCCCCACCGTTTTATTGCAATTCAGATAGAGAAAGAATAGTATCGGTGCAAGTCCTTGAGTAGAAAGCCGTGAAATAAAGATAAAGTTCCAGCGTGTATACTGTTTTCCAAGTTTGGTTTCGTTTTTTTCTTCGGTGGTAATATTGTCGAAATTACGATATTTATTTTAGTTTTATTATTATTTGGATATTCATATATATATTCACAAAACAATGTCCAAAGACCGAGGCATCACCACCAAACGTCCCGAACCTAAGAGCTGGGATGTGTTAGTTTGAAAACAAAGTTAATTTAGAATAACAACAAAAAGAAATGAGAATAACAAAATTAACATATTCTTATAATAATAAAAATCAAAAATAAAGAACTGAAAATTAACATTTTCTTAGATTGTGTTTTACACTTGAGAGATTTCAAAAGAAATATTGTATCAAAATAAGAAAAAATTATGATGATCTAATTTGAGGAAAAATCAAGAATTATACAAGCAAAACATAAGCAAAATATAAGCAAATATAATAAAAAAAATAACCCAAAGACAAAGTTGTATGTTCAAAACGAGATCGTACAAGTTAACTTTGATTCTGCTCGAAGATACCAATCAAACACAACTTACCTTAAACGGAGTTAGATGTATCAAGTCGTGTTCTTCACATAGGTTCTTCCTATTCCATCAACGTCCCACAAAGAATGCCCACCTCCTAAACCTCTTTGCCATATTTGGTTCATTCACATCCCTTAAGATTAGTGTATTTGAAAGTCTAATTTATCTCTTTCCTTTCTTACACTACAAGAAAGCTAAGCAAATTCCGATGGAAAAAATTCCGTCGGAAAATTCAGAGGGTTTTCAGACGGATTTCCGAGGAAAACAGAATCCTCGGAAATCCGTCGAAAATTTTCGACGGAAACTAATACGTCGGAAATATCGTCGGAATTTTTTAAATTTTCCAAGGGATTTCCGAGGAAAAATGAGAATTCGAATATTCCAAGGGGTTTCCAAGGGATTTTCGAGGACTTTCGGTGAATATAGCAACCGTTACATATTCGTTGATATTTCCGTTGGATTAGTGGTTGGAATATTTGTTTCCGTCAGAAATCCCTCGTAAAACACAACAACTGGCTAGGCATATTCGTTGATGTTCTAGTTGGATTAGTGGTTTGAATATTTGTTTTCCTCGGAAATCCCTATGAAAATGTCAATATATATATTTCCCCCACCTCTCATTTACATGTTCCAAACGAAAAGTACAAACAATACCAACAATAATGTTTTCTTCAGATCCTTACGATTATTTTCGTTCATGGATGGATAAACCTAGGTACGATGAAGAGACGGGCAAACTTACAGATGAGTGCAAAGAAGGGTTGAGACAATTCATGTCATTCGCCTCAAACTATGACATAACACGAGAAACAGGTATTATGTTATGCCCTTGTCCAAAATGTCAGAATTATAGAAATCTCAAGGTTACTTTAGTTAGAAGGCACTTGTTTAAGAATGGATTTATGCTGGGTTATAAGATATGGTATGCGCATGGAGAAAGTGAGCCAATGCTAGATTATGGTAGTACTAGTCAATATTATATGGCGGACAGTTAAAAACCTCCATTGGTAGACGTAGACGTAGGTACATTTCAGATGGTAAACGACGCATTTAGGAAAAATGCACCATCGTTTGTTCAGGATGGAGATAGAGAAGAGCAACCGAATTTAGAAGCCCGGAGATTCTTTCATATGTTAGATGCGGCTAATATGTCATTGTACGATGGTTGTAAGAAAGGTCATTCACCATTATCAGCTGCAACTAGGTTGATGGGCATAAAGACGGATTGAAATTTATCTGAGGGTTGTCTGGATGCGATTACTGATTTTGTTAAATAAATTTTAGCTGAACATAATATTTCACAAGCTTCATACTATGAGGTGCAGAAACTTGTAGCTGGCCTTGGCTTGCCATATCAGGTGATAGATGTGTGCAGTGATAACTGTATGATTTATTGGAGAGAAGATGCAAGCTGCACTTCATGTCGGTTTTGTCGTAAACCTCGGTATCAAGACACTAGTGGAAGAGTTCCCATACCATATAAACGGATGTGGTATTTGCCATTAGCAGAGAGAATTAAGAAGTTGTATCAATCAGAGCGTACAACGGGATCAATGAGATGGCATGCATAACATATATCAGATGGTGTAATTGGTTTGTCTATAGATGGTTTCAATCCTTTTGGGAAGCATGTGAGGCAATACTCATTGTGGCCAGTTATCGTGACGCCTTATAATTTGCCGCCATCAATGTGTATGAAACGAGAGTTTCTTTTCCTTACAACTCTTGTTCTTGGGCTAGATCACCCAAAGAAAGTACTCGATGTGTTTCTGCAGCCCTTGATTTATGAGTTAAAAATGTTATGGGAACATGGTGTGGAAGCATTTGATGTTTCAACTAACCAAAATTTCAACATGCGGGCGGTGCTTATGTGGACTATAAGCGATTTTCAAGCCTATGGTATGTTATCTGGATGGACAACACATGACCGATTATCTTGTCCACAATGTGGAAATAACACGGATGCGTTTCAGCTAAAACACGGACGTAAACCGTGTTGGTTTGACTGTCACAGACGATGGCTACCCGAAGACCATCCTTATTGTTGGAACACCACATTATTTAGAAAGAACAAACAAGTCTCTGAAAGTCCACCTCTTGGGTATACTGGCGAGGATATTTTGACCTAGTTACGAGATTTTGGTGCTGAGAAGACAGCTGTGTGTGGTGGTAATGGGCATGAAACCGTTGATGGATATGACAAAATTCACAACTAGCACTAAAAGAGTATTTTCTGGGATTTTCCATATTGGAAGGATCTTTTGTTGAGGCACAATCTAGATGTCATGCATACCAAGAAAAACTTTTTCGATAATATCATGCACAACGTACTTAATATTCAAGGAAAGACAAAAGACAATTTAAAGTCTAGATTGGATTTACCAGATATATGTTCTCGAAGAAAGCTTCATGTCATGCCAAATGGAAAAGCACCAATCCCTCGATTCCGATTAGATGCACCTTCTAAGGAAGTGTTCTTAGAGTGGATTATGAAAGAAGTCAAATATCCGGATGGCTATGCATCTAATCTCCGTAACTGTGAGAATATGGGAGAAGGGAAGTTTCAAGGATTGAAAAGTCATGATTGTCATGTCATTATGCAGCACCTCCTTCCATTTGCTTTTGAGCATCTTCTACCACAAAATGTACACAAAGCTATTGCAGGTATATTATTCTACAATTTAATAACCATTTATATGTAATTATATGTAGTTTTATATTTTAACATTTTTGTATACTATGCAGCTATAAGTGTGTTCTTTAGAGATTTATGCTCAAGAACACTAATGGTAGATGATATACAAGACCTACAGAAAAATATACCGGTGATCATATGTAACCTTGAAAAGATTTTTCCACCATCTTTTTTTGATGTTATGGAACATCTTCCAGTTCATCTTCCACGAGAATTAGCACTTGGCGGTCCTGTTCAATATAGATGGATGTATCCTTTCGAGCGTTACATGGGTACTCTCAAAAAAAAAGTGAAAAACTTGGCAAGAGTCGAAGGTTCTATTGTAGCTCAGAGTATCAATGAAGAAACGTCACACTTCTCAAAATATTATTTCGCAAAACATATGCAAACCAAGATACGGAAACCTGTTCGACACGATGACGGTGGTGAGAGACTTTTTTACCTAGTAGAAGTTCCTAATATATTTGGACAAATTGGTCGATTAAGTGGAAATCGAAGAAGCGAAAGCTAACACAGGAAGAGCATCAACACCTACACATGTATCTGATGACAAACTGTGAAGAGCTTTTAGATTACGAAAGGTATTATTTTTAAGCAAAAAATCTAATTTTAAATCTTTATTTTACATTCGAAATTTCAAATTTTCAAATTTATTAATTTTCAGGATTTACCTGGGGCAAGTACGTTTTGCATATCCACAAATGATGGAGGATGACATTCAAAAACTCAAACAGAATGAATTTTGTAATTGGTTGAAATTTTACGTAAGTTACTCCTTATTTATTTTTCATAACTAAATAAATTGGCAATTAGAATTTACACAAAATATATTCTTTGTACATGTTACAACAATGTCTTCTAGAGGTCAATCATTTCCTACTTGGTTAGTCGAGTTTGTTAATGGGCCGTTATATGTTGCGGAAGCGTATCCTATGTATTGCACTTGTGGTTACGCTTTTAAGATTCTTCGACCCAAAAAGAATAGGCCAACTTGTGATTATGGTGTATCGGCACAATCTAGTGATGTTGAATACCACGGCGTCCTCCGCGAAATTTTGGAGGTTCGTTATCCTCTTATGATCAATTTGAGGTGCATTGTTTTCTCATGTGATTGGTACTATCCACTAGTTGGACGTGGTGTTCGACATGACGAATTCGGTGTTACAACAATACACACAAGAAAAAGGCTTCCGGATTATGATCCTTTTATCCTCGCATCACAAGCCGATCAAGTATGCTACATTAGATATCCACGGGCAACCGAAGTTGATGATCCTTGGATCATAGTGATGTCAGTTAATCCTAGAGGAAGGATTGTAGGAATTTCTGAGGAAAGTGACCAAGACCCTATGCAGCAAAACACACTCGGTACCATTGGAGCAGTTGCCCACTCTCTAGAAGTAGATATTGTCGTTGATTTCACCATTGGTGCAGATGATGAGGTTTTTGATGATTCCGAGGAAGAGGTAGGCAAATTTGAGGATGCTTTTGAATCAGAAAATTCAGAATATGCTCTGGAAGAAGAGGACTTGTAAAGTTTTAAAACAACACAACACAATCAAATTCAATATTTTCATTAAAACTTCAATTAATATTCATATGGTGGCTATATGTTGTAATTAAGTTAATGTGTTCATATCCTTTTGTTGAATATATTCCATAACCAATCAAACTCTTTATGTTTCAATCTCAAATTGTTATTTTTTAGTCAAAACTTGTTTTTTTTTTGCAACCAATCACTTTTTTGAAAAAGGTGAGACTTGTTTTCTTTACGTTTACGTTTCGTATAGGAAGCTCATAAAGGATATGGTACAAACGTTGACTATTTAACACAATAATTATGTTTAAAGTGTACATATAACTATAACAGATCTTATTTGTTATTAGAATTAGATTACAGAATACAGAAACTAAAGAAATACAAAACTTAAGCAAACACATCATATACACTTATGTTTTTAAGATATGTTATGTAAGATTATTGTATACTTAGACAGAGTTATGAGATTTATTTAAAGATTGTGTTTATTGGTTTTATATGATCAATATAATTAGACTGCAAATGTTTAAAATTTAAAAACTAATTGATATATTAATTACTATAAATACATTAAACTTTATTACTATAATTCTTAATTACTATTATAAATTTTAAAATTTTTTAAAATAAACTAAATTGAGAAAACGATAAATACTTAAATATTAATATAATTTGTTAAATTTAAATTACTAATTAATATATTAATTACTTTAAATACATTAATATGAATATGATTGTAACGCCCATGTTCCGGAAAAAAAAGAATTTTGTCGGGAAGTTACAGAAGGATCGTATCAGGGTGTTTTGATACGATTGGGTTGATGGAAATGTGATCTCTCTCTTTGAAGTCAATCTTGAGTGTTTCGGGAATGGAGTTTTCTCGGGAACCGAGTCGGATTGATCGAGGATCGGAAGAGAGTGAGGAAGAAGAGGAGAGCTTGTTCCTTGGGTGTGTAAGGAAGCTTGGTGCGGCTTGGAGAGTTGCAGAGGATCGATTGAGTCAGAAGTTCATCCCTGACCTCGTGGTGTTGTTCTTGAACCGAATCGATCTGGAATCTAAGGTGAGTGCGTGACCATGAGTTAATCTAAGCTTTTGAGATGGTTGTGTGATGTTAGGAAGGTTTGGATTGTTTTCCTTGTTGTGTGTTGCTTGTTTCCTTGGTGTTTGGGGTTGGGTTTGAGCCTAATCGCATGTAGGAAGCAAGTTTGAGGCCCTGAATGGTC
This sequence comes from Turritis glabra, assembly GCA_900406565.1. Taxonomy (NCBI): domain Eukaryota; kingdom Viridiplantae; phylum Streptophyta; class Magnoliopsida; order Brassicales; family Brassicaceae; genus Turritis; species Turritis glabra. The sequence goes on along the minus strand of OVBN01000173.1, from coordinate 1,557,864 downwards.
GTTGGTCGTGTGCGGCCGTGGAGGAAGTCGAGATCGGAGTTGCAGAAGGTGTTGGATTGACCGATCCAGGGGTGGATCGATCGATCCAAGGGCCTTTCTTTGCGGGATCTCGTCTGGTAAGGTTGGATCGATCGATCCATGCTTCGGATCGATCAATCTGGTGAAGGTAAGGGGATCGATCGATCCAGGGGTGTACCGATCGATCCAAAAGGCTTGGAGTTTGCAGGGTTCGGCTGTGTCGTTGGACGATCGATCTAGGTTGTGGATCGATCGATCCGAGCTTGTTGTTGGCAGATCGATCGACTATGCCTTGGATCGATCGATCCTTTTGTCTGTTGTTGGCTTTGTTTGTTTTGCTTTGCGTTGTGAGCGGTTTGAGATCTCGTGCTTGTGTGTATAGCTCGTAGATGGGAGGACCGCCTCACTAAGTATTTGTGATAATACTTACGCATCTCTGTGTTTTTGTGAGTTGCAGGTAAAGATAAAGAGTGAACGTGGAATCAAATCGATGAGGAGGAGGATGATTTAGGACTCGGTATTGTGTGTTGTTGATCGTATTTTATTGTGTTAATAAATGTGATTTCTCTTGATGCTTTATGTAACGCCCGTGTTCCGGAAAAAGAGAATTTGTCGGGATACAGAAAAATCGTATCAAGGCGTTTTGATTTGTTGAGGTTGACGAAAATGTGATCTCTCTCTTTGGGGTCAATCTTTTGTGTTTCGGGATTGGTGTTTTCTCCGGAACGGAAAGCGGATTGATCGAGTGTCGAAAGTCAAACTTTTGACCGAAAAGGAGAGGGGATCGATCGGTCCAAGCTAGGACCGATCGATCCATGCTTTGTGGTCGATCTGGTGTATTTGGGTGAGTGGACCGATCGATCCACATGTGTCGGCAAGTTGTTTTGTTGCTTTGGTCTCACCTAACTTCTCTGATTCGCATTCTTCTACTTCCTTCTTCTTCCTGGGCGATTGTTTGAGCTTGTGTGAGGAAAAAGGGTGATAGATTTCGAAGGTTTGAGTGTTAGAAGTGAGAGATCAAAGGGTGAAGCTTGTTGTTGCTTAGATAGAAAGAAGCTTGGTGTGGTTGAGTCTGCAGAGGATCTTATGTTGCGGCGTGGAGGTTCACCAGTTTCGCCGTGGATTGTTCTTGGCTCTGTTGTCCGTTCGAATCAAGGTGAGTGCATGACCTTGAGCTTATCTTAGCATTTGAGAAGCTTGTATGTTCTTGTTAGTGTTTGGATTAGATTTATCGAATCCTTGGTTTGTTGCTTGTTTCTGTGGTTTTGTGGCTTGTTCCTTGTTGTTTGGGGCTTGGGTTTGTGTTTAATCGCTTGTAGAAGCAAGGTTGGGTGGTTGTTGGTCGTGTGCGGTGGAGGAAGTCGAGATCGGAGTTGCAGAAGCTCGAGGACCGATCGATCCAAGGCTCGCAGGTCGTGTTCGAAGTTGCAAAACTGTGGAGATCGATCGATCTATGGTGAGATCGATCGATCAAAGGTTTGTTATCTCAAAGGTAAGGGGACCGATCGATCCAAGGGAGGATCGATCGATCCGAAGTGTTTGTTCTTGCTGGTTTTTGCGGATGTGTGTGGATCGATCGATCCAAAGCATGCATCGATCGATCCATGTTTGTTGGTGGGCTGGATCGATCGATCCGGTTGTTGTTCGTTTTGTGTTTGTTGCGTTTTTGCGTTGTGAGCGGTTTATCGTCTTACTTGCTTGTGTGTATAGCTCGTAGAAGGGAGGACAGTCTCCCTAAGTATTTTTGATAATACTTATGCATCTCTGTGTATTTCTGAGTTGCAGGTAAGGATAAGGTGTGAGTGTGGAATCAAGGCAGCGAGGAGGGGATGATTAGGACTCGGGTTGTGTTGTTGTTATTGTTATTATTGTGAACTTGGTTTCAATTGCTTTTGCATTTCTGTGTTTGACGCTTTGTTTAATGTTTAATAAAAATCCGAGTTTTATTGTCGTAAACCTGTTTTGGTTTAATTAGTACGTATGAGCGTATTAGTTGTTGTTAAAAAAAAAAAAAAACGGGTGTGGTCGTCTCAGTTTTGGTATCAGAGTGTAGACGGTTCTAGGATTTCGTGTTGCTTGGTGCATGTGTTTGAACCGTTGATTCGTTGTATGCTTGAATTGATTATGTGATAGTTAGTCAATTTGTTTGAGCATAGGGTCTTAGAATCATCCTCTTCGAGCCTCGAGATTCCACGGTAGGTTATCTTTACTCTGTAAGTTGTTTAGTATCTTAGCCTCTGTTCTTTGTGGTACAGATCGCTAGAGGTGCTAGAGGTCGTGGTAGAGGCCATGGCCGCGGTAGAGGTCGTGGTCGTGGTCGTGTTCCAGTGGTGGCAGAAAGTGTAGCACGGAGTGATACGGTTGAGCGAGTTGCGGCTTCGCATGTGTATCAGGAGGGGTCGGAGCGTGTGGCTGGAGTTCCAGCGGGTGCTGCAAGTTCTGCAGCGGAGTTTGCTCAGGTTCGAGATGATTGTATTGCGGGTTTGCTGGCCTTGCTGTTGGAGCGGTTACTAGAGAGGGTAACAGTGCAGGCTCCTATTGTGCCACCAGTGGTTGAAGTGCAGCCGAGGGCTGCAGTTGCGGAGGAGCTCCCATCCTACCTGAGGATGATGGAGCAGTTGCAAAGGATTGGCACGGGATTCTTCCCGGGAGGTGCCAATCTTGAGGCTGCGGATGCGTGGAGAAGGAGGTTGGAGCGGAACTTCCTTTCGATTAGGTGTCCAGAAGGATACCGGGTTGACCTGGCGGTTCATTACCTGGAGGATGATGCACATCTTTGGTGGAGGGGTGTTGCGGCCAGGAGAGAGCAGGCGGAGATAGTTTGGGAGGATTTTGTTGAGGAGTTTAACTCCAAGTATTTTCCTCAGGAGGCGCTTGACCGGTTGGAGGGTCGGTTCCTTGATTTGTCTTAGGGGAACCGGACCATTTGAGAGTATGAGGCGGAGTTTAACCGTCTCAGTGTGTATGCGGATCGAGCATTGGAGGGTGAGCAGGCCCGAGTTCGGAGATTTTTGTTGGGTCTTCGGGCTGAGTTGAGGAACCGTTGCCTATTGAGAGTTTTTGGCACGGTTGCGGAGTTGGTGGAGACAGCTGCCTTGCTGGAGGAGGGTCTGAGAGATGAGGTGGTGGTTGTTAGTCCCAACTTTCAGGCAAGGAGGCCGCAGCAGCAGCAGTAGTCCGGTCCGAGCAGAGGCGGTAGGCCAATGCAAGGACAGAAGCGGAAGATGGAGAGTTCTTCCAGTGTTACTCAGAGTGGTCCGGGATACTTCAGGTGTGGAAACAAGGATCACAGGGTGGTGAGTTACCTTCATAAGGGCGAGGCGCGTGTGGATACGCGTGTGTGCTATCACTGCAGGGAGACGGGGCATATCAAGCCGAGGTGCCCCAAGTTGCAGAGGGAGGCAGCAGCGGTGTCGCCAGCCAGTCAGAGTGCAGTGGCACCCCGAGTGTATTTCATTGTGGAGACAGGAGGCCCGAGTTCCAGGCCGATCACAGGTATTTTATTAAACTTACCTGAGTTAAATTTTTGTGTTTTAGAATTTATTTGTCTCCGTGATGGGGTGTCAGGGACCCTGGTTGTGCAGGGACCCTGGTTGTGGGAGGTGTTTAATCCCACGTGTTGTTTGATTCTAGAGCATCGCATTGCTTCGTTACTCCGGAATTGGCCGAGAAGGACAAATTACGAGGAGCAACCGAGGAGCGGTTGGGTTTTGTTAGAGTGGCTGGAGGGAAGTTGCTGGCTATACACGGTCGAGTTGCGGACGTGGATGTCCAAGTGGTTGGAGAGTCTATGCCAGCGGATTTGGTCATTTGCTCGGTGGAGTTTTATGACATCATTTTGGGCATGGGCTGGCTCGGGAAGTTCAGGGCGCATCTGGACTGTCACCGGGGGCGTGTTGTTTTCGAAAAAAAACAAGGGAGGTTGGTTTATCAGGGAGTGAGACCGACTTCTGGGAGTCTAGTGATCTCGGCCATGCAGGCAGAGAACATGATCGAGAAGGGTCGCGAGGCGTATATGGTGATGATTGTTACATCAAAGACTGTTGGAGAGGTTGCGGTTGGGGATATTCGGGTAGTTCGGGATTTCCAGAATATTTTCCAGTCGTTGCAGGGACTACCGCCGTCTCGGTCTGATTCTTTCACGAGTGAGTTGGAACCCAGGACAATGCTGATATCTAAGGCACCGTACAGGATGGCTCCAGCAGAGATGGCAGAGCTTAAGAAGCAGCTGGAAGAGTTGTTGGGTAAGGGTTTTATCCGACCGAGTACTTCACCGTGGGGAGCGCCGGTGTTGTTTGTGAAGAAAAATGATGGGAGTTTCCGATTGTGCATTGATTATCGGGGACTGAACCGAGTCACTGTGAAGAACAGGTATCCTCTTCCACGGATTGATGAGTTGTTGGATCAGTTGAGAGGGGCTACTTGGTTCTCCAAGATATACTTGGCATCAGGATATCATCAGATTCCGATTGATGAGAAAGATATCCGGAAGACGGCTTTCAGATCGAGATATGGACACTACGAGTTTGTGGTGATTCTATTTGGATTAACGAATGCACCAGCAGCGTTCATGAGGTTGATGAACAGCGTGTTCCAGGAGTATCTGGATGAGTTTGTGATCATCTTCATCGATGACATTTTGGTGTATTCGAAGACATCCGAGGAGCATGAGTTGCATCTGAGAGTTATTCTAGAGAAGCTGCGGAAGCAGAAACTATTTGCTAAGTTGAGCAAGTGTAGTTTTTGGCAGCGAGAGATCGGATTTCTGGGTCACATTGTGTCCGCAGAGGAAGTTTCTGTGGATCCAGAGAAGATTCAGGCTATCAAGGAGTGGCCGAGGCCGAGGAATGCTATCGAGATTCGGAGTTTTCTCGGGTTAGCAGGTTATTACCGGAGGTTTGTCAAGGGTTTTGCGAGTATGGCTAAGTCTATGACGAGGCTGACAGGGAAGGATGTTCCTTTTGTTTGGTCTCCTGAGTGTGAGGAGAGTTTTGCAAACCTAAAGACGATGTTGACTAGTACGCCAGTATTGGCATTACCTGAGCCGGGTGAGCCTTACGTGGTGTATGCAGACGCTTCAGGAGTTGGTCTGGGTTGTGTGTTGATGCAGTAGGGAAAGGTGATTGTCTATGCTTCGAGGCAGTTGAGGAAGCATGAGGGCAACTACCCTACCCATGATCTTGAGATGGCTGCGGTGGTGTTCGCCTTAAAGATTTGGAGGTCTTATCTTTATGGCGGAAAGGTTCAGGTGTTTACAGATCATAAGAGCCTGAAGTACATTTTCACTCAGCCTGAGTTGAATTTGAGGCAGAGGCGCTGGATGGAGTTAGTGGTGGATTATGATCTGGAGATAGCTTACCATCCTGGTAAAGCTAACCTGGTTGCGAATGCTTTTAGTCGCAAACGTGTGGTTTCGGCTCGGAAGCAGGACATAGAGTCGTTGGTGTGTGACCTTGGTTCATTGAGGTTGTGTGTCTTATCTCAGGAACCATTGGGTTTAGAGGCAGTTCATCAGGCAGATCTTTTGAGCAGGGTTCGGTTGGCTCAGGAGAAGGATGAAGGTTTGGTTAATGCTTCCAGGGAAGCGGGTTCAGAATATCAGGTCTCTGCTAATGGGACTATTCTGGTGCATGGGCGGGTATGCATACCCAAGGATGAGGGTTTGAGGCGAGAGATCCTGAGTGAGGCCCATGAGAGTATGTTTTCGATTCATCCGGGAACGACTAAGATGTACCGATATCTCAAGCGGTATTATCACTGGGTCGGGATGAAGAAGGATGTAGCTACCTGGGTCGCAGCGTGTGATACGTGCCAGTTAGTGAAGGTAGAGCATCAGGTTTCGAGCGGATTGTTGCAGAGTTTATCCATTCCAGAGTGGAAGTGGGATATGATTACGATGGATTTCGTAGTGGGGCTGCCAATTTCTCGGACCAAGGATGCGATTTGGATAATTGTTGATCGTTTGACCAAGACTGCACGTTTTCTGGCCATCAAGAAAACCGATGGAGCTTCGGTGTTGGCTAAGAAGTACGTGCAGGAGATAGTGAGACTTTATAGAGTACCGGTGAGTATCGTGTCAGACCGGGATCCTAAGTTCACTTCAGAGTTCTGGAAAGCGTTCCAGACGGAGATGGGCACGAAGGTGCATTTGAGTACCGCGTATCATCCTCAGACGGATGGGCAATCCGAGAGGACGATCCAGACTCTTGAGGATTTGCTGAGGATGTGTGTGCTTGACTGGGGAGGTCATTGGGTGGATCACCTGAACTTGGTAGAGTTTGCTTATAACAATAGCTACCAGGCGAGTATCGGGATGGTTCCATATGAGGCGCTATATGGGAGGCCATGTCGTACACCGTTGTGCTGGACCCTAGTGGGGGAGAGGAGCACATTGGGTGATGATTTTGTTCAGGAAACTACGGAGAAGATCCGAGTTTTGAAGCTGAACATGAAGGAAGCTCAGGATAGGCAAAAGAATTATGCCGATAAGAGGAAAAAAGAGCTTGAGTTTGAAGTGGGAGATAGTGTGTATCTCAAGATGGCGATGTAGCGAGGTCCGAACAGGTCCATTACCGTTTAGGATTGTTGGTCGAGTTGGGCCAGTCGCGTACCGGTTGGAGTTACCGGAGATTATGCAAGCATTTCACAAGGTTTTCCATGTGTCGATGCTGAAGAAGTGCTTGCATAGGGATGATAAGGTGTTGGCTGAGATTCCGTCAGATCTTCAGCCCAACATGACCTTAGAGGCGAGGCCAGTGAGGGTTCTCGACCGCAGGGTCAAGGAGCTTCGTCGGAAGAGGATTCCGATGATGAAAGTCTTGTGGGACTGTGACGGTGTTCAGGAGGAGACTTGGGAACCAGAAGAGCAGATGAAAGCTAGGTTCAAGAAGTGGTTCGAGAAGCAAGTTGTGGCTTGAGTAGTTTTCATCGCTGGTTCGAGTTTCAGAGTTGAGTTGTACTCGTTGTATCTTTTGTATTTTGTTTTGGTGTATAAACGATTAATACATTGGATTGTTAATAAAATGTGTATTTCTTATTGGTTATGTGTGTTTCTGAGTTGCAGGTAAGGATAAGGTGTGATCGTGGAATCAAGGCAACAAGGAGGGGATGATTAGGACTCGGGTTGTGTTGTTGTTATTGTTATTGTTGTGAACTTGGTTTCAATTGCTTTTGCATTTCTGTGTTTGACGGTTTGTTTAATGTTTAATAAAAATCCGAGTTTTATTGTCGTAAACCTGTTTTGGTTTAATTAGTACGTATGAGCGTATTAGTTGTTGTTAAAAAAAAAAAGGGTGTGGTCGTCTCACTTTATGTGGAGTTAAAGCGTGTTACGCGAAGTATTGTGGTTCAGGACTCGTGGTGTATAATTAATATTATGGGGTATTAATTATGTTTTTGCTTAATTAAAGCGGGTCGGATCGTCTCAATGATGATATAAATTTAAAAATTATTGATACAGTAATTACTTTAACAACATTAAACTTTATCACTATAAATCTTATTTACTATTATAAATTTTTAAAATTTAAAAAACTAAATTAAATCTACAATACTTTAAATACATTAATATGAATATGACGATATAAATTAAAAAAATTATTAATATAGTAATTACTTTAACAACATTAAACTTTATCACTATAAATCTTAATTACTATTATAAATTTTTACAATTTAAAAAACTAAATTAAATCTACAATACTTTAAATACATTAATATGAATATGATGATATAAATTAAAAATATTATTGATATAGTAATTACTTTAACAACATGAAACTTTATCACTATAAATCTTAATTACTATTATAAATTTTAATCCTCATTACTAAAAATCTTAAAGTACAATAATAACTTTAATTTTAATTTATTGTAGTTCAATACTTTAATCAACAAGTACTATAAATCTTAAAAACTCTAAATAGTTTCATCTTAATTAAATTAAATACACAATTTCTAATTACTATAAATACTTTAATCTTAATTACTAGAACGTTTTTTAAAATCTAAATTACTATACCGTTTTACTAAATCTAAATCACGATAAATTGCTTAATCTTAATTACTATTACATTTTATTAAATCTATTGTTAACAACATTAATTATTTATTTCATTGTAGGTCTTATGCAGAGTTTCATGGGACATCATTCCACCGTTTCCGGAGATCACGTAGTGGTTCGGGTACACCTTCTACATCTCCTTCGAACATTCCTGAGATGCGGAATTCCGCTTCTCAGGAAGTGATGACAATGGAGGAGTTCGTTAGTCAACTGGGACGGCATCATCTCCCGATGCTTCATCCGCATGAAGAAAACGGTGCAACTTGGTAATAAATTTTATTTAAATATTTATTTATTTTTAATGTAATTAATATTTCACTAATACAATATTTTACATGCTTGTAGGTTTGGTCTAGACAATGACATCACAAAATCCATTCTCAGGATTTTTAAGACGTAGCTCAATCAACCATGGCCAACTTACGGCGACGTGGATGCTAATACGAAATTGACTTGGTTCAAGTCTTTCGCGGTAAGTTAATTTTTATCTAATTATTAATCATAAATTATGTTTATAAATTAATTTATAAACTAACAATGTAATTCGATTTGTTTTTCACACTTTGCAGCAAGATTATAATGGGGAATCCTCTCTCTGTCAGACTGTACATCGTCACTTCGACATTCATGTCAACCACTCGTACCAAAATCATATGTACGAGTGGAAGCAAAAATGGAAGAAGGGCAAGCCAATGCCGAAGGATCTTGACCCAAAAGTTTGGCATGGTTATATCCGGTATTAGAGTATGGAGAATACGAAAGCCACTTCAACACAAAACTCGAAGAACCGTACCAGCGATCGGGGTGGAAAAGGAATAGCACCCATAATACGGGTTCCATTACCTTTAAAAAACATGAAAGGCGAATGGTACATATTCTTCTTTAAAATTTATTTTATAATTTATTTTTTGATTATTAACATTTTCTTGTAGGCAATCAATACCGGAGTTACACCAGATTGGCTAGAGGTGATGGAAGAAACCCATACGAGCAAGAAGACGGGCCAAATTCAAGATTCGGTAGTCGAAAAGCGGATCGAGAGGATTAAGCAGCGGAAGATGGAACGGCTTACACAACTCTCCCAAGATGGCTCATCATCTTCGACAGATTTACCTTGAGAGGAAATCAACCGATTGTGTATTGAGGTATATTTAAATATGTATTAATTGTTTTATTAATTTCTAATTCAAATAAATGTATATTTATTTTTTTAATTATTACGTAGGAAATTCTTTTAACCAAGGGTCGTACACTCGGTTTAGGAAGCTTGGTATCCCGTGATGAGAGTGTGTCTTCGGTGTTTCCTCGAGACACTGAACTTGTTCAACAAGTTCAGGATCTAAACCGTGTCGTTAAAGAAAAAGACGCGGTCGTCGAAGAACTGAAGCAGCAAAATCTCGAGATTAAGGAGCAGTATGCCGAGACCCGTGCAACACTCTCCCAACTACAATCTTTCTTAGCCGCTCAATATTCCGGACAGTTTCCGCCACCTCCATCTCCGCCTCCGATGTGAACACTTTTCGTTTATGTTTTTCTTTTTTTAAGAACAAATTCGTTTAATTTTAAAACATTTGTTGTTTTTTTGAATAATTTATTTAAATTTATTTCTAATGTTTTTTCACAATAATTTTTAATAATTTATTTTATTTTAAATAATTATATATTAAGAAAACAAATAATTATAATAAAATATATGAATCCTCGGAAATCCGTCAGAAATATCAGTCATCGGAAATCCGTCGGAATACGTATCCTCGGAAATCCGTCGGAATACGTATTCCGACGGAAATTATTGTGCTCGGAAAGCCGTCGAAAATGTTAGACTTCGAAAATCCGTCAGAAAAATAGGCCCTAGGATATCCGTCGGAATTATCGCCTCGATCGGAAAGCCCTCGGAAGTTTTAAACCCTCGGAAATCCCTCTGAAATTTCCGACGGATTTGCGACGGATTCGGATTTCCAACCACCTCAAACCGACAACTTGTATCCCTCGAAAATCCCTCTAAAATAGCCATTTCCGAGGGATTTTCGACGGTTTTGTCCCTCGGAAATAGATTGTTTTCTTGTAGTGTAATTAATTTAACATAATTTTCTCTTGTATTTTAATTCTTTGACCACGTTAGGTCTTGTAAAGGAGCCTATAAAAACTCATTTCTTATACTTGTAAAGGGACGAAAAATTTGATAATAATATAAAGAGTTTTCTCTAAAGCTTAGGCTTTGTTTTTGTTTATCTAAGTTATGTCAAATTCCTTTACTTAGTAAACGTTTGTTCTTATGTCTAATTGAGCGAGTCATGAAGGCTTAGATCTTATGCTGTATCAGAGCTTTATCACAACTCTGTGGTGCATCTCACTCGACCATCACTTCTCCTCATTTGATCCCACACGATATAAGCGACCACCATCGTGTCAGATTTCCACCTTCGACCATCTTTCCTTCATAAGAGAGAAGCGACCGCTAGCTTGTGAAACCGCCATATATATCCGCATACGAATCTCACCACCGAGTCTTGTATCAAAATGAGATCCGAGATATATTAAACGGATGTGACACTTATGTCACCATACTCCAACTTATAGGAAAACTTTCAACTGAAGAACAACTTGAATTTTTCTGTAGATTTGAGAAACACCTCTTGTCTGAACATGGAAGCTTTACAACTGAGGATGAGGCTCCAGGATCAAAGAAAGTTACATCATGGAAAGCCACAAAAGAGAGGCAAAACAAGTGCGACCAAAGATAAAAACAAACATATCATCAAGAATATGTTGCGGAAAGTTGAAATGCTATATATGAAAGAAAGTTGTAAGCATATATACTTGGAGTACACCAGTTTTGGGGCAGACGACGCATGAAATGCAGCTAAACCATAAAAACATCACTTCCCGTATCAATTACCACATTGAACTTTCTTGGGGGTGTCCCAATTTTTAATGTTGAGTAGTAAAGCCTGTCATGAAAGCAAAACAAGAACAGAAGGAAAAGATCTTTAGAAAGTAGGTTGATCAGAGATGGAGTCAAATCAAGAATCAGTGAAATTCTAAACATAACAAATCAAGTATTGAGATATAAGGATCCTACGCCGAGAGAAGTCGATTAACGTTTCTTTCAACTGGAAAACTGAAAGATCCGCGGACATGAGACTGTAACAAACTTCCATGCTGAGCATAATCAAAGGCGCTGAGTTGAGTTAGATTGAGTTTATGGCTCGGCGCAATCATTCACTTCAACGTGAGAACTGTCCCTCGTAGCCGCATACCATAGTTGTCATAATAAGAAAAGAGCAAAACAAAAAGTATAAATTTAATACTATCATCTCCCTCGTTTGCTCTCAATCTTTCTGCTATAACAAGAGCGAATCCTTTTTTTTTATTTTACCTCACAACTTTTGTTTTTGGAAAGAAAATTGACTTTTTAACTCTCACGTTGTAACACAATTATTCAAAACCATTATATCTCATTCTTTAGGGGAAATAACCAAAAAAACTTCTCAAATTTTCCTAATGCCCAAAAAAAAACCCCTCAATTTTCTTGTTACATGTTGTATCTCAAATTGGTTTTGTTAAGAAGTCATAAATGCCTATGTTTTAAAGGATAAATGTGTATGGTTAGTTTTCTAGGGTTGAAAGAATTTTCAAAACTGGGGAAAGCTACATACTTTCTTTTCTATGAAGCTTGGTTCACTTGGCAAGTTGGCATCATACACATTTATCCTTTTGAACATAATTTTAGTGGAAAACACAATACATAGTAAACTTCTATTGTAATTCCAGTTTGTTTTTTGTTTTTGTTTTTTTCATGCCTCTTTCAAACCGAAATCATCATTATTATTTTTAATTATTGCCTAAGATATACTAAATTTGCATTTAAAATTTTTTGTAAGACATGTCTTAATAAATTCATAAATCCAGATGAATCTTAAATAATTTTTAGGCAGTTTTTGTTTTTGAAATATTCAGGGATTAATTGTTTTTATAAATTCATAAAGCGTTTTTAAATTACTCGAGAGTAGTTTCGTAAAAAGTAAAAACTTATGAAACAAATTCATACAAAATTTTATAATTCTTTTAATCATCAGAGTGAAAGTTAAGTTCCATGAAACTAATAAAATTGACAGTTTTGGATTGAATCGTGCTACGGGTTTAAAACGTCAACTTAAAATTGTAAATAGGAAATCAACTTAACATATATGGATTATTTTACCTTTTGTTAAAAGTTGAGAGTTTGTTACTCATAAAAATAAATAGGTTAGGAGTTTTCCAAATGATTTTGGTAAAGTATGAGTTTTTTTGTTTATCCATATCTAAATCCAAATTTTAACCAAAAGAGAATTCATATGAAAAAATAAACTAAATTTTATAATTAAGTAAAATTTAGGCGAAACACGTTAAAAATTTTTTGGCCCCTCTCGTATGCCAAAGTTAATCTCTGTATTTTTCTATATGTAGATTATTTTTTAGAGCATCTCCAACCCACTTCTATTTTTTCTTCTAAACTCTATTTTAGAGTAAAATGTATTCCAAATCATCTTTATTTTTAGATTTCCTTTATATATAGAGCGAAAAATAACAATTTTTTATTTAAAAGTTAAACTTTTTTTATTTGCAGAATGATTCTTCAAGTTTGAAAATTTTATAATTATAACTAAAAATTTTTTAATTATAATTACTTTTTAAAATTTTCATATGATTTTTATATATGATATAGTAATTGATTATGAAGTTAAATATTCGACCAATTATAATATTTTGGGTTGATTTTAGAGGTTTTGATATAAATATCTATTTTAAAATTTAAAACTATTACTTACAGAAAATAAATTATATGATGCAATGTATTTTTATATAATAAATATTAAATTTATATAATATCATAATATTATGAATTTGCAAAAGTTAAAGTAAATGAATTAATTTGTATCTTTTATAAATAAAAATAGTAATACTAAAATAAAAATAGAATCTATTTGGAATTAAAGGAATATGGTCTTATCAATGAATAAACCAAATTTAGTGAACGCAATAAAAAATATTAAAAAACCATAAGAGAGAATAAAATCAGAATATCTAAAAATATAAGTTTGGGAGCTCTCAGAGCTATGTCTATGGCTACCAGAATTCCCTGTTCATGTGGAGCTCTCACTCCTCGCGTTTCACTCTCTCCATCTCCGACGAGAATCTCTGCAAGTTCCAGATACTCGCGACGACTCGTCAGTGGCTGCTTCTGCTCCAACAACCCAGTTCCGCGCCAAATAGCCACAGAGGAACTCTCCTTGTCTATGTACAATCGTTGGATTCGCTATTGCTGTAGAACAGGTGGAATCGACGATGCTATGTCTCTCGTCGCCGAAATCGATTCTCTCGGATCCCATCCTGATCCTCTCTCGTACGTTAGTTTGATTGAAACACTCGCTGGTCTCGGAAGGACTCTCGAAGCTGATGCTTTGTTCCAGGAGGTAGCTCGATTCGGGATCCATGGAAGCTATTCGGTGAGGTTGTACAACGCTTTGCTTAGTGGATATTTGAGAAAAGGTCAGTTAGAGTTAGCTGTTAGGGTTTTGGATCATATGAAAGGGGAAAATGTTGATAAGAATCAAGAAACTTGTGAGATTCTGTTGAATTATTACGTTAGTGCTGGGAGATTGGAGGAATCGTGGCGTGTGGTTAACGAGATGAAGAAGAGGAAGTTTCGATTGAATTCGTTTGTTTATGGGAAGATTATTCGTATTTATAGAGACAATGGGATGTGGAAGAAAGCTTTAGGGATTGTAGAGGAGATTAGGGAGATTGGTTTGCCAATGGATGTGGAGATATACAACAGCATTATCGATACGTTTGGTAAGTACGGAGAGCTGGATGAAGCGTTACAGGTTTTAGAGAAAATGCAGGGCTCCAGTGATTCGAAGCCAAATATTAGTACATGGAATTCGTTAATACAATGGCATTGTCATCACGGTGCGCTTGATATGGCGCTTGAGCTGTTCACAATGATGCAGGATCAGGGGCTTTATCCTGACCCTAGGATATTTGTGAGTCTTATAACTCGGTTGGGAGAGAAAGGGAACTGGAGCATGATAAATAAACATTTTGAGGTCATAAAATGTAAGGAACATAAAGATACAAGAGCTATCTATGCAGCTTTAGTTCAAATTATTGGACAGTTTGGGAGTTTCCAGGATGTCGAGGAACTTGTGGGTAAGCTCAAGTCACAAGGTGTCGCTCCTTCAGCTAACATGTTTTGTACTTTGGCAAACGCATATGCTCAGCAGGTTGGTTTCCTATCTTTCTGTGTTCTCTGTTCTCGATTTCTTTTGTTGATGACCTGATCACCTGTACTAGGTAGACACTATACATGGTTGTTTCAGATGTTTTGTTTAGGTATATAGAAGTGTGTAGAATGTTAACAACTGCAGATGGTTCATAGATTCTGCCATCCACACCAGATATTATCTCATTCTTTTCAGTTTCCAACTTTTGACTTTCAATGTTCTGATAAAGCTGAATTATTTTTGGTAACGAAAAAACTGAATTTCGGGACTAGTTCGAGGAGCTCTCATGTCTTTCATTATATTTTATTGGGTATCGTTTTACTCCTTTGGTCCTTATATGATTTCAAGTATAAGCACTGAACATAGCAGATAGAACTGCCTGTCGTTTCTCTGTCCTCACTTACATTACTTCACCTTTTGATTGTGTAAGCTTTAAGAAGGATTATATGTTCTACTAAGCAACGCTATGACTTTTCAAATCCAACTGAATTCATGAGCAAATTTTTTACACAGGGACTATTCAAACAGACAGTAAAGGTGCTCAAGATGATGGAGAATGAGGGGCTTGAACCAAACTTGATCATGCTGAATGTTTTGATTAATGCATTTGGAACTGCTGGGAAGCACATGGAAGCTCTATCTATTTATCACCATATTAAAGAAAGTGTATGTATATCTACGTTGTGTCCAGCCCATGTGATTGAACTTCAAGTACCTTCTTATTCTCATGGTTGAATTATATGCTCAACTGATTGATTTTTTTCGTCTGAAGGGATACACCCCCGATGTAGTTACCTATAGTACACTTATGAAAGCATTCACTCGAGCAAAGAAGTATGAAAAGGTATGTAGTTCTTATCCGGTCCTTAAAATTCACTTTGAAAACCCATATTCCATCACCACAAAGTTTCATTGAGTAGATGTTCTGTGTTATATTGTCAAATTGGGCTTACAAATTGCTGGCTTCACAGGTTCCAGAAATGTTCAGGGAAATGGAAGCCTCTGGATGTACTGCAGATCGGAAAGCAAGACAACTATTGCAAAATGCTCTTATGGTTGTTGACAAAAGACATTAACTATTTGATGGCTTGGTCATTGGTGAGCCCAAACCTCTGATCTTCTGCTTTGTGCTCCTTTTCAACTACACTCTTCTAAGAACCAAATCCTCTAAGAACAAGCGGCTCCTTCATGAAAATCTGTTAACCATTCTGTTGTTGACACCAACAGAATTTGACCTTCTCCCCAAAAAAGGTACTCTTTACTGACGGCATTTTCTGATTTGGTAACTCATCTTTTGTTCTATATTTTCTTATGTTTTGGTGGTGATGTGCTGGTAGATTACTCAACCAAGGCATGAGATGGCTGTGCATCTTCCGCTTTTGAGGCTTAGATGGAGATCAAGTCAGACTCTGTCAATCGCTATTGGCAACAATGTTGTTAAAGCAGCTACATGGATTGTAGCTTCACAACCAAGGTGATTCCAAGAAATTTATAGCATATCCATTTGGGAAATTGATATTTTGCGAATATCCAATGGAAAACATTTCATGGATGTATCTGAAATTTTCCCTCTTTTGCCTTGGTAAACATATTGAGTAAAGATTATGCTAATTTTCACAAACTCTACTCTTGTAGCCTTGTCAGTTTCAGAAATTGCGAGCTGCTTCTGAATCATCTGGACAAGTAGGGAAGAAAAGACGAGCAGAATTTATCTTGATTGGCTACGGAAAGGAATTAAGCCTCGAAACCTTAACAGGAACAATTAAATATTTTACCGTAAAAGATGCAAAATCGCACGTAAAAGTCATTTGAATACACAAGTAAGATGAGAAAAGGATCAAGTAATCAAACTGGCAAAAACAATAGCCTCTATCAACAAGGAAATTTTGGAAATTTGATGAACACCTCATCACCTCTGAAGCATATAATGTAAAACAAAGGCTCAGGAGAAAAGGTTAAGTGGTGGAATAAATTCGAAGAAGACAAAGGACGTCCAAAACATTTAGTACAAAATGCGTGAGAAGATACCATAAAAACACTCGCATATTATTGGGCAAAATTAAATGGATAGGGAACGTCGCAAACCATGACGTCAACACTCAACGGGCGCACAACTCGCAAAAGAAGGTAGTTTAACCCGACTGCTCTTAAACTGTCTCTCCCAACGCGTGTTCCTTGGCACATCTGACACACGAGTCTCTAACGTTCACAAGGGTATTCCCACATATACACGGATACACCACACACACTCAGTTAAAACCTTTGGAACCTAGTGCACCACTGTGGGCTTGCTTGACACAATCAGAAGATTGCTTGGAGCTTGGCATTCCATTGGATGCCTTCAAAGACGGTCCATAGCCTTTTGACAATCGCTTGGAGCCTTGTGCATCACTGTGGTTATGGATCAACATAAAACTTAAACAGGACAAAAATACATAAATCAAGCCAAAATTGGTCAATTCAAAATAGAATCGAATAAAGGGGGCTTAACTATAAAATCTAGCTGAAAAAAATGTTGTTACCAGAATCATACACAGAGTCGGTCCTGAGATATTCTAGGTCAAATACGAAACTAAAAATCTGGACCTTTAATAATTCATAGAAAAATATCAAATTGCTAAAAATTCAAATCCGCAATTAATAAAAAAACTTACAATATTCTGAAAACGAATAAAAGTCTATTATTTCTGAAAAATAACTCTTCTTGCATTTCTCCCTGCGAACTCATCCATCAAACTCTCATAATCAAGGTCTTTGATCAAGTCTTTTCCAATCGATAACATGGCCAAACCGTTCAACCTTTCCTGTGACATATTTGACCGTAGGTAAGACTTTTTCAACTTCAACTTTGAGAAATTTATTTCAGCTGAGGCAACTGACACTGGGATTGTGAGCATTATCATATAGGCAATCCATATATTTGGATAACAATTCTTGTAGTTGTTCCTCTTCAAAAAGTTTAGTACTTCAATACTCTTCTTGGTACCTTTTGGTAGAATTTCTCGAAGAGTCTTGATTTCAGAGAACAAATCATTTCCATCGACATCTGAATGTTCTCCATGCCTAAGAGATACTTCAAGGTTGGTACATGATGCCTTCAAGCTATCATCGCTTGCTGAGTTGAACTTTCTCAAATCGAACAAAAAACCAAAAGTTTTCTCATACTCTTGAAATTGTTCTAACCTTGCTTGAAAAAAAACTAGAGCTTGATCCATGATTTTGAGGAAATATTCTATTCTGAAACTCTCTTCCTCACTCAGAACCACGTTGTCACCAACAACTTGTCTTGGCTCCTCATCAAAATGTGTTGTTTTCTTAATAAGGCGCTTCCTTTTCACATGAAAAATGGGTTCGACATCCATACCTACTGCAATTTTTTTTGCTTCAGCTTTTGCTTCTTCAAAACCTGTCTCTCTATACTTCTGGAAAAAAAAGAGTAAAACTTTTAGTTGAGTGATAGCAGCATCAATATCAATATCTTCAGCCTACAAAGTCTTGCTTACGGTATTAATGGCAGCCACAATCTCATACCATATAACCATACCAAACAAAAACTCAAATCTTCCAATTCCGTGTGTTTCACTTACTGCAAGAGATTCAGCATTACTCCGGGTTTCAGGATCATTACTATTTTCAGTTAAGTAAAAGAGAGCATCTCGGATTTCTGGAGCTTGAAACCGTATGCTTTAACACTTTCAATGTGACTTTCCCAACGAGTATCTGACAAGGGTTTAAGGGTGGGACCTCCTACCATTTTTTTGTATATATCCCACCTAGCCGTAGAAGGTGAAAATAGAGAATATAAACGTTGGATGATCCCAAAAAAAATCAATCGCTTTGGAAGATGACTTAGCCATATCACAAAGTGCCAAATTCAGATTGTGACAACCACATGGCGTATAAAAACCTCTTGGATTAATATCAAGCAATCTTTTTTGCACACCTTTGTTTTTCCCCTTCATATTTGAGCCGTTGTCATAGTCTTGCCCCCTCACATTATCAATATCCAAAGTAAGATCAACCAATGTATCACAAAGTAGATCAACCAATGTATCACAAAGTAGATCAAACAGTCATTTCCTTGATTTATCATCAACTTCCAAGAAGTGAATAAAAAATTCTTCAACCTTGACTGAATCCACTGAGACATCCACACATCGAATAATAAGGGACATATGCTCTTTATAACTAATATCTGGAGTTCAAGAATGACAAATAAATATTTAGCATCTCA
This sequence comes from Turritis glabra, assembly GCA_900406565.1. Taxonomy (NCBI): domain Eukaryota; kingdom Viridiplantae; phylum Streptophyta; class Magnoliopsida; order Brassicales; family Brassicaceae; genus Turritis; species Turritis glabra. The sequence goes on along the minus strand of OVBN01000173.1, from coordinate 1,539,281 downwards.
TATCTTCTTAATGATCATTAGCTTCATCTCAGAACCCAACATTGTTATTAATTCATTCTGAATTTTGTGGCTGAGGTAGTGATATTGAGTTTCTCCTCCTTAAATTCGCCTGATGTTCTCTCGGATAACTGGATCAAAGTCTCCAAACATTTCAATAAAGCTAAGAAAATTTCCATTGTTACCCTGTCCAATCTTTTCATTGCATCTAGCCATAGTCTTCACAAGTGAAAATAGTCTCAATAAAGATTCTCTCCAATGATTTTTCTCTTTCTTGATCTCTTCCTGAACATGCTTATCAATTGTTAGATTTTTCTGCAATCTCAACTCTAATTCCATCCAATTGCTCATGCACTTAATGTGATAACGACTACTTTCATGTTGGCTAAGCCTTAGCTGAACATTATTCCAATCCTTGAATCTTGTGCTAGCCAACTGAGTAGTATTTGTGTCCCCTCCAAACAACTTGCAGCAAAAGCAATAGATTTTTTTTTCTGATTTTTCAGAATAGACCAGCCACTGTCTATCTTGTGTATCCCCATTCTTCATACGTCTTTTGTAATGCTTATGAGAAAAGTGTCTACCAGTGATGTTTTTGAGAAAAGTATAATCATATATAAGATGGTCGTGTTAAAGGACCCTTACTAACCGAAAAGTCTTTCAACATTTGATCAACTTTTCCCCAATTTGCAGGATCCAAAACATCAACAAAAGAATCTTGTTCCTTAAAATGCACATCATCTGCATTCTGATTGACATCCTCATCATCTTTTTCAACCCTATTATCATTCTCTTCTTCCTCTTGGTTTGCATATGCCATTCTAGTTTCATTCTCTTCTCCTTTTTCAGAAGTCTCACAATTTTCATCATCTACCCTAACAGCCTCATCAATTTCACTATCCTGATCAGTATTGAGAGATTTTGGCTTTTTGAGATACCTGAACATAGAACTAGCTTGAGATTTTGTCAATTCTTCTTCTCTTTGCTTTTTTTTTCATTTCTGAGCTCCACTTTCATATTTTGACTTCATTGTTACTGAAATTAAAAGATACAAAAACACATTTGAGAAGAAAGAATTGTAACTTTCAGTAACATAAACATAACTGTATGAAAAAAAATGGAAATCAAAATTAAAAATTTCATACTTTGATATGATAATTGAAGTCAATTAAAGGAAGAAAACCAAATAACAAACAAACTGAAACAAAGCTCTCTCGTGGGTATGATGACGACCGTAAAAAAAAAGTTAACCTAAAAATTACTCTTATTGTTTTTTTTTCCGGCAATTACTGTTATTGTTTATTCCTTTTTTCATATTAAAATAAAGAAAAAAGAATATTTTACAATTTACATTCAATTTGATTTTTTATAATGACCCAACAATTTTCTTACTCTTTACAACAACAACAATACGTACAGAAAAAATGGGCCCTAAAAAATCTTTAAAATTTGAGACCTCATATATTTGTTTCATATGTATCTGTCCAAAGCCAGGCCTGATCATACAGATTATTTAAGTGTTTAAAAATGGTAACAGAAAAGTATGGCGAAATTTGACGGGTCGACGATCTATTTCCCCACGAGAACTATCATATAGCACCAGATCCTGTCGAAACTATGACCCCATTCTAATTATCCCCGAAACAAAAGTTACAAACCTAAATCTCCCCTGTTTAATAGTTCGAAATCTATTTATCCACAGATGTTGATTCGAACGGTTTGAACCCGAAACCGAATACGAAACCAAAAACGATAATTAAACCTGTTTTAGACCCGAATTTAAAATCCCCAACGCTAGCATCTTTTCACCCAAATCGTAAATGTTCTTCAAAATCCCCAAAATCGAGCGTTCGACATAATCCCTAAAATCGATCGTTATTCAAAATCCCTAAAATCGAGACCTCCATTCTTAGAACCATAGATTGATTTCGTGAGCAAATCCAGCACAAATCGAGGTGAAAAGAAGCAATGGATGTAATGATTCGCGAGAGCGAAGATGATTTCGATGAAGAAGCAGGGGAGAGAAAAGAGTTTCAGATTGAGCAGATGATAGAAGAGTTTGTCGATGAGCCTCCAGTTCAACACGACACATATCCAGAGAGCGAGAACGACGATGAAGAAGGTGGTCCAAGGAGGCAGCGGACCCATATCCGACGCGGCGTTGGAAGATTATACAAGAACCATACATTCTTCAATGGAGTTGCATTTAAGGAGAGTGTAGTGGACTATGCACTAAGAACAGGCCGACATTTGAAGCAATACAGGTATGATAAAGATAAGATAGGGTTTCTATGTGTTGGTGGTGATAGCAATAGTGAAGGAAAAGGGTGTGCGTGGAAAATATATGCTTCTACTCTTCCAAATGATTGAATGTGGAGAGTTAGGATCTTCGTAGATAAGCATAGTTGTGTTCCTAATGGAGAATGCGAGATCCTTAAGGTCCCTGTGATTGCAAGATTGTTTGTTGATAAGATCCGTGAAGAACCTGAATATTATATGCCTATGAAAATTGAAGAAATCGTTAAGGAAAGATGGAAGATAGTGGTATCTAGGCCTCAATGTCAAGCAACTAGGAATAAGTCATTGAGATGGATAGAGTCTGAATACAATCATCAGTTTGCCCGGATGAAAGATTATGCTGCTGAGATACTACTATCGAACGAGAATTCTACAGTCGAAGTTGATACACTGAGAAATGATAAAGGTGAAGATGTATTTAATATGTTTTATGTTTGCTTTGATGTTCTTAGAAGAACATGGAAACAGACTTGTAGGCCACTAATAGGAGTTGATGGAACCTTCATTAAAACAAAAATGAAGGGACAAGTACTGGTTGCTCTAGGTAGAGATGCAGATAATGCTATATATCCAATAGCATGGGGTGTTGTACAAGTGGAAAACACTGACAACTGGTTATGGTTTGTGAGGAAAGTGAAGGCTGATTTGGAATTGAAAGATGGTGATGGATATATCATGGTATCTGATCGACAGAAGGTATTTTGTTGCTATTTCTCACGCCTTTAACTTCTTCTTCTTCGACTTTGTTTTCTGTTTGTTTTACCTTGTTTTCTGTTCCATGTTTTCTTACAGGGATTGATCAAAGCGGTTAAGCAAGAGTTGTCAAACGATCTTTGGTATCTTCTTGCTCTCTGTTTTAAGTTCATGCTCTCTCTTTGCAGACTTCTCAAGAGGAACCATCCCAAGGCATGATCACTCAATCATCTCAAGGAGTGGAGCTAATGTAGGCATGGAATAAAGGATGTTTTCTAGGTTTTGTTTTTTTTTCGGCTTAGAATGACTAGTTTATGGATTATGTTTGTAATGCCCGTGTTCCGGAAAAGGGAATTGGTCGGGAAAGTTACAGAAGGATCGTATCAAGGTGTTTTGATATGATTGGGTTGACGGAAATGTGATCTCTCTCTTTGGAGGCAATCTTGTGTGTTTCGGGAATGGAGTGTTCTCGGGAACGGGAAGCGGATTGATCGAGGGTCGGAAAGTGAGCTTTGACCGGAAAAAGAGAGAGGATCGATCGATTCAAGCTTGGACCGATCGATCCAGGAACCGTTGCCGATCCGGTTGTGGCTGAGGGTGGATCGACCGATCCAGGGGTGGATCGATCGATCTGCCGAGCTGTGTGTTGGCTGGAGGTTTAGACCGATCAATCCGGGGCTGGATCGATCGATCCGGTGCTGAGGAGGTGTGGATCGACCGATCCAGGGTGTGGATCGACCGATCCAGGGTGTGGATCGATCGATCCGGCACTGTCGGCAGTGGTATTAAGTAGATTTTCTCCACTTGTATCACGTGTTCTTCTTCCTCTTTTGGGTTTTACGGGTTGTGGCCGGTCTCTGGGGGCTGTGTGGAGCTCGGGAGAGTGGAGGAGAGAAGGGAGGAAGCTTGAGAGGCTTAGTGGTTGCTTAAGGTTGGGTTTGAGCTTGGTGGACCTTGGAAGAGATGGAGATCGGTTTGCGGAGGCGAGGAGAGAGAGAGGAGTTCGTCCCTGGGCTTGTGGGGAGCTCTTCTTTGCCTGAATCGATCCGAATCTAAGGTGAGTGCGCGACCATGAGCTAATCTAAGCTTTTGAGATATTTTGTGTGGTTTTGTGGTGTTAGGGAGGATTGGGTTGAATTCTTGTTGCGTGTTGCTTGTTTCGTTGTTGTTTGCGGTTGGGTTTGTGCCTAATCGTTTGCAGGAAGCAAGGTGGAGACCCTGGGTGGTCGTGGGTCGTGTGCGGTAGTGTGTGGCCGTGGAGGAAGTCGAGATCGGAGTTGTAGGAGATGTTGGATCGATCGATCCGGGGTTAGATCGATCGATCCATTTCCTGTAAGTCGCGGATCTCGTCGGTGTGGTGGATCGATCGATCCTGCTTTGGATCGATCGATCTGGTTGTGGGTTGAGGATCGATCGATCAGGGGTTGGACCGATCGATCCAGAGCAGTGTGGTTGGATCGATCGATCCATGCGTGGATCGATCGATCTGGTGGAGGCTGGTGGATCGATCGATCCAGGTGTTTTGGTGTTGCTTGTGTTGTTTTTGCTTGGCGTTGTGAGCGGTTTGTGATCTCGTGCTTGTGTGTATAGCGATGAGGAGGAGGATGATTTAGGACTCGGTATTGTGTGTTGTTAATCGTATTTTATTGTGTTAATAAATACGATTTCTGTATTGATGCTTTATGTGGAGTTAAAGCGTGTGTTTGACTCGTTGTGTATAATTAATATTATGGGGTATTAATTATGGTATTGCTTATTCTAAGCGGGTCGGGTCGTCTCAGTTTGGTATCAGAGATTAGACGGTTCTAGGCTGGTTTAGAAAATTAATTGGAGTTGAATTAATTTTCGTGATGCTTGTTGCATGTTGTTGAACCGTTTTGTTGTGTGCTAGAAATTGATTATGTGGTATTTAATCAATTGGTTGAGCATGGAGTCTTAGAATCATCCTCTTCGAGCCTTCGAGATTCCACGGTAAGTTATCTTTGCCTTGTTGAGTTGTTTAGTGTCTTTAGTCTCTGTTCGGGGTGGTTCAGTTGGCTAGAGGTGCTAGAGGCCGTGTTGGTGGCTGGGGTTGTCGCCGTGGCAGTGGCCGCTTTTGTGGGCGGGTTGGTGGCCAAGGTTGTGGCCGAGGTTGTGGTCGTGGTTGTGTCCCAGAGGGGGACGAGAGTGTAGCACGGGGTGCTATGGTTGAGCGAGTAGCGGATTCGCATGTGTATTAGGAAGGGTCTGAGGGTGTGGCCGGTGTGAGTGCCGGTGTGGCTGGAGTTCCAGCGGGTGCTGCGGGTGTTGCCGTGGGATTTTACTCAGGCCTGAGTTGATCGCATGGCAGGTTGCTGGCTCTGCTGTTGGAGCGGTTACCAGTGAGGGTACCAGTTCTGTCTCCTGTTGTGCCACCAGTGGTTCAGGTGCAGCCGAGTGTTGCGGTTGCAGAGGAGCTTCCATCTTTGCTTAAGATGATGGAGCCGTTGCGGAGGATTGGTACGGGATTCTTCCCGGGAGGTGCCAAGCCTGAGCACGCTGATGAGAGGAGGTTGAGGTTGGAGCGGATGTGTTTCCGTTCGGTGAGGTGTCCAGGGGGATACCAGGTTGACCTGGCAGTCATTACCTGGAGGGTGATGCACATCTCTAGTGGAGGGGTGTTGCGCCCAGGAGAAATCAGGCGGAGTTGGCCGGTGAGGTTTTGTGGAGGAGTTTTCTACATGAGGCTCTTGACCGGTTAGAGGGTCGAGCCTTTGAGGGTGAGTGGGCCCGAGTTCGGAGATTCTTGGTGGGTCTTCGGGCTGAGTTGAGAAACCGTTGCTTGGTGCGGGTTGTGGCACGGTTTCTGAGTTGGTGAGACAGCTGCTTTGCTGGAGGAGAGTCGGAGAGTTGAGGTGGTGGTTGCTAGCCCAACTTTCAGGCGAGGAGGCCAAAGCAGCAGCAGTCCGGTCCGAGCAGAGGCGGTCGGCCAATGCAAGGACAGGAGCGGAGGATGGGGGATTCTTCGCGGGTTACCCAGAGTGGTCCGGGGTGCTTCAGGTGCGGGAGCAGGGATCACAGGGTTGCAGGTTGCCCGCAGAAGGGCAAGGCGCGTGTGGTTACGCGAGTGTGTTTCTCTGCAGAGAGTCGGGGTATCTCAAGCTGAGATATCCTAAGTTGCAGAGAGAGGTGGAAGTGGCACCGCTAGCTAGCCAGAGCTTAGTGGCGCCACGGGTGTATTCTATCGTAGAGACGGGAGGCATCGTATTGCTTCATTACTCCAGATTGCTCGGAAAAGCAATTTGCGGAGAGCAACCGGTGAGCGGTTGGGTAGTTAAGACCTTGTTGTGTTCAAGGCAAAAGTGGTTAAGTCTAACTCGTTTTTAGCGATCGGTTCGATCAGTCGATAATTGCTTGTCATGTATGGGTGTGATATGTCTTATTGATTTGATTGAATTGGTTGTTCGACTGCGGTCTAGACTGAGTCTGGAAAGAGCGTGACGGTGGTTTAGTCGTTTCGTTTCTTGCAGTGGGTTTGGTTCTATTCTTGCGAGAATCGTGTCTTAATGAGTATCCACGAAGGATATCATGCTTGACGGGATCGCGTCGGTGGGAACTAGTTGAGTTCGCCATCGCGTGTCTGTGATCGCGATCTTGGGAATCAATGGATTTGCCAAGGTCAGGTCGGGTCGGTTCTATCATCTTTGGGAACTTGGAGAGTTCGCCAAGATGTTTGGTTACGTGTATGCGTTGTGGGATGGCTCCATACGAGGTGCGGTATGGGAGACCATGTGGTACACTGTTATGCTGGACTAAAGTGGGGGAGGAAAGCATTTATGGTGTGGGTTTTGTTCAGTAAAACTTCGTAGGGGATCCGAGTTTTGAGACTGAACATGAGTACGGTGCCAAGGGCATGTAGACGCGGGTGAGCCGCGGGGAGTACCACAAGGAGAAATCCTTGTAGTGGTATGGTGGTCTATACGTGTGGTTCCGCGAATAGATCAGGATGGCGGGTGAGCCGTCGTGTGGCGGGTGAGCCGTCAAGTTGTGTCGTGCACGGAAGAAGTGCAAGGGGCACGCGGGATCAGGTTGCACGATTATGGATGAGGTGTTTAGACACCAGGAATCCAGATTGTGCGGATGACGACATCGTATGGGCATGTCGTATCCTGCTGCCTATTAGGTGGTGGTTATGAGTCTTGTGAGACTTATGACGGTTATGAGAAGGAACTTGGGAAACGGAGGCGAGGATGGAAGCAAGCTGAGGCTTGAGTTTTTCTTCGATGGTTTCCAGTTTCGAGTTTTGGGTTGTTACCCTGTGGTGTGTTCAATGTATTTCGTTTCGGGTGAGAAACGATTAATGCATTGAAGTTACAATAAGATGATTTTTTGTTATTGTGTATGACGTGTGGTGTCATGAGGTTTTGAAAAGAAGTTTATGAGTTCATAAACTGGAAATATCCTTCGTGTTTGGATATGAGAGCAGCTCTGTGTGAGTGGGCTGTTTCGAGTTGACCAGAGGCTTGGTCATGGTTGTGGTGATATTCCGGGTTTGGGAATATTGGTGGTGGTGTATGAAATTGTGATGTATACGCAGACCATGTGAGATAGTTTTGGTCTGAGATGCTTATAGACGTTATACTTGTTTGCTCTGAGGACGGTGGGTCCTGTAAAACTCGTGAGGGGATGTTTAGTTCCCCAGATACCGATAGCTTGACGGACATGTAACCTGAGGGTGAGAGTGGTATGAGTGTTATACCGATAGCCCGAGGATATGTGACCTGAGAGTGAGAGTGGTATGTGTCTGATACCCATAGCTTGAGGGACATGTGGCCGGAGGGTGCGAGTGGTATGAGAGTTATACCCATAGCCCGAAGGACATGTGACCTAAGAGTGAGTGTGGTATGTGTTTCGTGTCGATAGCTTGACGGTCTTTTTGACCTGAGAGTGCGAGTGGCGTGTGGTACCGAGAACTCGAGGAACTTTGGTTCTGAGAGTGGACTGGTACGAGTACGAGTTATATGATTGAGCAATGACTGTCTAGGACGTGGATATAAGCATAGTGACTGATTGTAGACCTCGGAGGTTGATAGTGTTCAATCTCGTGTTGTGTTGTGTTGTGTTGGCCAGCTTGGTCAAGGATCACGTGAACCGTTGCGACGGTTGTGAGTTGAGTTCATTGCGGATGAACTGTACCACTAGATTCGAGGACGAATCCTTGTTAGTGGGGGAGAATCGTAACGCCCGTGTTCCGGAAAAGGGAATTGGTCGGGAAAGTTACAGAAGGATCGTATCAAGGTGTTTTGATACGATTGGGTTGACGAAAATGTGATCTCTCTCTTTGGAGGCAATCTTGTGTGTTTCGGGAATGGAGTGTTCTCGGGAACGGGAAGCGGATTGATCGAGGGTCGGAAAGTGAGCTTTTGACCAGAAAAAGAGAGGGGATCGATCGATTCAAGCTTGGACCGATCGATCCAGGAACCGTTGCCGATCCGGTTGTGGCTGAGGGTGGATCGACCGATCCAGGGGTGGATCGATCGATCTGCCGAGCTGTGTGTTGGCTGGAGGTTTGGACCGATCGATCCGGGGCTGGATCGATCGATCCGGTGCTGAGAAGGTGTGGATCGACCGATCCAGGGTGTGGATCGATCGATTCGGCACTATCGGCAGTGGTATTAAGTGTATTTTCTCCACTTGTATCACGTGTTTTTCTTCCTCTTTCGGGTTTTGCGGGTTGTGGCCGGTCTCTGGGGGCTGTGTGGAGCTCGGGAGAGTGGAGGAGAGAAGGGAGGAAGCTTGAGAGGCTTGGTGGTTGCTTAAGGTTGGGTTTGAGCTTGGTGTGGCTTGGAAGAGATGGAGATCGGTTTGCGGAGGCGAGGAGAGAGAGAGGAGTTCGTCCCTGGGCTTGTGGGGAGCTCTTCTTTGCCTGAATCGATCCGAATCTAAGGTGAGTGAGCGACCATGAGCTAATCTAAGCTTTTGAGATGTTTTGTGTGGTTTTGTGGTGTTAGGGAGGATTGGGTTGAATCCTTGTTGCGTGTTGCTTGTTTCGTTGTTGTTTGCGGTTGGGTTTGTGCCTAATTGTTTGCAGGAAGCAAGGTGGAGACCCTGGGTGGTCGTGGGTCGTGTGCGGTAGTGTGCGGCCGTGGAGGAAGTCGAGATCGAAGTTGCAGGAGGTGTTGGATCGACCGATCCGGGGTTGGATCGATCGATCCATTTCCTGTAAGTCGTGGGTCTCGTCGGTATAGGGGATCGATCGATCCTGCTTTGGATCGATCGATCTGGTTGTGGGCTGAGGATCGATCGATCAGGGGTTGGACCGATCGATCCGGAGCAGTGTGGTTGGATCGATCGATCTGGTGGAGGCTGGTGGATCGATCGATCCATGTGTTTTGTTGTTGCTTGTGTTGTTTTTGCTTGGCGTTGTGAGCGGTTTGTGATCTCGTGCTTGTGTGTATAGCTCGTAGATGGGACGACCGCCTCACTAAGTATTTGTTATAATACTTACGCATCTCTGTATTTTTCTGAGTTGCAGGTAAAGATAAAGTGTGAACGTGGAATCAAGGCGATGAGGAGGAGGATGATTTAGGACTCGGTATTGTGTGTTGTTAATCGTATTTTATTGTGTTAATAAATGCGATTTCTGTATTGATGTTTTATGTGGAGTTAAAGCGTGTGTTTGACTCGTTGTGTATAATTAATATTATGGGGTATTAATTATGGTATTGCTTATTCAAAGCGGGTCGGGTCGTCTCAATGTTTTTTGTGTTTCTCGATTAAGGATGAGCTTGTTTTATGCAATAAAGATGTTTTTTTCTTCGATTATGGTATTTTTTGTTCCACTACTTTATCGATCTCGAGTGTAATTGTAATGACAATATTTTGCTAGTTCTTTATTTGTTAGTGTCTATCTCGATGCTTAGTGTTTTGATAAGACCAAGTTTCAGACAAGAGACAAAAGGTTATCACAGAGAATTTCAGGTTTTGTGTCCTTTCTCTGAGGCGAGATGTGCAAAGACTCGGCGGATTCAGAAACATTTTATGCAAGCAAGAAGAAGAGGTCATCGTCGATGTAACTCCATTGAAGAATGTCTGGTTCTTGTATAATCTTCCAACGCCGCGTCGGATATGGGTCCGCTGCCTCCCTGGACCACCTTCTTCATCGTCGTTCTCGCTCTCTGGATATGTGTCGTGTTGAACTGGAGGCTCATCGACAAACTCTTCTATCATCTGCTCAATCTGAAACTCTTCTCTCTCCCCTGCTTCTTCATCGAAATCATCTTCTCTCTCGCGAATCATTAAATCCATTGCTTCTTTTCACCTCGATTTGTGCTGGATTTGCTCACGAAATCAATCTATGGTTCTAAGAATGGAGGTCTCGATTTTGGAGATTTTGAATGACGGTCGATTTTAGGGATTATGTCGAACGCTCGATTTTGGGGATTTTGAAGAACATTTGCAATTTGGGTGAAAAGATGCTAGCGTTGGGGATTTTAAATTCGGGTCTAAAACAGGTTTAATTATCATTCTTGGTTTGGTTTTGTTTCTGGGTTTGCTGGTTTCGTATTCGGTTTCGGGTTCAAACCGTTCGAATCAACATCTGTGGATAAATAGATTTCGAACTATTAAACAGGGGAGATTTAGGTTTGTAACTTTTGTTTCGGAGATAATTAGAACCGGGTCATAATTTCGACAGGATCTGGTGCTATATGATAGTTCTCGTGGGGAAATAGATCGTCGACCCAAATTTGACAGATTAGTTTATTGGCAGAATTAGTTCATTAGCGAAATAACAAATTTTTTTGTCTTGTTGGAATAACCTGGCAATAGTAATGGAATAAGCTAAAACAAAATATGAGAGAATAAGATTTTTTTTTTTCAAGTTTAACTAGTTAATAAATTATTTAAATATGATTTTCAAATTCAATATTATTTTTGCTAGTAAATTGAATTAGTTTTGTGAGCTCGTTTAAAAATATTGAAAATATTTACCCAAATTAATAATTTATTAAAGTTGCATATCATAAAAGCTTTTGTTATCTATTTCAGGACGCTGGGCTATCCGACTCATCCACATGCCAAAATTTTATGTAGCATACCCATACATGTTGGAATAGTTACCGTTGGAGATAGTTTAGTTTATGCTAATGGATACAGAAAAAAACAAGTTAGGTAATTAAAACATCTAACATATCTTTAAATGATCTGAATTACCTGATCTAGAATTTGATGCAAACCCACTTTAAATAACTACTCATTCTCCCTCTCTTTTCCTATTTTATTAGATACTTTGCGGATAATACTTTTTAATACACGATATATCCTTAATATAAACAACATAAAAAAATTATGTTTTTCCTTTTTTTTTACTTTAGTTGAAATAAATTCATATCAGAGATGATGTAACATCATTTGAATTCCACAACAATTCTACACAAAATTGGTTACCATTTTTACACCCAAAACTGGTTTAGAGTCAGACTTACAAGAAGACACAAATTAACTTGGGATGTAAGTTGTAACCCGTTGACTTAACTAACACTCTAAATTAAAAATATACAATGTTAATTAAATATTACATTAACTTAAAAAAGCAAGCAAATTTGTCTTTAGTACATATCCCAATTTTTAAAATAAATAAAATTTCCCGGAACTTAAAATGGAGGGAAAAAAGACGTTAAAATAAAAAAACGTAAATGACGAGTTTACCCCTATACACAATTATATCGCCATTACTCGCAAATATTAAAATTTTCTCGATTCGCGCATGTGCCCTCACTAAAATAAAATAAAAATCCCCAAAAAAATAAATATTAAAACCCCTTTCTTCTTCTTCTCTCCCTCTTTCACAAAAACCCTTGAGAAAGATCGTTTTAAGTGTGCGTCTCTTCGTTTTCGTCTCTACCGATCCAACAATGCTAATCTCCAGTGAATCTCCGACGCTTACTCGTTAATCTCCCGCCGTTTCTCTCGCTTTTTCGCCTCCGATTCCTTCGTTTCCCCGTCTGATTTCGCCGGAGCGCGCTTGATATCAAATTTTACGGTACGGCTATGAGTTCCGTTTTCTGATTAGGGTTTTGAGTTTCTTCTTCTTATTGTTTCTCGATCTGTTTTATCTTTTGAGGTTATGATCGTACGAGTGCGTTTATTGTTCCTGAATTTTTTTTTTCTGTATTTTTTTTTTTAATTTTGATTTTGATTCATTGTGATGCTGATCGGAGTTTTGGCCGTAGGGGGTTTTTTTATGGCTGTAATCTGAGAACATTGTGCCCAGCAAAGAAGATAATATGGAGCAAAAGGGTTTTGACTTAAACGAGTGTGCTTCAAGTCCTAACCCAATTGAAAGTTTCAGTGATTCTGATGTCAAGTCTGAGCGTGAAACTGATAGCTTAGTGGATGGTGATGGGATGGAGATAATTCCTAAAGATTGTAATGTGGAGAATGTAATTGAGATGAAGGATCAGAAAAAAGTGAAGGTTAAGCCTATTGAGCGTGAGATTCTCATTACGCGGAGGGTTCTGCGTTCAGGCTCTGTGGCAAGGGATTTAGCGGACAGTGACAAACATCTTAGGGCTGTGAAAAAGAAAGGAAAAGGTGCTCGTAAGGGAGATTTAAGTAATGGTGACAGCATGGGCAAAGTTAGTGGCATAAGTTCTGTTGATGAGGTGAAAGAAGAAGTGAAACAGGAGCATGTGAAATCTCCTGTACCCGAGGAGACTCATGGAGATGATTTTCGAAATCAAATTAAACTGGAATCTAAGGATGATAGATCATATGATGAGAATGGGAGTTTTGAGCCACATGAAAAAGAAGGGGAAGTGAAATGCAAAAGAGGAAGGCCTCGAAAGTTGGAGACCAGCAGTCAATCTGATGGTAACGGGTCAATCTCAAACTGTAAAATTGGGACATCTTTAGATAAGAAGGAAGAACTGGTAAGAGATGATAGTGATGGGAAACTTATTGGCGGAAGCTGCTTTAACAAGGGGGAAACAGAAGTAAAACTTGAGCTCGGGGAATATGCTGAAGCTAAAGAGATTCTTGGAGCTGGTTTTAGGAGCCAGGTTAAGGGTGAAATCAAGGATGATGGATCATCTGATGAATGTGGGAATGTTGAGCCACGTGACCAAGAGATACAAGTTAAACGTAAGCGGGGAAGGCCTAGAAAGTTGCAAATCAGCAGTCAATCTGATGAGAGTCGCTCTAACGGAAACTGTAAACTTGCAAGAACTCCAGATTTAAGCAGCCAGTCGAGTGTTGACAGAATTAGTTTGAGTCGTCTGCGTGGTAGACCCCCAAAGACCAAGGAGACAGCTGTTGGTCTTTACATAGAAAAGGAGAATGTCAACTGTAGGCATGGGAGTCCCTTAATAATGCCTGACCAGAGTATGAGTGACTCTATTGATGAATCCAGGAGACCAAAAAGTAACTACAGGGCTAAGGGACCTGAGTCTGATGGAAGGAAGATGGTCCGTAAGCGAGGAAGACCTCCAACACCACAGAAAAAGAGGAAATCGGGGGAGACAGATGAATCACATTGTAAGGCAAAGAAGAGACTGAAACTTCGCGAGAGTCCCTTAGAGTCACGGCACAATCCATTAAGTGATGGCGAAAGGATGATTGGGGCACAACGTAATATGCAAAATGAAGCTGGAAGACAATCTAGATCAAAGTCTAAGAAAATGCTGAGTGACCGAATACTGCAGTTACTTCTAGCAGCTGGTTGGACTGTCGAATACAGGCCCCGAAATGGGAGAGCCTATCAAGATGCTGTGTATCTTAATCCTGAGGGAAAGACTCACTGGTCAGTGACTAAGGCTTATCAAGTTTATAAAAGACATTTGGAAAGCAGCATGAATGATCAAATGAACTCTACCACTGGTTCTGGTTTTGGCTTGCTACCAGAAGAGGACCTTCACTTATTAGGGAGAAAAACTCAGAAAAAAAGGTGCGATACAGGTAAGCCAAGGCCAAAATTGAAGGACAGAGATTCTAATGAAAACATGGTCTCAACAAAGGTAATAGGAAAACATACACCACATGGAAAACAATTGCTGAAGGGAAAAATCACGATGCAGAAGAAACGAAAAGGGAGTCATGGATCACACAACTTAGAAAGAATTTCGGTGTCAGTCAGAAAAATAAAGAGGGAAGAAAAACATAATAGAAAGCGTTGTGCTCCATCGGCTCGTAGTTCTTTGGAGGATGCGAATTCTAAGGAGAATGGGTACATTTTATTTGAAGGGAAACGCACCATGCTGGGTTGGATGATTGATTCAACCATTGTCACACTGAACGGAAAAGTCCAGTGCATGGACTGCAAGAATGCACACGTGCTTCTAGAAGGAATAATTACAAAAGACGGTATTCGATGCAACTGCTGTGATGAAGTGTTCTCTGTTCTCGATTTTGAGGTTCATGCTGGAGGGAAGCGCAACCAGCCATTCAAAAGTCTGTATTTAGAGGGTGGGAATTCTATCTTGCAGTGCCTTCTTGAGTCTATGAATAAACAAAGCGAATCACAACTTAAAGGGTTCCATTTTGTGGACTTTGGTGGTGGGGATCCAAATGATGATACATGTGGTATTTGTGGGGATGGGGGAGATCTTATCTGCTGTGACGGGTGCCCATCAACATTCCATCAAAGCTGCTTGGACATAAAAGTAAGTTGCTCCTTAAATATGAAAATTTTATGGTACAGAGGGTTTTCTGGGCAATGACTGTATTTTTGGTCAAAAACCGTATTGTATGTATCCTTACATTGAAGATTAGGGAAATATGTGGTAAGGAAGATAGGATGATTGACCATTTAAAATTTTAAGTAGCTTTATTCGATGAATAGGCTTATTGTTTCTGTTTCTTCTAGACATAATTTCTTTCCAAACTGCAGAAATTTCCTTCTGGTGCCTGGTATTGTTGCAACTGCTCATGCAAATTTTGCGAGAAAGTTGAGGCAGCTAATTTTGACACTTCAACTCTACCCCCCTTATTGAGTTGCCGCCTATGTGAGGAGAAATGTATGAACTACACCCTAATTGCATTTATATGTATATGCTCCTGTTAATCTTTTTCAAATGGACTTCTAGTCTCTAAGCATTGCCCTCCACACTCTTGCAGATCACCATACATGCATCAGCCAAGATGGCAAGTTGCCTTGTGAAAGGAGTACAGATTCATTTTGTGGAAAGTATTGTCAAGAGGTAGCCTTCCTTTTCTTTTGTTGTTTCATTTTATCACGGGGCTTTATTACTTGAAACACGGGAGTGCAGTTTGCATTGAAGTTTGTAAATTTATATTTGCATGTCATTTATACATGTAAATTTAAATTGGCTAGAAAAATAGTCATGTGGATGAAGACCAAGTTAAGTTTTTGGACTATTAAGTATGGAATCTGAATTTAGTCAAAGAGGTCTCTCTGACTCTTTGTGGCATTATGATTTCTTAAGGGAGAAATCTATATAGTAATACTTGGATGTTCTTGATATGTGATCTCCATTGTTCGACCACGTCTTTCTGTTAAGCATATAGAGATAGTCATGTGGATGATGATTCTTTGGGACTCGAGAAAAATCTGTAGCTAGGAGGGTAGAGTATTTGAGTAAGATAATTTTATCAGACATTCTTAGATTTTGGGACTATTAAAAAGTAAAAGGCAGTGATGTACGAAGAATACCTTCATGTGATTTGTAGATTAGTTGAATTAAAATTTTTTTTTCTTGTGGCGCAATGAAAGTAAAAAACAGAACACTTACAGCCGTTTCTGTAGATGTTGGCATCAGTTTGAACAACAATAGGCTAATAAAAATATTTCTTGGACATTTATCTGGCAACATGCTGAGTATTTCATTTGTTTCTTCTATTTCTTTTTTTTTCTCTCTAGTTATTCAAGGAACTTCAGTTACTCATTGGAGTAAAACACCCACTGCCTGAGGGCTTCTCCTGGACATTCCTTCGCCGCTTTGAGCTCCCTAGTGAGGTTGCTGATTGTTACATATCTAAGAAGATTGCATATAATGCCAAACTGGCTGTTGCATTTTCTGTTATGGATGAGTGCTTTTCACCTTTGGTTGATCACAGGAGTGGAGTCAACCTGCTTCAAAACATTGTTTATAATTTTGGGTAAGCTCTTTCCCAAAACCTGTCCTTATATGCTTCTGTTTTGTTCAATTTGTTTATTGGCAAGTGTTTTATGGATATGTAAACAGTCCATATGCTACTAGATTTATTTAACTTCTTTCCTATTGTTTTGTAGGTCGAACTTCCATCGGCTAAATTACAGCAATTTTCTCACTGCTGTTTTGGAGAGGGGTGATGAAATCATTGCTGTGGCGTCTATCAGGTATGTCTGTGGTATCATGAAATTGATTACAAGGGCTAATAAGTTTCTAAAACTTAACATACCTACAAAAGCCAATTAAGCAGTACCTAATCTAGATGTGACATCACACTGTTTGGATCATCATAGTAGCGGGGCAGTATGTAACCCAAGATTAGAAAACCACTTGGTATAGATATTTACTTGCACAAAGCTCAGTTATTAATCTTGTATATAACGAATGATTATCCTAAAAGCTTTGATAGAATGCGGATCAAAGTTGGCTCTCTTGCTGATTGAATGAGAGCTAGTGGTGATTTATTGAGCTAACAAATTTCTGTTGTGTGCATATCATATATATTAAGCTATTTACCCCTTATATCAAAATACTATTTCTTTTAATCAACTTGCGGAGTTCTTAGGTTGGATAGAACGTGCTACATGTTAGCAGTTTATGTCTTGCTAAGAAAAAAGTAATTTCCTCATTATATGCCTCTACATGGTCTTAAGTGTTGTTTGATTGAAACTCTGTTGCTGGGTTCTCAGGAAATTGAGAATTGTAACTGTAGTGCTGTTTATATAAAATTAGCTTTTCTTCCCGTAAAATTGATCTATCTCTTATTCAGGATCCACGGCAATACACTGGCAGAAATGCCGTTTATCGGAACCCGCTATATGTACAGGCGTCAAGGGATGTGCCATCGACTAATGAACGGCATCGAATCTGTAGGCTCTCCTCCATATCTTTTCATATTTCTTGCTTTATCTGAAGTTTTATTAGATATCTGGCAATTTTGCTGCTATACTGCTGGTTTTGGCAACAGACCATACTGTTTTTTCTCAGGTTAGTTCAGGGATGTGCATTAAGAAAGAAATTTAGAAAAAGTTTAGCATTTCCATGTTCCTTTTAAATATGATATGCTAAATGAAAAAATGATTGCTGGATTAGATCACACTGAACTAAAATCATAGATTCGTGTAGACATCTGATCTCAATCATGAAAAGGTGATGCAAACTAGTCAAGCTTCTTTTCATTGTGCCATATGTCTTGACCTGCTATCTATAATCCAATGGACTCTTCTGTTCACAATTTCTGAAGATCCATATTGCATGTGCTTTGTTATCAGGCGCTCAGCTCTCTCAAAGTGGACAAATTAGTCATACCAGCGGTGCCAGAACTGATTGATACATGGACTTCAGGCTTTGGCTTCTCGCCTGTTAATGAATCAGCGAAAAAAACAATTAAGAATCTGAACTTGTTGGTGTTCCCTGGCGTAGACATGTTGGAGAAATCATTGGTGAAGGAGAAGATCACTGACTCAATTGTATCCTCTTCCAATGGTACTAACTCAGTTTCCCTTGGCATCTGATTTTTTAACATGCTCATGTTATGTGTACATGCAAGCTTGCATCTATTGACTGACTTAAATCTACTCCAGGTTTAGTGCCGTTGGCACCTGAGATGACCTTGCCTATAGATGTCGAGGAAAATAAACCTGAGGAGTCTAAAGACAGTGCACACAAGCGAAATTGTGTAACTGCTGATGTTGAATCCCCTTCTTACCCAGTTGATAGCTGCCTGAAGTTAACAAATGTCGAAGAGGGGGATAATGAAACAGAGTCCAATCTGAAGTTATTAAACGGGTCCGTGGAGGAGAAAGAAGAGATTGGGAAACTGACAGATAAAGACGTCCATTCACTTCCTGATGAAGTTGATGATTCCCATGCAGATCAAACTGATGCAAAAAGGCAGGAAAGTGGTGGTTTAGAAGATAAGACGCCATTATCTGATGATGGCTGTGGAGGTAAAGCTGAGGGTACTGAGGAGTCAGATCAACAACCCGATTGTAACATAATAGATCATTCTCAGCCACTTGGTAATGGTGGTACAGGGAAAGAGATTGACAACAAAACTTTAGCGCTAAAGAGAGAAGTGACTACCACATTGCGAGTATCACCCCGACTGATTCAAAGATCGTGGAGAACATCACGGGTGAATCAGAAGTACACAGGTACTAATGTTGTATTGCTTGACTCTCCACACAGGTGTGTCTGAGGTTCATTGCATAGATGGAGCTTTTGTTGTTTTGTGCATATGACCAGTCTAACGCATTGTCTAAAGATGAGCAGCTATTTGCTATTTCGGGGTGACAACGGGAAAGGTGCAGTTGAAAGAAAAGTAGTTAGAATTCTAATTTCAGTGCTTAGTAGTTTCATTAGTGACTCATCGAGCCAGAGGGCAGTAACCTTGCAGTGCTTAATGCTTATTAGTCTTAATTTTGGGTAGTAAACAATTTCTTTCATCTGCATTTTGTTGTAATATTAAATATTTGAGCTGCTTCATCATATTACCTAACGTTGAAACATCTTCTGGCGTTCGAGCTATGATGTTTCTTTCCTCTTCACATCAAATGACCAATTTGGAAACTGTATGTGTTCATTGTGATTTGTGAGCTTTCAGGTACTTTTGTCTCCAAGGGAGGACAATATTCTATACCATTGCCTATGGAATTTTCTTTACTTAGTATTATCCATCTGTGATTAACGTTATGTTTCTACTGAAACTGAAAGATATGTTTTGTGTCTGGAGCTAAAAGGGAATTTTCTATAATCATGAATTTAGGGTGGGTACAAACTGAATCTGCATTTTGGTTGAAACGACCACTAAAATGTCGTGTTTATGGTTAGTGCGAAATGAAAGAAAATGGAATAATCTGAAATGGAAAAATGAGAAAAACTAATTGTAGATTTGTGAAATGTAACTTCTTTATATTGTTTACAACTACAATATTGCAAAATGGTCGAATCCCTTAAATGTAAATTGCAACTTTGCAACGTATTGAAACATTCTTGTATTTTTCGATTTCTCGGTGAAGTAATAATAGCTATCGTTTTTTCAGCCATACATACTTAAACAAAACAGAAATCTCCAATTGTTAAATATGTGCAGAGCAAACCAAACTTATCCCAAGAGTTGGTGAAAACAAACTTGTCAAAAACTGCGATAATTTAACTAACTCCGCTCCGTTCGTTTCAAAACGAAACCCTCATTACGCTACTGGAAAGATAGAACAAGTGCAGTAGCAGCGGCTCCTGCAGTGGCTAGAAAATGGCTGTTGTACCCTTGAGTCTCCTCAAGATGACTTTGCAGGACTTGTCAGCTTCTTTGTAAAGAGAACAATTGGGGGCTCCTTTGATGATGGCTTTTTCGTTCTAATAACATCGCAGGTAAGACCAGAGATGAAAATACAGCTTAGAAGAGTGGAGGGTGAAATTAGTTATATAGCTTAGAAGAGTCAAGAGGCATTACCTTCAGCTTGAAGATCTTCATAGTTCGATTGAGAGTGAGAGTATCATTCGGTGTTGATAATAGTATGAGGGAATGATCCTTCCATTCGTCTACAAGCTTTCAAGAAGAGCAACACTAGCTTCTAGATTCTCCTTATAGAGATTGTCCCATTGCTTAAAGCAATCAGCGTTTTCGGTCAAAGACCGGATAGCGATTTCTGTAGCTTCCTTGGCTAAATCAGGATTTCCTGTAACAGCAGTAACACATTACAACTCTATTTGGAAGTAGAAAACTTAAGGATTCAAGGCTTCGTTTCTTACTAACAATACCTTCTCCAGCTAATTTCAAGGAAAAATCGAATATCTCTTCCATTGCGTTGCTTCCTGGTGCAAGAGCCACTACCAGCAAGGGATAAATTGCCTCAAACCTCTCAGTAGCCTTTGCGCATACAGAGACCATGCTTGTGATCAGAATCGAAAAACGCATCAAGGTTTTGTTTTATAAAAAATTCCAATACTACTACTTACCTTTACTCTTGCCGATGAAGCAGGGAATGTAAGCCGCACCAAGATCTCAAATGAAGGCGGTGGAATCAGCCGCTTTCCCTCCCTAACAACTCCATTAATACGTATGACCCCGGCCTCTGGATTCAACAATATGCTGATAAGAAAAGTGCATAAACAAGACCAGATGATTGTTAAAAAGAAAATAATAAATCCATATAGCAGAGGAGATCACAAGAAGAAAAATTTAGACTCACTTCTCAACCAATTGCAGGATGAGATCCACTGACTGAAGGCTGCAGCACTTGTTATTACCGACTAGTGTTAACAAGTTATGTGCCCATGAATACAAGCCAGTAGATAAATCACCTTTGGGAGGCTTGTCCACATTTTACACTTCAAAAACTTTCACAAATATGGACACTCTTGGTCATAGTTCCCATAAGGGAGAAAAAATTCACACGAACCTGAGCCATTAACCAAACTGTAACCGGAAGCTTTTCCTGTCCTTGAAATATAGCTCTCTCCCTCAGCATCGGCAATAGAATAGTCAAAGCATCAGGTTTAGTAGAGAGTTTGTTTACGTTGTTTGATCCAATGGACTGATGTTTCGTAGAGAGGTTCAGGAACAGAGATTTTAAATGAGATAGAGGGTCATATCGACTCTATTCGCCATCAGACTCATGGTGCAGATTCAGACCGTGCCCTGTGGAGGAAAAAGAATGGTAGCTATACAACGCATTTTTCATCTAACGAAACGTGGCAACAAGTAAGAGAGCTCCACCCCATCTGCGAATGGACTAAAGGGATATGGTTCCCATCAGCTACTCCAAAGTTCTCATTCACAGCCTGGATAGCTTATCATAATCGCCTACCAACAGGGGACAGAATGATTAAATGGAACAGAGGAGCAAATGGCTTGTGTGTGCTCTGCAATCAATCCACAGAGACACGGGACCATCTTTTTTTATTCCTGTACATACTCAGCTACAGTCTGGATAGCTCTTACCCAAAACCTTCTTCAACATCGTCAAACCACTTCATGGAACACCATAGTTCCGCTCCTGTTGGACTCCTCCTAGAGTAAGCTGCACTTGTTCCTCATAAGATATGTTTTCCAAATCTCAATTTCCAGCCTCTGGCAAGAACGTAACAGCAGAAGGCATGTGGATAAACCTACTCCATCATCTCAGCTCATCAAACTCATTGACAAGAATATCAGGAACAGATTAATCACCATTGATTCCAGGTCCACGAACGCCCTCAAAAATGGTCTACAACTCTGGTTTCAGCTAAGAAGGACGTAGCTCCTCCCTGGGTTTAATTTTTGTTGTATGTTTTATTGACAGCATCAGAAACCAAACATCTACTTTAAGTTGCACTCTGTTGTAAAACTGTTTTTTTTGTCTGAATCCAATTTTACATTCATACAAAAAAAAAGAATATGAGATAACGGAACCTGGTTATAACAAGATAATCAGCTTCAAGAATAATCTAACCCTAGACTTTGATTCCAACGTCTAACGAAAACTTAAAAGAAGAAGTAGCTGTCTCCTTGAATATCTCCACCCATGGAAATGATACTTGGGAAAGTGCTTTCTCAAAGTAAAAGTAAAACCTAAGTAGGTCAATGTCCGGCACAGACTATGAACAAACAAACAACAACAAAATTGTGGTTTATCGATTAAAATTAGAATTCATTAAACAAACGGACGGACGGATTATTAACTTTTCTCCATTAGAGAGATAACAGAATCGGAGAAAAGATATTTTCTTCATTCAAGTCAAAATGTGAGTGATACATGATTAAGCTTAAATACAAAGTAAACTAAACCAAAGATATTAACAAAACTAAACCAGTTATATACACTATAATACGGATCGAGCCGAATTTCACGTTGCATGTACTTACGGGTTCGGCGAAGAAATCCGCAAGATGTGAAAGATCGATCTTCACAGCAGCTTCGGGCAAAGACACTATCGGCTTCTTCAGTTTCTTTTTATTCCTTGCCGCACTGGCACCGTTCGCTTCATCTTTCACATCGGAAGCGACCTTGCCGGATACGCCGTCACTCGCTCCCAGATCCGCCGGTTTTTGCTTCCGCTTGCGCTTCCCGCGCACGACTTTCTTGTCGACGTGGGAGTTACTGGTAGAGGTCTTAAAGCCACTGGTCTCCACAGATTTGAATTTTGACCTAGACGATGAGATTTTTGACCTAGATTTGAGTAATTGAGTTTTTGTTTTTTTTTTCATAAAAACAGAGACTAAACGTAGAAACAGAGATTTGATCTAGGTTGCACGATGAGGGCTTCCAAAAAAAACCTATTTAAAAACATAGCTTGCCTACCACGGTGTCGTAAATAAATAGGAAGGTTTATTTCTCTTTATCATCATAATTTGGCATGAATAAATGGCGGAAATCTTCGCAGGATACACAAAGTGGGAAAATTGGAAATAAAGGATAGTTTTTTCAATTTGTCCATTTATACATTTTCTAGTTATGATTGGTGAACTACGCTTCATACTAATTAAAAAATCAATTATACCCTAGCTACAAAATTAAAAATAAAATAACAAAATTAAAAGAAAATAAAATCCAGTTTTGGACATCTATACTTTGCCAAACTACTAACTCATAAACCTCTTTAGTCTTTCCCCAAATCGAAAATAATTAAAACAAGATAGTCTTTAACCGGAAGTGTGAAGTGATAGTCACGTGCATCGAGTATCACCACTGGTTCGTCTCTAATCACCGGCCACTGAAGATCATGTCCGATTCTTACAGTCATCGCAAAATTTTATTAATTAGAGCATCAAAACTCCGAATAGAAAATGAAAGCAACACAAACCAAATTTTAAAACGAATAAATCCGAAACTAAAAAATATTCTAGCTTAAAGTAAATCATTTCAAAGATGGAGACGAAGTAAAATAAAACCAAATCATTTCGAAGCTAGAGATGAAGTAGTCTTGGTAGAGATCTCTGATGCTTCTCCACTATCAGATAACATCAATGGACATGCATGACATTATCATACTTAATTGATCAAAATTTCATTACATATATAACGTATGAAAAGAAAGATTTGCGAAGAGATTGCTTTTGAGTGATATCTCTGTTCATATGACCATATGATTTTGATAGATTTGCAATATCTTATGTGTCATGCAAACAGTTAAAAACAAAAACAAAAAACATGTTAGTATGCATCATAATTGATTGAAGTTTTATTATATAGAAGTAGAAAAATAAAATAAGAACGTTTAGAAAGAAATATTTGGGAAGAGAGTGATCATATTGTTGGGTTCTTTCTCCCTTTAATAGCAGAAGATATCTCTCTTTATCTCGCCGAATCTCAATTTTTTTGTAATGTTTGTCGTCAAATTTTATGTTTCTTTTTCTAATGTTCGTCATTTTCTTTTGTAACACGCTACTTCCTTGAATTACACGTTATATATTACAATCACATGTTATTTATTCCAAAAACATGATTTTAATTCTAAAACACACATTATTAGTTAAGTTAGAGAAAACAGCGGTTAAAAAACATGAGTCATATTACTAACTAATATTTGACTCAAACAGAATTAAGACAATAGCTCTGAGTAAGAAATTTTAGGTAAATAACGTTTTCAATAGATGCGAATATCTAAATTACTCCCTCCATTTCAAAATAAATGGCATTCTAACATTTTACACACAAATTAAGAAACAGAGTTAAAACTCTATTATACCCTTAACTTAATTCTATTATTTTTTTCCTGCAAACATTTGTTAATTTTGGTTGAGGTTAAAAAAAGAATACAATGTGTAAAGTTGCATTGAAGTTTTAAAGTGACACTTATTTTGTAACAAAAAAAAATAGGCTAGAATGCCATTTATTTTGAAATGGAGGGAGTACAATATAATACACTACTGGAATTCCAGTCTTAGTTTTCTCTTTCATAATTTATGTTATTATTATTTATTTCATGTTCTTTTCACAAATTACAATACGCTACTGCATTTTTGTCTTTTGTTTGAGATATTTCTAAATTTTCCCATCTTTTGAAAATGTTATTCACCTAAGATTTATGACTCATAAGTATTGTCTTAATTCTTGTTGAGTTAAATGTTAGTTATTAATATAAACCATAATTTTTTTGCAGATGTTTTCTCTGACTTAAATTATTTATAATCAATACAATAAAAACACTAAGAATCTCTCCAGACCTGACACCTCAGCATTTTGGGCTGTTCTCAGGTTGACACATCATTAAAATCGTCATCCAATGAAAACATTTCGATTAATACACATTAGCTCTCCAGCTTGACACATCAACTCTCTACCTTGCCACATCATTTTTTCCATTAAAACGCATTATTTTAAAAAAACAACCAATCAAATTAAAACAAATAATACACACCATCATTTTAATTTTTCTAATATTGACACATGGATTTCTAATTTGTTAAAAGAAAAACAAAATCAAATTATTTATAAAATTATTTAGATGTAGAAATTGACTATTTGAATTTGGACAAATATTTTGCCAAAACCCGACATCATTTGGAGACCTAAGTGGAGACATAAGTGCAAACACATATAATTCAACAAAAAGACATGATATTTAAGATTAAATAGATTGAAGAATATAGATTGTTTTAAGACATGTACTAAATCAACATTTGGTCATATGATTGCTCAACGGATGCAAAAATTTACCTCAAAAACTACTGAATTGGTGTTTTAGACACCAATAATTACAAAACAATTTTAAATTTGAAATTATATCTAACATAAAGAAAATATTAAAACATTATAAAAAAGTAAAAAGATATCCCGCAGCGTAGCGCGGGTTCTCATCTAGTAATATTAAAAGCTAAAAAATATTGGGTCATTTTGTATTTAATAACTTATTATTAGATTCCTCAAAAACAACAATTAGCAAGCTAAAATAACTTTAATAATTTAATCGCCACATTTAATACCTCCAGGACCACCATAAGACACAGCAATACCAACATTCTCATCAACATATCCTATATAATGAACATCATAGCATTTGTTGCTGTCCACCAAAGGCACTGTCATAAGGTCATTAAATCCGGCATGGGTATAGTTCGGATTTATTATGGTAAGATGGTCAAGAGAAGCAGACCAAAGACGATCATCTTTATTTGGAAGACGACCATTACCCATTGGTGGGCTTGGACTTCTTGGATCACCTGTAACAATTCCTCCGAATCCAACGAAATTAGCACCATCTCCTAGAAGATTAAACAACTCCTTTGGCCAATATCCCAGATTTTTTCGACTCCCATTATCTGGGTTTGTTTGTTGAAGCCACCAGTTTTTTGTTTCCTTATCCTTTTACATGAATTAGCGGTTGTAAAAATAATTAGTAAGTCTTCGTCCTTCATAGATTTTAATAGCCAATAGGATAAAAATTCAAGCATAATTCATGTTGATTCTAAATTATGCAATAAAACTCATGGCGTTGTTGATCACACGAATTTTTTTGAGTGTATGCTCCTTTTCATATATATAAGAAAAACCTTATGATTTGCTATGAGAAACTTTGTTACTAATTAGCGTTGGTTCTAAATTTTGTACCTTAGAATTTAAGTTTTGTCAAAAAAAAAAATGCATAAAATAGAAAAGTACCTGAAGTATAGTAAGCCAGAGAAGATAACCACCATCCGTAAAGTTCAAAGGTTTATTTATTGGATCATTATTGGCTACATGAACAAATCCTGGACATCGTACATTGAAACAGCCTGTTCCATGTTTTCCCTAAAATTAAATATTAATTATATATTAAAACATGCAAACATCTAAATAACATAAGATATCCACATATATATATATATATATAGGAGATATAATCTATTTAACCATGCATATAAAAATAAAACATATTTGGTGTGAATTTTACCAGCCATAACCCGTACGACCATGGTCGTGCGTCGCCAAATAGTTTTTCATTTATCTGTAAATGATTATAAGAAATTTGTGTGTTTTCCACATAGCTTTGATTAAGAAAACAGTCATAAAATATAAATGATACGAAGAAGATGTATAGACCATCCATCCAACTTGAATAGAATTGGCGTCATCCTTGGACCGAGAGGCCACATAAGCTTGAGCACTTGAACTTTGATCTTTACCAATTGACAAGTCATAAGTCCTCATGCCTGCTTCTACGCCTCGGTAATTACGTTTTTCTTCTATTTTCATTCCCGCAATCTATAAATGTGTCAAATCGACTAATAAATTAAGGAGCTTACAAGGTGTATATTAATTATACATATAACATATGTAATGTTTTGCTGTGTCTTACTTATTATATGAAGTTCAATGTATTTTGCTAGAATTCAACCATGTCAAAATTTTCTAGATTATGATACGTGTCTAATATTTAGCATATAAACGATTTCTTATAACGTTGAAGTTAAAATAAAATTTTGTAGTTCTCTATTTTCATTGTTACCATTTTAAAAATAATGGCAGATTTTGAGAGTTATGAATGATCAGTTTAAAGTTTGGAAACTTTTGAAACGGAAAAGTACTATTTAAACTGTTTAAAATATGAAAGAGATTTTTGAAAATTTATAATATATTTTTGTCAGGTTTCTATCAAATATTATAAAAGCAAAGTTGAAAAATTAGTAAAACTCTTTTTTGTTTGTTATTTATATTTTTTACAACGTCTCCTGGCTTTTGTTAGCTTTAAACAAAAAGGTAGAATCGAATTTTCCTGTTCAAGGATCCGCAGTGGCAATTAATGCCAGTTGCACTAATGGATCTTGACATTAGATTTACTTTCTTAGTTACATGATTTCTAAAAAATCAACTTATTTATTATTTTTTAATTAAAATATAATTTTCACAATAATGTTAACTTTCCTATAAAACTCAATATATATACTATATATATATATATATTTATTTATCTTAAAATCTTTTATTACATGGGTGTTGATATAATATTTAATATCTATAAAAATATAAAATGGTATACTTACATGGGTACCCGGATATTGAGCTGTTAGAATAGTAAACTGATTGTTGGGGTATTCTTGAGATTGTATGACATGTTCTTTCTTGGTTCTTAAAATAGGAACAGTTCCAGTTGGACATTCTATGTTGTTTTTGTGTTGTGTGTCTACGAACTTATTCTCTGATTGAGTATCCCATCCAGTAGGTTTCATCTAATAAAAAAATTAAAAAACATATGTAAGTATAGTGGTCACTTAACATGCTATCTAATCTAAAATGGAATGCACGTTCTATATGCCAATGTTTATTTCTGGATTTGTTTATATATAGGAATATATATAGAATGGTTAACAAGAATGACCATCTAACCATGCAACTCTAAGAAAAAATCAAAACAATCTTACAGATTTGTTGCAAAGAGACTTCCCAACAATCAGAATGATCGCATAAGTCATCTTCTACTCACACGATCTTTACTATTTTACTAATTTGGCAGTAAGAGAGTGATCATTTTTTGTACTTGTTTTAAATATATATTTTAATAAAGTTTGATTAATTAAATTCGTTACTAAGCCTTAGCGACATCGATCTATACGATCTCGGCATCTCTCTTATCTCCCATCTTTTCGGGTTTTTGTTCTTACAGTGTGGGTGATTGTCGTTTTGACTTCATTTCCAATTTTCGTATCGGTTTAGTTGAACATATATATTTTTTTTTAAGTTCTTTTCTGGCTTTTGTCCCGATTCAATATCGTTTATTTTTGTATCGTTTTCGTTGGTGTTGGTTTTAGCTTTTAATATATTGTTTTCCAGTTGTGAAGGTTTTGTTTTGGTTAAAGTTTTGGAGATGTCATGGCACGAGAAAGAACCCTAATCGGATTGTCTCTGATTTTTACGGGTTTCATGGTGATATTGAGACTGAGAGTGAAAAATGATTTTGAAACTTACCAGGTTGTGAAAAGAGATAAATCTGAAAAAGATAATTAACCTTCAATCTCTTTCAATAGAATTGATGCGTGATTTGGAAAATGATGATAATCCTAATTTTATGTAGTTAATGGCTTGATGTTTGAATAAATGGTTTTTAGTGGGAAAGACCTAACTCCTAACACCTTTGTGTAATGGATATCTTGACTCTTTTCTTTATTATCGATTCGATTCTGGCTAATCTTTGTAGTTGAAAGACTCTTATCTCTATGTAATCGGTATTTAGATTTGGTGTTTCTTGTTTGTTTTTGTTTATAGTTGTAATTCTCTAGCTAGTTTTCCATATTTCAATAATAAAAGATGATAAAAAATCTCGATATAATTTTTGAGATTAAGGACGAATTAATAAGGTATGAGACTAAAGATAAAATAAGGATATATATATTTATATATATCATAATTTTTAAATTAGAAAAAAGATTAAAGAAAAACGCAAAACAATATACCTGAATTTTATGATTTTTCAGCAATGGATGACTAAGAGACGGTTGCTTATGGATATCCATGCAGTCGTAAATAACATTTTTACTCAACTACAAGAAAAAAAAACATATAGCAAAAATAACAACACTTGAGAGATCACAGTATTGATAATGTATTTCTCTTTACCTTGATGGATTTCATATGTATAGCAGATTCGACAGATAAAACTGAAAGTATAAACACAACAAAACTCACAAAGATATCCATTGAAATCACGATGTAATTCTTTCCCATTTGTTTAAACTTTTTATGCTTCGTCAGTGATATTATGTTCTCATATAAAAAGGAGTAACTTTGCAAAATACAATTAATGTTTTCTTCTTTTTTGGTCAAATACAATTAATATTGACATGTATGTTTGAACCTATGTATAATTAATGATATACTTTTATCTTTCAACCTATTATTAATGAATATCTAGCAATTGGCAATAGTTCCTGACGTCCTGTTTTTATAATAAAGATTTCACTTGCCAATTGGCAATAGTTCCTGTTTTTATTTAGAATCAATTATGAGAAAGCCATTTTTTTAATGGTCTTTGTAGAAATAGCCATTTTGGTTTTGACTTTTTGGATTTGCCATTTCTAATAAGACAATAAGACTATTTTCCCCTCATCCATTAATTACCTTTCACATTTCACTCATTTTTTCTATACAAATTTATATGCTTTTGAAATATATGTATAAATTTGTATTTATATAGATTAAAATAATATAAATTTGTCATATATCTATAAATATAATATTTATCAAATTAGTGAATTTAATAAAATGAAGAAATAGTATCTTTAAAATGAATATCCAAATTTTTTTAGCTAATTATGTAATAATAGTAATTTTTTTCATTTACCCGATATGTTTGGATTCCTTCAATTCCATATTCCTTTAGGATATAGCGTTGGTTATTAAATACATATTTTACCTGGTCTGCTTGGGTTCCCTCGGTTCTATTTTCTTTTAGGATATACTGTTGGTTACTAAGTGCGCGTTATATATATATATATTATTTTGAACACCATTAAAATTATTTGTATTAGAATTGTTGTACACAAGTTTGTTATGAGATAAAATAAAATTTATATATAAGATTTGTGTGTGGAAAAAAATATAGAGTGACAAAAAATTTTGTTACGTATTAAAATATCAGAAGGTGATAAAAAAAATTAGTGTAAACTGCTTAGAAAAAAAAAGAAAAAAAAAGAATAGAGTAAAGTTTTTGCTGAATTTTCACAGGGGCAAAATTGTCATTTTGTGATCAAAAATGGCAAATCCATAAAACCATTAAGAAAATGGCAAATCCACGATATCCACTATTAATAAAAAACCCAACACATATTTTCTTTAGACTTAAGACTTTTGCTTGCTCTTAAGGAAAACAAAAATCTAAATTCAAGGAAGAGATTTGAAAAGCGAAAATTACATATTCTCAGGTACTACACAACCAACACCGCAACTTGCAGATGTTATCTTGTCTTTTAAAATGTTTTAGAGCATTGATTCTCTTTTTCTCATGCATTTTCAGTCAAATTTAGGGATAAACACTACAAGAAAACATGGCGAATTATGACGGAAAAGAATCTCTCGGAAATTTATGAGGGATTTCGTAAAAAAAAATTCCTCGGAAAACCCTCGGTAATTTCCGAAGGATATGCTTCTGTCGGTAATGTCCTCGGAATTTAACGAATTTTTTGAGAGATTTTCGAGAAAATACGACCGTTGTTTTACTCCAAGAGATTTCCGAGGAATTTCCAAAAACTCTCGGAGAATATAGCTATTTAGATGTAGCGGTTGATGTATCCATTGAATTAGCCGTTGTAATTTAAAATCTTTCGGAAATCCTTCAAAAATTTTGACAATATATATCTTCCAAGTCCCATTCACATGTTTGGAAAACAAAACTAGAAGCACTACCAACAATAATTTATTCTTCAGATCCTTATGATTGTTTTCGTTCATGGATGGACAAACCTAAATACAATCCAGAGACATGCAAACTTACAGAAGAGTTCAAAGAAGGTCTTAGGCAATACATGTAAATCGCATCAAACCAGGACATAACACAACAAACATGTATTATGCTATGTCCTTGTCCAAATTGTCAGAATTATAGAAATCTCGAGGTAACTTTAGTAAGGAATCACTTGTTAAAAATGGACTTATGTCGGGTTATAACATATGGTATGCGCATAGAGAGAGTGAGCCAATGCTAGATTGTGGTAGTACTAGTCAACATTATATTTCGTATAGTGTAGAAGAACCATCGGTAGA
Source organism: Turritis glabra (assembly GCA_900406565.1). Lineage (NCBI taxonomy): Eukaryota > Viridiplantae > Streptophyta > Magnoliopsida > Brassicales > Brassicaceae > Turritis > Turritis glabra. Next base: position 1,508,509 of record OVBN01000173.1, on the reverse strand, counting down.
AGTAGGCGTAGGTACATTTCAGATGGTAAACGATGCATTTAGAGAAAATGCACCATCGTTCTTTCAGGATGGAGATAGAGCAGAGCAACCAAATTTAGAAGCCCAAAGATTCTTTGATATGTTAGATGTGGCTAATATATCGTTGTACGATGGTTGTAAGAACGGTCAATCACCATTATCAGTTGCAACTAGGTTGATGAACATAAAGACGGATTGAAATTTGTCCGAGGGTTGTGTGGATGCGATTACTGATTTTGTGAAAAAAATTTTTGAGAAAAGAGGCATGCCGCACTTTATGCCGGTTTTGAAACGACCCTACCCTTTTTTTTTATGCAATAATTATAAATATTAATTATACCTCGAATAAAACATTTAACTCAACAATTAAACAACAGACCAATTCACTTAAATTAAACATATTTAGACCAATTTATTCCAAATAAAATTGGTTTCAACTACAAACCATAGAAGTTATAAAATAAGACTCGTACTTATTAAATAAACTTCAACTAACGACACTATATACCACACAAATACCGAGTTCTAAATCATCATCTTCCTCATTGTCTTGATTCCACGATCACACTTTATCTTTTTCTGCAACATAACGAAGAGTTGCGTAAGTATTATCAAAAATACTTAGTGAGACGGTCATCCCATTTACGAGCTATACACACAAACGATTGAGAACACAATAAACACAATCAATCACAATTATGCAACCCACACAATGAGTAAACAACCCATTGACACAACCAGCTCATGAATCCGATTCTAGATCCAACACAAAACCAACCTACACAAAACCACAAACACATCAAACAATCTCTACCGCTTAGATAGGTCCATGGTCTCACACTCACCTCTAACTAAGGAAGGATTTCAGCTCAAGAACCACCACACCCAACCAACCACGACTCACTCACACGCCAACAACAGCTCGCCTATTCTCTCTAACACATCCTACAACCAGCCACAACAAGCAAAACAATTTTCAACCAAAACTGGAAAGAATTCAGAAACGATCACCCTCAAAGATGGACTCACGAATCGAATTCTAATCGTCCACTTCCAATCTCTACCGTTGAAACTCAACCCCTGCATGTACTGAAGGTACGCTCAAAGTTTCGTGATGATTAGACCAAAGGTGAATTCACGATCTCACGCTCCTCTCCGCTTCGCCGCCGCTCCTCTCCGCTTCGCCGCCGCTCCTCTCCGCTTCGCCACCGCTTCGCCATCACTTCTCTCCGCTTCGCCCGCTCCTCTCCGCTTTCTATCCTCCTCCAACCCATAATTATGTAAGTCTCACATTTGTTATAATGATTTGGACTTGTTTTTTAGTTTTTAGGTTGTTAGATTGTCTTTATTAGTTATAAGGTTGTTAGAATTTGGTGGTGGAATCCATGGAATTAGGTATTTGTAAACTTATGATAGATTTGGATGTTGTTTTGAAGGAGATGATTGAAATTAGTAATTGTAGGTTTTTAAATAGTTTAGTGAATTAATAAATTTGATTTTAATTTTATAATGATTCTAAAAATGTTTAATTAGTAATATGTACAATATTTTAGTGAATTACTATAACTTTCATAATTTATACAATATTTCAACATTATTTTTAAAAAGTTTTTCTATAAGAGAAATTAGAAAGGAACAAGAGCTTTAAAAACAGAAGCTCATCTTAATCTTCGAATTGAATGCTATTCCATCTTGGAAAAATGTCGATCGGGCTTTTTAATGACGCCAATGAGATGTTCTTTTCGCTTCTCACGGTTTAATATTATAATTAAGTTAAAGAAAACTTCAATCATCTACTAATTAAGTAGTCGGAGTTGACGTTTCAAAAAATCTCACTTTTTGAAGTTTTTTCTCATTTACGACTTTTTTCTCCATTAATTTTTGTTTATTGTGATTCAATTATTTCGTTATTTTGCTATGCATTTGACAACTAGTCAAACCAATCGCACAATTTTTTTTTGAAAAATGTTTCTCTAACTTCACTTACTTAAACAAATATTAAAAGCTAGATATTATTTGGTAATTATTTTTTAATAAGATATTATTTAGATCCCATAAAAACAACAATTAGCTTTAATAAAAATTTAATCGCCGCATTTAAAACCTCCAGGACCACCATAAGACATGGAAACACCAACATCGTCATCAACGTATCCTATATAGTGAACATCATAACATTTGTTGCTGTCCACCAAAGGCACTGACTTAATATCATTAGCTCCGACAATGGTATAGTTCAAATCTATTATGCTAAGATGGTCAATAGAAGCAGACCAAAGACGATCATCCTTATTTGGAAGACGACCATTTCCCATTGGTGGGCATGGACCTCTTGGATCACTTGTAACAATTCCTCCGAATCCAACGAAATCAGCACCATCTCCTAGTAGATTAAACAACTCATTTGGCCAATATCCCACAGCTATTCGACTCTTATATTTTATTTTTGTAAGCCACCAGTTTTTTGTTTCATTATCCTTTTACATATATGAAATATCAGATGCAGAAGTAATTAGGAAGTGTTAGTCAATCATATATAGATTTAAATAGAATATAAATCCAAGCATAATGTATTGCTATTCAATGATCAATCGTTGATTCTAAATTATTCTGAGAACACAACTTTTTTTTAAAGAATCAATCGTTGATTCTAAATTATGCTATAGTTTCATATTTATAAGAAAAAAAAAGTAATGATTTGTTATGAGTAACTGTGTAACTAATTAGCTTTGGTTCTATAAGCTTTGTTTCTTAGACATTAATTTTTGTGAAATAACATTGCATAAAATATTGAAAAGTACCTGATGGATAGAGAGCCAGAGAAGATCCTGAACATTGTACAAAGGTTCACTTAATGGATTTTCTTTATTTACTTGAACAAATCCTGGACATTGTACATTGACACAGCTTGTTCCATGTTTGCCCTAAAATTTTAAATATTAGTTAAATATTCAATCATGCAAAGCATCCAAATTACATAAGACTTGCACTGATGGACATATATATATAGCTATATACGTTGATTAGGATCAATAATCCCTTGTTGAACAACAACAAAAAAGATACATCATCCATGAGTCCATTCCATATAAAAATAAAATATATTTGGTGTGACTTTACCAGCCATGACCCGTACGACCATGGTCGTGTGTCGCCAAATAGTCTCTCATTTATCTGTGAATGATTATAATAAACTTATGGTTAATTAAGAAACCAATCATGCATAATAGATATATGATTCGAACAACAAGAAAACGTTGCATATTCCGACGACTATTTTCCGACGACATTCCGACGACAATAGTGTCGTCGAATTCGAAGAAAATATATATACCATCCATCCAACTTGAATAGAATTGGCGTCATCGTTGGACTGAGTGGCTACATAAGCTTGAGCACTTGAACTTTGATCTTTACCAATTGACAAGTCATAAGGCCTTATCCCTGCTCCTACGCCTCGGTAAATATTTTTCCCTTCCGTTCTCATTCCCGCAATCTATAAATGTCGATTCGACTAATTAAGGAGCTGATTATAATACATGTCTAATATTTATGTTTACCTAAAATAAAGTTTTTAGTTCTCTACTTTCAATTTTTCCATTTAAAAAATAATTATTAATCAATTTAAGCTTTAGGCTATTTTAAAATGGAAAAGTAGTATTTCAATTGTTTCATTAAAGTATAAATGAGATTTTTGAAGTTCTATAAAATACTTCCTATGATTTCTATCAAAACTTACAAATTCGAAATTGAAATACTAGTAAAACATTTTCTGTTGACTACACAAAATACCAACTAATTTATTTTTTTAGAAAAACATATTCAAAATCTTACAATATAAATTTAAAATTTAGAAACATACTTTGGTTAAGAATTTTATAGATCAATTTTCAAAAATCTCTAAAAATTAAGATGAAAAATTTTATGCATATTTTTACAGATCTTTTGAAATATATATTAACAAACTCAAAAATATATTTAAAATAGTATAGGCTCTCTACAATGTTTATAAAAATATAGAAATGATTTTGTTGGTTTATTTATACAATTAGAATTATTTTTTAGCTAGTCGATTAATCAAAAATAAAAGTATTTACCTTTTAAAATATATTTTCATAATAATTATACATTTACCTACAAAAATAAATCAATATATATATATATATATAAAACTCTCGTGTGTATATATATATATATATTGTAATGAAAATATAAAAATGATATACTTACATGGGTACCCGGATATCGAGCTGTGAGAAAAGTGAAATGATTGTTGGGATATTCTTGAGAATATATGATCTTTTCTTTCACTGTTCTTAAAATAGGAACCGTTTCATTTGGACATTCTATTCTTTTTTTGTGCCTTCTGTTGTCAAATTTATTATTTAATTGAGACTCAAATCCAGATGGTTTCATCTAACCCAAAAATTAAAAAGCATGTGTAAGTATAGTGTTCACTTAACAAACAAGCTTAATTAATTTGAAATGGTTATTCCAGTGTTTATTTATTGATTAGTTTATTTTTTAGAAAGAGTGGTTAACAACAATGAACATATGATCAACTTAGAGATTTGTTGAAACTTGAAAGAGAATTCCCAACAATCAGAATGATCCCAAAAAATGCCTACACACACATGATCTAACTCTATACTATATTACTAATTTAACAGTAATGTCCGTAAAATGAAATTCAGATTGCCTCCATGAGTATAAAACTATGTTGAAGATCTTAGAAATCTAGTAGAGAGTTGAAACATCAGGGTCAAAGTTAAAAATGAACCAAAGTTGTGTAAAATTGAGGTTGATCATTATTTATACTTGTTTAAAATAAATTGCTATCATAAAGTTTAAAGAATTAAATATGTTACTGAGCCTTAGAACATATCTATTGTATATATGGTTCATGCTTTTTGTATTTTTTTTTTTTTTTAAGGATTATACAATTAAAGAAAAACCCAAAATAATATACCTGAATATTATGATGTTCCAGTAGTGGATGACGAAGAGACGGTTGTTCATAAATATCCATGCAGTCGTAAATAACAATTTTACTCAACTATAAGGATAAAAAATCACATACAGTAAACATAACAACAATAAGAAGATCAAAGTATTTATAATGCATTTTCTCTTTACCTTGATGGATTTATGTATAGCAGATTCGACAGATGAAACTAAAAGTAGGAGCACAAAAAAATTCAAGAAAAAATTCATTGACATCACAATGTAAATTTTTCATTTCAGTGAATGGTATATTATGTATATAGTACATAGAAAATGGATATTTAACAGAACAAAAATCATTGAATGCATTGAAGTACAATTAATGGATATATTTATCTTTAGACCTATAATTAATTAATATCGAGCAATGAAAAATTATGAACAATATAAGAGATTCACAAAATCCATAGACCTGCCAGTTAAATACCCTTTTTTAAAAAGGTGCTTTGAAAAAATCTCTATATATTAATTAATAGTGTAATATATTACAAACTCATTTTTTTTTGAGATATTATCACTGCAAGAAAACAGGGAAAAAACCGACCCAATTTTGACGGAAAGGCCTCGAGAGCAATCCGTCGGTTTTTCGTCGGTTATTTACCGACGGATTGATGGCCGTCGGTAATTCCGTCGGTAACGGCTACGTATTACCGACGGATTGGCTGCCGTCGGTAATTATGTTTGATTCTTCGACGGATTACCGATAGATTTATAGACGTTAATGTAGCCGTTTTATTACCGTTTGAAAATTCAAAATAACCGACGGATTACCGACGGATATGAGAATTATTTCCTCTATAAATACCCAAACCCACTCATTCTCATCATCTCACACATACTCACTTACGAAAAATGGCTTCTTCTAATTATTTTCGATCGTGGATGGACGAACCTATGTTCGGTCCAGAGTCGAACGAACTGAGAGATGAGTACGCACGTGGTGTAGGCGAGTTCATGGATTTGGCTTGTCAACAACCGAGCGCAATAAAAACCCGTAAGTTGAAATGTCCATGTTCGATTTGTCGAAATTCTCATAATATTAGGATTGATTTAGTATGGGGTCACCTATATTCCAATGGTTTTATGCCTGGTTACAAGATTTGGTTTCTCCATGGTGAAAGACCGGAGTATTCTAGAGGTAGCAAACCATATGTTGCTGATACTGTAGAGGAACCTAGAACGGAAGTAGATTATGGTGTAGGTACTGTTCAGATGGTGAATGATGCATATAGAGAAAATATGCAGTCGATGGGTGATAATGTTGATAGGTTAGAGGAACCTAATGCAGAAGCACAAAAGTTTTTTTCAATGTTGGACGCAGCTAAGCAGCCGCTATACGAAGGTTGTAGAGGAGGTCATTTGGCTTTATCATCTGCAAGCAGATTAATGACCATAAAGACAGACTACAATTTGGCTGAGGATTGTGTGGATGCGATAACGGATTTTGTGAAAGACATCTTGCCTGAAGATAATCATTTTCCGGGTACATATTATGAAATTCAGAAGTTGGTCGCCGGTCTTGGTTTGCCGTATCAGATGATAGATGTATGCGAAAATAATTGCATGATTTATTGGAGAGAAGATGAAAATCGGACAAGATGTCGATTTTGTCGTAAACCAAGATATCAAGAAACAGGTGGCAGGGTTCCAATTCCTCATAAGCAGATGTGGTATTTACCGTTAACTGAAAGGTTGAAGCGGTTATATCAATCTGAACGTACGGCGGGTCCAATGAGATGGCATGCAGAACATAGATCAGACGGAGAGATTACACATCCTTCAGATGCGGAAGCATGGAGACATTTCCAATTAGTGTATCCGGATTTTGCGTATGAGCGACGTAATGTGTACCTAGGATTATGTACAGATGGTTTCAACCCATTTGGAAAGCATGGAAGGCAATATTCGTTGTGGCCAGTAATCGTAACACCATATAACTTGCCGCCATCTTTGTGCATGCGTCGAGAGTTTTTGTTCCTTTCTATTCTTGTTCCCGGTCCAAATCATCCAAAGAGATCTCTTGATGTGTTCCTACAGCCATTGGTGTATGAGTTGCAAATGTTATGGGAGCATGGTGTTAACGCATATGATGTATCAACCCAGCAGAATTTTCAGATGCGCGCTATACTTTTGTGGACTATCAGTGACTTTCCAGCTTATGGGATGCTATCTGGATGGACAACTCATGGAAGGTTATCATGTCCGTACTGTCAAGATAACACGGATGCGTTCCAATTGAGGTATGGACGTAAGACGAGTTGGTTTGACTGTCATAGAAGATTTCTACATGCTCGTCATCCTTACCGTCGTACGTGGACAATGTTTACCAAGAATAAGCAAGTGGTTGATGCACCACCTCCTGAGGTCGATGGACATAGATTACTGGAACAGTTAAGAGATTTTGGAGCAGAGAGAACTCCTGATTGTGGTGGTAATGGACATGATGTTTTTTACGGTGCTAGTATCAATCACAATTGGCACAAAAAGAGTATTTTCTGGGATTTGCCATATTGGAAAGACCTTTTGTTAAGGCATAATCTAGATGTCATGCACATCGAGAAGAATGTCTTCGACAACCTCATGAACACTGTTCTAAATGTACAAGGAAAGACAAAGGATAATCCGAAGTCTAGATTAGATCTGCCTGATATTTGTGATCGGGATCAGCTTCATGTACTTGAAAATGGTAGATGTCCAATCCCGACGTTTCGATTAGACACGCGCAAAAAGGAAGCGTTTTTCAACTGGATTATCCACGATGTTAAATTTCCTGACGGTTACGCATCTAATTTACGTAATTGTGTTGATATGGATGAAGGGAAGTTTACTGGAATGAAGAGTCATGATTGTCATGTTGTGATGCAGCGCCTTCTCCCATTTGCCTTTGAGTATCTCTTGCCATCCAAATGTTCACCAAGCAATTGCAGGTAAATTTTTTATTTCATATTATTTTACTTAGAAATTTAATTAAATGAGGTATAATATTCATATATGTTCTTATTTCAATTGTAGGTGTTGGTGCATTTTTTCGGGATTTATGCTCGAGAACACTCACAGTTGACGGTATTCGCAACTTGGAAGAAAATATACCAATGATTATATGCAATCTTGAGAAGATTTTTCCCCCATCTTTCTTTGATGTTATGGAACATCTACCAATCCACCTTCCGCGAGAAGCTAAACTTGGTGGTCCTATTCAGTACCGATGGATGTATCTTTTTGAGCGGTATATGTTTCATTTGAAGAAGAAGGTGAAAAATTTAAGCAAAGTTGAAGGCTCTATTGTGGCTCAGAGCGTAAATGAAGAAGCTTCAAACTTCGCCGATTTATACTTTCCCGTACAAGTTCGTACGAAGAGACGTCGTCCATCTCGTCATGATGACGGAGGCGAAAGAGCTAGTTATTCGGTATATGTACCGAATTTGTTTACACAAGTAGGACGACTTAGTGGAACAAGAAAGAATCGCTAACTATCGCAGCAGGAGTATACGCACTTACATATGTATATCCTCACTAATTGTGAGGATATTATGGAATATGAGAGGTACGAAATCAAATTATTAAATTTTATTATTTTGAATTTCTAATTTTATAACTTCTCAAGTATTTTTTGTTTATAATAGGATTGACATGGCATTAATACGCTCTTACTACCCGACATATACTGAGGCACAACTTGAGGAGCATAAGCAAGGGGACTTTGCGCCTAGGTTGACATATTATGTAAGTATATCATTAACGTTGTTTAATATAAAATTATTACTTGGTTATTAATAATTTCAGTTAATTAAACTTCATTTTATTTAGGTTCACGATGAAAGTGAGAAATGTCAAATATTTCCATCATGACTAGTAGAAATAGTGAACGGGCCAAACTACATTGCAACCTCTTCTCCTGGATATTGCACAAGGGGATATGCATTTCGGATTCGTGAGGAAGGAAGTAGGCGGAGAACAACCGATTCTGGTATATCCTCTCATGGAGGTGATGTTGTATACTACGGTGTCTTAAGGGAGATTTTAGAAGTACGCTATCCGGGGATGTTGAACATGAGATGTGTCGTATTCCTTTGCGATTGGTATGATCCTTACATTGGCCGTGGTGTCAAAGTTGACCAATTTGGAGTTACGTCGGTTCACAGAGGCCGAAGGTTGCTAAAATATGATCCATTTATCCTTGCATCACAGGCAAACCAAGTATGATTATCTTATCCTTAATTTGATTTAATAAATTATTTAATATATTTTATTTACATAATTAGTTTTCTCTATCTGTAACAGGTTTGCTATATCCGCTACCCTCGCATATCTACCAGACCCGATCCCTGGGTTACAGTTACGCAAATAAACCCAAGAGGTAGAATATACGGTGTGGCCGACCATGATCCTTTGCAACCAAGCGGAAGTAGCTACATGGCGCCGGTTGAGCACTCATTTGATGTCGATCTCGTGGTTGACTTCTCTGAATTTGTAGATGAGAGAGTGGACTCTAATTCCGAGGAATAACATGGAGAATTTGACGACGATAATTCGGATTATGTTTCGTCCGATTACTCTTCTGATTCAGAATAGACATATTTATTTGTATTTTGATTTCATAAATTATCATATTTATCCGCATTTTAATTTTTTTGGAATTATTTGAAGTTCATTTTAGAATTTATTTTATGTTATTGATTTTCTTATTATATCAAATTTTAAATATTAAATTAATCAATTATTTTAATATTTATTTTATTTATTTGTATTTTAATTACATAAATTATCGTATTTATATGTATTTTAATTTTTTGGAACCATTTGAAGTTCATTTTAGAATTGATTTTTTTTTTTATTATATCAAATTTTAAATGTTAAATTAATAAACTATTTCAAAAATTATAACATCCGTCGGTTTTCCGTCAGTAATTACCGACGGATTAGGAAATTTGGTCAGTTTTTATGGTTTAAAAGTAGGAATTGTATCATAGTAGCCAAATCATCGGTTTTCCGTCGGTATATACTGACGGATAACCGACGGAAAACCGATGATTTAGGGTATAGGTTATCGGTTCCGGTTTGTAACATAAATTTCTGATAACGGGTGAATAAAAGATACAATATCAATCACTAGGAAACTAATTTCTTTACAAAAAGGCTGTCAAATACGTGTTTCCTTAAATTCAAATCTTGATTTAACAAAACTAGTTATAAAGTGTTAGTATATCTAATGGTTAAGAGTTAGATTTATGAAAATCACATTAAGTATTTTAGGAATTGTACTACTTAATACCTTATTTTTGATGACATACTTTATTTTAAGTGTATCATGGAGATTATATACATATTTTTCAAAATAAATGTTGTAAATTTAAAACCGTATACTCTATTCCGTCGGTAATCCGTCGGCAATTACCGACGGAAAACCGACGGATTACACAATTTTCTAAACGTTGACTAAGAAAAGGAAAACATTGAATATACCCTATTCCGTCGGGAATCCGTCGGTAATTACCGACGGAAAACCGACGGAATACACAATTTCCTGCCCAATGGGGAGACATGCAATTTGCGATGTCTGTCGGTAATCCGTCGGTAATTACTAACGGATTACCGACGGATCCTGAAATTTTGACCGTGAAACGATTTTGGGAAACGCGACAATTAATACATTTAGTGAAAACCGATGGATAGGCCGTCGGTTTTCCATCGGTATTTGATTTAATTTAACCCGCAAACCATTTCTTCTTCCCCATTTTTTCTCTCTCTTTTTCCCCTCTTCCTCTCCGGCGATTCTTCCCCTCCGGCGACATCACCCTCCGGCGACTCTTCCCCTCCGGTGAATCTTCTCCTCCGGTGACTTCAGCCTCCGGCGACTATTCTCCTCCGTTTCTTCTTCTCCCTAATGGCGTAATTGACATTTTTGTTTTTATTTTTTTTCATAAAATGTTTATAAGCTTTGATCTCTTGATTTTGTTAGAATTAGGTTGTTAGAATTGGTTAGATTAGGTTGTTAGAATTGGTTAGATTAGATTGTTGTAGTTTAGGATTTGATATGTTAGAAATTGTTAGAATTAGTTAAATAATTTAAAGAATTTATATGTGTTACAATATTTGTTAGATTTAGTTAAGAAATTGTTAGAATGTGATGTATTTATAATTTGATTAATTGTTAAAATTATTTTATTTTAATATTATCCTAAAATATTTGTTAGAATTAGTTAGAAAGTGTTATAATATGATTTTTTAATACATTTAACGAATATAATTTGTTTTATGTGTTTTATTAATATATTAGTTTTATTCATATTTTAGGTTTATTCATATTTTATTTTAGTTTGAAATTATAATTTTTATTCATATTTAAGTTTATTTTTTATATAAAAGGTTTTATATTTTCCTCTAATATTTGTTGACTGTTTTCTAATGATTTATTAAAATTTAAGAAACTTTTTATCATATTTTTAAATTTATTGAAAAATATGATCAAATGTTTAAATTATTTAAAAATGATTCTTTTAAAATATTATGATTTCTATGCAATATTATCAAATGTGTGATTTTTATATTTTTAGGAACTACGGTCATTACCGTGAACACTCGAGTGCACGTTCCCCCGGAGACGCGAGTGGTTCTCGGTCTCATGGTACACCAGTCCCAGATTCACAGACGTCTCATGTTCCCATGGAGATGAGCATTGAAGATTTCGTCTCTCAACCGGGACGACCGGACGAGAACGACTCCCGGTGTTACATCCGCTACAGCCACCAAACACAACATGGTTAGTGTTTTTTAAACTTTTTACAATTGGTTGAATTTTTAAATTAATATATGTTCTTAATATTGATATTCTTTTAATTGTAGGTTTGGGGATTCTCATAACGGCATCACCAAATCCATTTTGCGGATGATGCATGGAATCCTCAAAACTCCATATACGAAGTTTTCGTCGATGCCTTCAGACGAACAAGATATGTGGTTCAAGCAATTTGCGGTAAACATTTCAATTTATTTACTTGTATTTAATACTTGTTTTTTTACTAATACAATCTTTTGGTATTTTACAGCAAGATTTCACGTGGCAACCACAGTTCACCAACGAGGTTCGAAAAGAGTTCAAGACGGCGGCCTCTTTACAATACTCTAGAACTCTGAACGAGTGGAAGCGAAGGTGGAAGAAAGGAAAGATGCCAAAAGGGGCGAACGACGAAGTTTTTAAGGGTTTGGTTCAGTATTGGGGCGAACCAGAGACGACTTCATTATCCACAAAGAACTCTCGGAACAGGTTGAGCGACCGCGGTGGATTGGGCATCGCTACACACAAAGCGGGCTCAACGACATTCGCTACCCGACAACGCCAATTAGTAAGTTTTAATATTTTCTGACTTTGATTTAATTTTAAATTACATTATTAGTAAACAATTTTTTTGTTGTGAATTCAGGCTATTAGAGATGGTGTCGTACCCGACCATCTTACTTTGATGGAGAATACGCACACCAACAAAAAGACCAAGCAAATACAGGATGGTCGAGCAAAGTTGGTCATCAACGCGTCAAAGAGGCGGACGGAGCAGGAGCGCCTTTCCCAACCTGTTGTGCAATCTCCGGATGGATCGGAGTCTACCGTTGAATTGGGACGAGAGAAGATCAACGAGATTTTGTACGAGGTAATATATATTTTTTAAATTATTATCATATGTTTTGTTTCTAAATGTTAACTTATTATTTTTTTTTACTTGTAGGAAACTCACAAAACTAAAGGACGGATTTTTGGGTTAGGAAATCTATCCCAAAGATCTTCGTCATCTCGTTCCTCGGGTTTCTCGTATGCATCTACTCCCGAGTTCCAACAAGCGATGCAAGAAAAGGATGCGCGGATTGCAGCTTTGGAGAAGCAAATGGAATAACAAAAAGAGGAGAACAAGAGGAGGGATGAGGAGTACAAGAAAAGGGATGAGGAGCTAGCAGCGTTCATGAGAGAGATGCGATCGAAGAATCCCTAGTTGGCGTCGTCCATTATTTTTAATTATTATCTTTTTTATTTTGAACAATTTCTTGTTTTGTGTTTTTTAAAACAATATTATTAATTTCAGAAATTTTAATATTTATGTATTTTTTAAATTTATCCAATATTATAAATTATATTTATAATCATTTAAATAAATATAAATATAAAATTTCAAATAGATTTAAAAAATATAAAAATAAATACCGTGGGTTTTCCGTCGGTTATGACGGAGATTTTACGGTTCTATATCTCGTATTTCTGTCGGTTTATACGTCGGTTATCACGTGTCCGTCGGTTTTGACGGAGATTTTACGTTTCCATATCTCGTATTTCCGTCGGTTTATATGTCGGTTATCACGCTTCCGTCGGTTTTTCCATCGGTTTTGATGGAAATTTTACGTCTTCCCGCGTCATTTTACCCTCGATAATCTGTCGGTAACGACGGAGTATTTCGAGTATCCGTCGGTTATCCGTCAGTTACGGTCGATAATTTCAATTCCTCAATTCCATCGGTAATCCATCGGAAAAATACCTACCGTCGGTAAATGCGTCGGAAAAAAGGCCGTCGGTAATCCATCACGAATCCGTCGGTAATTACTGACGAATTACCGACGGATTATTTTTACCGACGCTTTAGAACCGACGGACATATCTGTCTGTTTCCCGTCGGTTATAGCTGTTTCCGACGGAAAACAGACGAATTTGACCGTCGGTTACAGCTTGCTTTCTTGTAGTGTATTTTAAAGAGAAATTGCTTATATAATGATTTCTAGGAAATATATTTTTTGAACATAAATTTTTATTCGTGGAAACCCCTTGTCTCAGTGGTTAAGGGCTTAAAGACTTTTTTTTATCAGATATAGGATTTGATTCCCAGAAAACACAATTTTACAGATTAATGGTGCAAACCTTATCGGAGATCCATAGTACTACAGCCAGAGTCGTTCGTCGTACCCTCGTGTGATTGCAGAGAGAGCATGTCCATATCGTGAGGATGTTGTAGATCCGAGTGTTGCGGTACAGTTGTATCATGGAATCATTGTTCGTGAGAACTTTTATCATAATCGCATATGTTGTATGTAGTTGAATACATCATAATATGATTAGATCAAATATTTTTAGTGATGATGTAATAGACGTAGACGACCAAAAAAATTTTATGTCAATTTTCATATATATACTTTATGCATGTTGGATACCATAAATTTCTTTAATTAATTTGGATCTAAATTTAGATTTATCTTTTTAAGAAATAAGACATTTGAGTGATAAAATTATTAGTTATGTAAATCAAAATTTTATAAAAGAAAATCTTCATTCAATTTTGATATACTTTAACAAATATCTGAAAATAAAATATTGAATTCATAAGAATTATTTATTGTATTTGGAGTCTTGTTGTTTATAAATAAAACAGTGCAATGTTTTTATATTACATTTCTAATGGTACATTAAGTGTACGTTGAGATAATACCAGTATTATCAGACCCGACCCGGACCCGCGGTCCAACTGGAAAAACCGGTGATCCGGTCACTAATCCGGTTCAGGTCCAATGCTAAAATCGGCTAATTTATATCCAGAAAAATTTGGTAAACCCGAAAAACCAACGATCCGGTATTACTGGTTGAACCGGTAGTGTTTGAAAATGATGATTAAATTTTTAAATTTTTTAAAATTGTATATAATATATTAGATAAAAATATATTATTTTTCATCCTTTAGATTTTGATGAAAATTTTATTATGTTGCTTATAGAAAATAAGAGAATAGTGATGAAAAAACCAAAATTTATTGATGATGCATTATTAGTTTATTCAATCATTGCCGATTTCCATCTTAGTGATTTAGTTTTGATTTAGAATGTTTAATCACTTTATTTTAAACATCAATTTTTTTCGTTTTTATATTTATAATTTTTTTTAAAATATATATAATGATATATAAAATATTAATTAATTTCTTAACACGCGGTCGATCCGGATCGACCGGCTAAACCAATGATCCGGAAGGTAGTCCAGTTTGCAGTCCAGGTCGGATTTAAAAAAAATCGGATAATACGCAGACAAAAAAGTTGACCTTGATCATACCCTCCGCGGCTCCGCCCCTCACCTGGTCGCCAGCTCTTATTTTTTGTCGACTATACATAGGGACGTGAAACGCTTTGTGAAGTGTTGTCAAACAAATCTTGTCATTCGAATATTCTTACAAATAAATCATATTCAAAGTAATTATTGGTTTAAATCATTAAAAACTTCTGATTTATAAAAGTAATTAGATAAGAATATGTGCCATACACGGATAAAACTTATATTATTTAATTTTATAAATAGTTTTATTTATAATAAAATAATATACATTTTATTATCTTATTAAAAATTTTCATTATGTTTAAAATTACATAGTGGTTGTGTTTAGTTTTATAATATGCTTTAAACATTCTCGAAAATCAAACCAAATATTGTGTTTTTATAATATGTTTTAAACATAACTCGAAAATCAAAGCGGACTATGTTTCAGGTCTTCGGGTCGAATTGGTCTATGACTTAATAAATTTGTATTAAAGTACATATCATTCTTTATAAATGTATTTAGCTATAAGTTATGTATGTATATAAATAAATATAGATATATATATATATATATACATAAAAGTTTTTTTTTATCTAAAATAATATATATATATATATATATATATATATGTTATGTTAACTTTTTGCCAAAGATAATTTATTTTGGTTGGAAATTCTAAGAATTAAAGTTAGTGTTTGTTATGAAAATTTATAATGAAAATTTAAGAAATAGAATGATTTAAAAGAAACTCAAAGTTTTATCATTTAATCCTGAGATGTCAAAATCATATATTGTAGGTGAATTAAAATATTTTAATATTATATAAAACTATGCAATAATACAACTTTTTAGTCTATAAACAATTTAAAAACTAAATTTTAAATAATTTTAATGATTTATATTGTACAAATAAAGTAGCATTTACGTCATTTACAAGTTATATCGAAGCTTTATTATTTTAAAATTTGAAATATTTAGTTTTGGTAAGTTTAGTTAATATTTATATATATTTGGCAATTAGTTTTTGAATAATAAGAATAAGTAATATACGAAAATAAAAGTGTTTAGCAAGAAAATAGTAGAATTAAATAAATAAAAAATAAAAAATGCATGTGAGAATAATTGTGGGCTTAACAGATGCACAAGTGACTCTCTTTTAATATATAAATGATTGATTTGTAAACCCTTTTTCAAAAAAAAAAAGTAATTAATTTGTAAATTTTGGAAACAATATTTCCTTACAAGAAAAACAATTCAATAAATTTTGATATGAATATCATTTATGTGAATAATTAATAAGAACACAAAACGAATAAAGTATTCAAAACAGGATAAGAAACATGTAAATAAGTTTTCATAATATCAAAAAATGAATAATACTATTTAAATTCAATAACGAAAATTTCCAATTTTATATTTTAACAGAAAATTATTTTAGTAAATTAGTATTGTAAGTTATTAATTAGTAGACTGTTTGACAAAAAAAAAAGTTATTAGTAGACAAAATTTAATGAGGAAAGGAGTTGATACAATAGAAAGAGTGTTCTGATCTTGAGCTCGTAACCGTAATTTGATTTTCTTAATATTTCATATCTCCAACGTGAATTTGCTAGCTAGTTAAACCAATATTTCTACTGAAAACACAAACATTGTTTTTTCTTCTTTTTTTAAAGTACGTTGAATTAGCTAGGTAAACGATTTCTTATTAGATTGGAGATGTTGCTATGTATATATAGTCTGCGTGCTCTTAATTGTACGAGGTTCTTACGGAGAACCTCTCAATTCATATGCAGACAAGTATGGACAAGACGAAACTGTACTACGTCGTGCATAAAAGATTATACTAACCAAATTAAATATTAAAGACATAAACACACATGTCATAAAATCACTCATGGAGTGACACAGTCTTATTTTATTTTGTACATAAAAGGTTATACTATAACCAAACCAAACCAAACATTAAAACACAAACACACATGTCATAAAGTCACTGATATAGTGACACAGACAATTATTTTATGTACGCACAATTTAGTACCAAACAGTTTTGTTAGATTAACATGGGAAGTAACAAATACATCTGTGATATGGGAAGCGATAGTTGCAAGATCCATGACGTGCTCCCTCAAGGTTAATGCACTGATTCTTGCATGCATTATTGTTTCCACAAACTCCTGACCATGTTCCACTTGGCCTCTCGCATAACTTTGCTTCCACCATTGTCGGTGCTTCTACATATATATATTTCTCAAGGTTAACTACTAATCATTACAAAACAAATCTTATTGACATATATATGATAATATCATTAATTACTCACCAAGAGAAGCAAAGAGAACCAGAGTAGCAAAACAAAGGGCGATGATTGAAACCAACTTAGCCATGACTATTACAACTTCGTTTTCAAAGTATGTGTAGTGTGAGGAAATAAGCACAATATCAACCTCTATTTATAGTGAAGTAATAGTGAGTTTAGTCTTTAACTTTTCATCTTACAATTAGTGTGTTACCCCACAAACTATACACACACTTTTCTTCTAGTAAACAATAGAAAATAATATGTTTGACTAGTTCGTAAGTGGGTTTCTCAATCACATTTCAGGCTGCCAAATATACACTACTACGCTTTTACCAGTTTTTCCTTTTGTTTTGGTCTTTGTTCCAAGTTTTCATTATGTGTAAACTGTACTTTTTAGAGTTTTTTTGTCATTTACCAACTTTTTACAGTTGGGATAAGCTTGAAGAAGAAAATAGCTTAAGAAGGAAGTTATCATAATCCTACTGAGTTATGGAATTAGGATTAGTTCTATTTAGGAGTTATTTAAATATGTTAAGTTAACTATTTGAAAAAGGAAATTGTCTAAGATTTTTTTGTTATATAAGGAGATGCAAGGTTGTTGCATCACTAGATTAGAGAGATTAAGAAGCTTTTGTTTTGAGTTAGTTTCAAAGGCTAATAAAAGAAGTGCTTATATAAATTTTAATCTTAATACTCGAGTTCTAGATTTGGTATCAGAGACAGGTTCCGTACTTAAAATCGAGTGAGCAGCTACGAAGATCATCCGAAGCATGAACGAACTAGTGGCGACAACCAACAAACCGAAGGAGACCGTTCAATCGTCTATACAATGTCCAATGTTAACCCAAACTAATTATACCGTGTGGGCAATGAGAATGAAGGTTGCTCTACGAGTGCACAAAGTTTGGGGAACCATTGATCCCGGATCCAATGAAGAAGACAAGAACGACCTTGCAAGAGCTCTCCTATTTCAATCCATACCAGAGACAATGATCTTGTAGGTAGGCGATTTAGAAACCTCAAAATCTGTCTGGGATTCCATCAAAACAAGAAATCTCTGAGCTGAAAGAGTAAAAGAAGCGAAGCTGCAAACACTTATGGCTGAATTTGATAGATTGAAGATGAAGGAAACCGACATAATTGATGATTTTGTTGGTAAACTCGCCGAAATATCTACAAAATCAGCATCCTTGGGAGACACTATCGAAGAAACAAAGGTCGTTAAGAAATTTCTTAAGAGTTTACCAAGAAAGAAGTATATCCATATAACAGCAGTCCTTGAACAAGTACTTGATCTCAAAACAACAACGTTCGAAGACATTGTTGGAAGAATAAAGACCTATGAAGAACGAGTCTGTGACGAGGAGGATTCACAAAACAGCCAAAGTAAACTCATGTATGTCAACTCTGATTCACAGCCACACGAGTTCTCATAGGAAGGAGGCAGAGGAAGAGGATGGATCCGTGGCAGAGGGCGAGGTCGAGGTCGATCTGGCTACCAACAGAGAGACAAATCAAAAATTACTTGTTACCGGTGTGATAAAGTTGGGCATTATGCATCCAATTGCCCGGATCGTCTACTCAAGTTAATCAAAGCTCAAAAATCACAAGAGAATGAAGAAGATGACACTCATGAGGCCGAATCACTTATGATGCACGAGGTAGTGTATCTCAACGAGAAGAATGTTAAGCTGAACGAATTTGAAGAAAGCTCAGACAAAGTGTGGTATCTGGACAACGGTGGTAGTAATCATATGACAGGAAATCATGCTTGGTTTTGAAAACTTGATCCAATGATCACAGGAAAAGTAAGCTTTGGAGATGATTCACGCATAGACATAAAAGGGAAAGGATCGGTTATGCTTATTACCAAAGGAGGAAAACCAAAAATACTAGCAGATGTCTACTATATACCAGACCTTAAGAGCAATATCATAAGCTTAGGGCAAGCTACTGAATCCGGCTGCGATGTTAGGATAAAAGAAGACTACCTCACTATGTATGATCGAGATGGAAACTTATTGGTAAAAGGAAGTCGATCAAGGAACCGATTGTACAAGGTATTGTTAGAGGTCAAAAGTTCCAAGTGCCTACAACTCATGGCTTCAAGCGATTCGGATCTATGGCATCCCCGTTTAGGACATATTAGTCTTGAAACCATAAAAAACATGGTGATGAAAGATCTAGTTGTTGGAATATCGAGTGTGCCAAAGGAGAAAGAAACGTGTGCATCATGTTTGCTTGGAAAACAAGCACGAAAATCATTCCCAAAAGCGACTTCGTACCGTGTGACACAAAATCTAGAGCTCATTCATAGTGATCTTTGTGGACCAATTTCACCTCCCACGGCTGCAAACAAGAGGTATATATTTGTGTTGATTGATGATCATTCTCGTTACATGTGGTCGATTCTTTTGAAGGAGAAGAGTGAGGCGTTTGAGAAATTCAAGGGATTCAAGGCATTGGTAGAACAAGCGGCTGGAGTTCCTACCAAAACATTCCGAACAGACAGAGGAGGAGAGTTTGTATCTCAAGAATTTCAAAGTTTCTGTGAAAGGGAAGGCATCAACAGGCATCTAACTGGTCTTTACACACCGCAAAAAAATGGAGTTGTTGAGAGAAGGAATAGGACTTTATTAGAGATGACTCAGAGTGTTTTAAAACACATGAGCATGCCTAATTATCTATGGGGAGAAGCCGTAAGACACGTAACATATATCATCAACAGAGTGGGAACGAGATCATTGGAAAATCTAACGCCATATGAGAGTTTTAAGAACAAAAAACCAAATATAGAGCATCTACGAGTGTTTGGTTGTATTGGCTATGCCAAAGTCGATATTCCACATCTTAAAAAACTTGATGATAGGTCGAGGATGCTGGTGTATCTTGGAACGGAACCCGGCTCGAAAGCGTATCGACTCTTAGATCCAACTAATCGGAAAATTGTTGTAAGCAGGGATGTGGTGTTTGATGAACACAAAAGATGGAAGTGGAGTAACTCAGAAGGAGATTCTACAGAGTCGGGGACGTTTACTCTCGACTTCAGAAATTTTGGTAACAATGAGCCTACTGTTGAAATAGAGGAAAACAGAGAGAATGATGATAGCAACGATACCAGTGACGAGGAAGAAGCCACTAGTGATCCAGAACAGGATGAGGAGCAAGATGTTGAGGAAGAACAAGAGCAGCTACAGCCGGTTTTGCGGAGATCGGAAAGGCAAATGAAGAGCCCAACCTATCTAAGTGACTACGTGCTTCTAGCAGAAATAGAAGGAGAACAGCTTCTATTAGCAATTAATGAAGAACCTTGGGACTTTAAAGAGGCGAGTAAGTTAAAAGTATGGAGAGATGCTTGTGACGAAGAAATCTTGTCAATAACAAAGAATAAGACATGGGATTTAGTCGAATTACCTTTTGGAGTGAAGCCGATCGGGTTAAAATGGGTTTTTAAGGTGAAACGCAACTCGGACAATAGCATAAGCAAATACAAGGCAAGGCTTGTAGCAAAAGGCTATGTACAAAGGCATGTGATAGACTTTGATAAGGTTTTTGCTCCAGTAGCTCGTATTGAAACAATTCGTTTCATTATTGCTCTTGCGGCATCAAACGGCTGGGAAGTACATCATCTAGAAGTACTTCAAGAAAGGAATGGCGGGAAAATTCGAGATGAGTGATCTAGGTAAGCTTACTTACTATCTCGGTATTGAAGTGCTTCAAGAGAAGGATGGGATTGTGTTAAAACAAGAAAAGTATGCAAAGAAGATCTTAGAGGAAGCTGGAATGAGCGAATGTAATTCGGTTCTTATACCGATGGAACCATGTTTAGAACTTTCTAAAGGACAAGATTCGAGGCGTATTGAAGAACAAAGTTTTAGAAGAAAAATTGGGTGTCTTAGATATCTACTCCAGACAAGGCCAGATTTTTCTTATTCTGTGGGCATTCTATCTAGATACTTACAAGAACCAAGGGAGTCACATGGAGCTGCACTAAAACAAATTCTAAGGTACCTTCAAGGAACGTTTTGTCATGGTCTTTACTTTATAAGAGGAAATCAATCAGGTTTAGTAGGTTATAGTGATAGCAGTCATAGCGTTGATATAGACGATGGAAGAAGTACAGCAGGTCATGTGTTCTATTTCAACGAATGTCCGATCACATGGTGTTCACAAAAATAACAAGTTGTGGCTTTATCGTCGTGTGAAGCTGAGTTTATGGCAGCCACGGAAGCAGCTAAAAAAGCCATTTGACTCCAAGAACTCTTTGTTGAAATCGTTGGAGCAACATGTGAGAAGGTAACCATACTAGTTGATAATAAATCCGCAATTGCACTTACAAAGAATCCAGTCTTCCATGGGCATAGCTAACACATTTACCGAAGATACCATTTCTTACGAGAATGTGTTGAAAACGGTCAAGTAGAGGTGATACATGTTCCCGGAGTTGAGCAAAGGGCTGATATCTTAACTAAGGCGCTTGATAAAAACAAGTTCAAGGAGATGAGGAATCAAATTGGAGTTCATAACTTGTCGGAGAAGGATTTCAAACTTAAGGGGGAGATTGTTGGGATAAGCTTGAAGAAGAAGATAGCTTAAGAAGGAAGTTATCCTAATCTTACCGAGTTATGGAATTAGGATTAGTTCTATTTAGGAGTTATCTAAATATGTTAAGTTAACTATTTGAAAAAGAAAATTGTCTAAGATTTTTTTGTTATATAAGGAGATGCAAGGTTGTTGCATCACTTATGAGATTAGAGAGATTAAGAAGCTTTTGTTTTGAGTTAGTTTCAAAGGCTAATAAAAGAAGTGCTTTTATAAATCTTAATCTTAATACTCGAGTTCTAGATTTATAGGGTTGAAGTTGTTTTGAAGAAAAACAACCTGTTTTAGGATACAAACGCACAATAGAGATGCAAAATTGTAAAGAAGCATCAAAAGTTTAGTATGTGTTGGAATATTTCAAGTTGTTATATTGAGATGAAATTTGGACGCAAGATATCTCCTTAAGAAAACTTTAATTTCTTGGTGGTTTGAAGCCATTCCGGTTGACGTTTCAAAGTTATACTCGTTTTACTGAAGATATGTAATTCTGGTGAGTAGATGGAACATGCACAAAAATTTCTACCTAGGAAAAATGGCTCGACCGAACCACACCCTAGACCAATCGGTCCATCTATATACGCAAACTTTGAGGATTTAATTTGATCTGTTTTCGATCCAATTCTATTTCTTTTGTTTTAAAATCCTTGGACTCGAGCTTTAGGGTAGGGGAACTTTTATTTTTTGGAGTTTCTGAGAAATTGTAAGCCTGAAAAGACGAATCTCTCATTTTCTAGTATTTTTGAAGAAGATTTTGCTCTTTTTCTTTAATATTTATTTGCAATCATAATGTTTTTTTCATTTATTGTTTGCTTTGATTTCTGCTAGATGTGAGTAGCTAGTTTTCCAGTTGAATTTTAAGGTTTTCAAGTAGATTTTATGGTTTGAATTAAGAGAAATATCCTAAAATAACACTAAAACAAGTTTTGTGAACAATTATAGTACACACTCCACAAATTTCCAAAAATAGCACTAAAATAATTTAAAATTTTGGATTTGGGTTTAGTATTTTGGGTTAAGGGTTTATTTTTAGGGATTAATGTTTATTTTCTAGACAATTTTGACATTTTCTAAAATCGTCCCCAAAATTAAGAATTTTTTATATATTAAATTTGTGCTATTTTTGGAACTTTGAAGATGATGTACTAAATTTGGAAACAAAACTTATTTTTGTGCTAATTGTGAGAATTGCCCTTGATTAAATGAGATGTTGATTTTGGAAACTGTAATTTGGTTTTTTCATCTATGTTGTTATTACTACTCAAACTTTGTGAGCTAACTAGTTTTAAATATTTGGTTATTTCAGACATCATAAGTGTTTGTTTAAATTCAATGCATGATAGAACTTAGATGAGCAAAACATTTATAGCCAATGAAAGCTGATATTATGATTTTTTTTTTAACATATCGAACAACTTTTTATTTTAATACTTGTATAACTTCCTGAATTCAAATGATAGTTTCAAATCTTAAGTTTTATATATTGTAGTTAATTCTACGACAACATATTAGTTATAAAATCGTGATATGATATTGAGAACATTTCCTAATATTTTTTCTAATTTTATAAACAAAAGAGATTATGAAATTGTTCTCTTGTTACTGATATATTACATAGTATACAAGATATATATAAGAATATAATATTATGGTTTACATTAGAGATCAACTAATGTAGAACATCCTAATGGACCTATAATGGACATCCATATAATACTAATATTATTCATAACACTCCCCCTTGGATGATCATTATCAAAATATGGTCTCAAATTTGCATGTGAGATGCTGCCTCATTAAAAATCTTACCAAACACCCTGTGGAAAAAACCATGGTTAAGGAAAAAAAATGCAGCGCGGTTTGACTACCCCTCATGAGTACATCACTTGAAATATTCGAGATGACGCGATCCAATATGATAAAGTAACTTATTGAAAGTAGTTGTTGGAAATGCCTTGATAAATTGGTTCGCCAAATCTTTACTTGAACGAATTAGTATACACGTACGTCACCATTTTTCTGCAGTTTATTGGTCTTGCAAGTGATTCATCTTGATCATTATCTTCGTTTCTCTTGATTTCATCAATGTATGTCAAAGACTTTGAAGAGTGATAGTCTTTCATCATTGGAATCACAATATTTTTCTTTTAGGTGTCTATCATTTGTGTGTTATTTGTTGTCTCTTTAAAAAAATTTCATGGAAAACCCCAATCGGATAAAAACCATGATAAAAAAAAAGTACAACCACGCACATAATCATATTATAAGCAGAGCCTTAATGAACAAATTTATATTATTGTCATATAATCTCTCGGGTCATTGAACTTCTAGTTCATAATATCTCTTTTCAGATGGAATATTATTTCTTCGTCTAATAAGACTTCAGGTCCAAACTTTCTTCTGCATATAATCTTCTAAACATTCATCTTGTACATATGAGTTATTCATGCTCTCCTTGTAAAAATTACTATTTTGACTTTTTTTCTTACTATGGTACTTCTAGACCATTTTCTATGTAAAATCTTATACAAATATTTGCGATAACATCTCTTTGGCTAGATGTTCAATTACTAATCCCAAGAAACTTCATGAAAACTCAGAGTCATGTACAATCTGATTTCTACATCTTTGACAAGAATGATTTTATCTCAAATTATTTCTTCAAATATTCCATTTTATTTATGAAATATCTACATAAAACCTGATAATGTTCAAATCATCAACATACTTTGTAGTTATTCTTGTATTATTCTTTTAAGAAATATCAACTAAGGCGATTATCTTACATCTGCCCGATTGTTATAATTCATAACATTATCGATTTAATTTCATACATATAGTAGTGTTCTCGAGAACTAGAATTTGTTACTTCTAGCAATAGGATCTTTCAGGGATGCTTTTGACAGTTTAAGACCTTCTAGGCATACTCAATCAAGTATTTTTCTCATTGTCAAACTCATAAGGGATCGAAATAGTTGCGTCCACCACAAGAGGGTATATATTTATAATAAACTCCATGTTTTTATGAGAATTATTTTACTATTAAACGTGATTTGTATCTCATAAAGATCCACTTACTTTTCACTAGTTTTACACTTTCAAGTTTAGGGACTACTAGTCCAATAACTTCTTTCTATGATTGGCCAATCATCAATTTGTGTATACTTTCAATAACTTTCTTCTATTAACCACGGTTTATGATCCTCGATTTTATCCATAACACATCATCAACAGCAACATTGCGTGCAAAAATATTTACGACATTGATTTGCTTTTTGATTCTATTTTATTCAAGACATGACTCAATTTGTTGAGATTTCCTCTCATTATCATTTTCAGGTACCTGAATTCTTACTCATATATAAGTCTATCACAATTCTTGCGACAATCTTTAGACTTACTAGGAGTTGATCTTATTCTTTTAGGACATTAATTTTAGTTGGAGCACAGCTGGTATATGTGATTTTGTTACTTAGAGTTAGTAAATGCTTATGGCGTCTAATTTTTTCAACTTTGCAAATGAATTATCTTTTATCTTATAGTGCACATTCTTTAGTACGAGGGTGAAGATAATTTCTTTCAATATATTTCTTTCCCAGCTCTTTATTTTCTCCTCCTGATGTTGGAAAGACTAACTCCCTGAAATAACAGTCTGCATCTCGAGGCTTAAATAAACTCTTTATTAATGGCCCAAGATATTCAATCTCTAAGAGAGATCCATATCCAACATATTCCCAACATCCTTTCAAATCTCATCTTATATCACTGTGGTGGAGCAACTCTACATATGTAGCACATTTAGATGGGAGATATCTGGTTTCTGACCCAAACTAATTGTAATTGAAAGAACTAATGATTATTCGTTGGCCTGATGCGAGTTAATTAACATATAACAGTCATTTACTTCAACATGGTTTCACCCCATTATCAATTAACCAAAATACCCTCGTAATATATAGTGGGTGATCGGTCCACAATATCTCCTTGTATACGTACCAGAAATTAACATTATCCAAATTCATGGGGTCAGTGAAAGCCATATAATCGGCTTGCTTTGTGAACAAGCAGCACACAAAAGAATCATAAAGAAAAATTTTCTGATTTTCTAATGAATGTCCACATAAATTTCTGATTATTCTTTCACATCATTATTGATGGAATGACTCGATCGGGTACGGAGTCGGAGAATTCTTTCTTAACTCAATCGGTTATTGAAAGTGAATACTAATGAAGTACTCGATGATGTTAATTTTCTCTCGATGGAACGAGTTAAGATTACGGTCGGAGAATGAAGACATCATCGATTAAAGATTCACGGTTTAGATTTTTCTTTGCTCATTTTTCTATATTAAATCATTCGTTTCAAAATAACAAAAACAAAAGTTTAGTTAATCATAATAAAGAAATGAAAAGCATGAATATATTAAATACAAGATCAAATCAATTAGGAGCAAATTATGCATTAATTATTTTATGCTACTTTAAAATTAAAGCATTAGACAATAAGGGTTAACAATGAACATACGATCTATTATAAATCAGATTGATCAAACAATTTTAACAAAACAAAAGATCGAAGCATTGAATGATATCATATTAACAATTATAATTCATAAATCATGTGTGTTATTCTCGGAAAATTAAACCAAACAATTTAAAGCATGTGTAGATCATATATAATAAACTGGAAGGACGAGCCAATCATAACAAAACAACAAGAATTGTCTAAAGAATTACCAAACCAATTCAAAACCATCGATTTACTAAACCAATAAAAAATATATTAATAATTAATTCTTTTGGATTGAGAGACGTAAACAACCAAACAACATTGACCAAACAGTTCAAACAATCAAGCATGATTTCGTGGACTTAGTTTCTTTGTATTTATGAAACAATAATCAAGCAAATTTTGTATTTTCATTATAGCAATAAGATATATAAATACGTGTCTTGCGGAGGATCCTAGCAATTCGATTCAACCATGATATATCAATAAGATTATAATATAGCAGCATGTCAATCAATTATATAGCATGAGTTACTTATCTTGATAGGGAAATGGAAAACGTGGGTTACGATGATTTTTGAGATAGAGACAAAACGTCAGAGAACGGAGACACTCGATCAATAACAAAGACGGAGATATCGAAGACGCCATCAACGGAGAATAAAGGTGATATCAATGAAAGATTTTGGTCGACATCTGTTTTTTTTTAAAGGTTAGGATTTTGTATTGATAATGTGTTATGAACAAAAGAAATTAGAGAATTGCTCTCTTGTTATTGGTATATTCCATAATATACAAAATATATATAAAAAATAATATTATAGTTTAGGTTAATAATTAAATAATTTAATTTTTTTTTATAGACCTGGACATCCATATAATACTAATATTATTCATAACACCTAATGATTTGTCTATTTATGCATGCATGAATACATGTGAATTAATAATACGCAATGCTTTTAATTTATTGATTTTTCGTTTGCTTTATTTACATTCTTTACTTAAATCAATCAAAAACCATATATGATCTTAGCTC
The DNA here is from genome assembly GCA_900406565.1 of Turritis glabra. NCBI lineage: Eukaryota > Viridiplantae > Streptophyta > Magnoliopsida > Brassicales > Brassicaceae > Turritis > Turritis glabra. The sequence continues at coordinate 1,480,979 of OVBN01000173.1, read as the reverse complement.
TACATTACTTTTGCTGATTCGTTACGTTACGTAATTCATTGGTTCCCGTGGATTTGATTTTTAATATGTTACTGTGATTTATTGTGCATTTACAGTGATTTATTTAGGTTAAAACCGAAATTATCACTGTCTCTATCGAATGTGACCAAAGCGGCTGCTTTGGCTTTGAGTTAACTCTATCGAATGCTATATCATTCACATATGTGGCAGTGGCTGGTTAACTTTGATAAATTTATCAAGCATATCTAAGTAGAACAACTGTTTTTGGTCATAGTTGAGATAAATTCGTTGAAACTTAGTGTCCAAAAAGAAGTAAAAGTAAAATTGCATTTAAAAATATACAAAGCTGGGATGAAGTGGAAACTAGAATCATTATCATTATCACATCAGATAATGGTGGAGCCACAATGGTTCACAAATTTTCCATGAAATGATAACTATTTTATATGTTTTTGCTTCACCGCCCTTTCGGCCTTTCCTATACTATTTACCCTTTTTTAATTCTTATCTTATTACAGCCAGGAAGAAAAGATATCTAAAAATTATATGATTATGAAAGAAATCTAATGATAAAAATAAAAAAAGTCTGAAACCCTTCTAAATACGTATGTCCAAAGCCCCTTCTACAAAAACATCATAACAATTGATGTACAAATTATTGCGTGGAACAATCTTGCAGAAATTTTTTAATAGATGTCGTATGAAGGTTTTGTTAAAGGAACTAAAAAGGTTGAAAAAAGGATAGAGATGACTAATCATAGATAATGGATATGTTCTTACTAGGTTCGTTGCATAGTATAGAGCTAAAATAGTAACATATCTAGAACTTTTAAGGATACCTGATTGGTTATTTGCTTGAGTAGCGAGAACAAAGCCTCCATATACTATAATTATGTCACCAGTCTGTATTCTTTTTTCTCTCCTAGATATTAGATTTTTTTTTTGAAATTATCTATCTAAATAGGATTTATCATCGGTCTGAGTTAAGTTCTTGAAATGGTTTTTCTTCTTGACATTATCTATCTTCTTTCGCACAAAAAAAAAGAGATTATCTATCGATAATGTAATTAGATTTTTTTTTGTAATTGTCAATCTTAATAATTTTCTAAAAGATTCGAACCTCCAAAAATAAAGATTAAACCTGACGGCCTAATATTGTGCTTCACATTTGGCCAATCAATGAAGATATTTACTATTTTGGCATCTTAAATATGAAAATAATTACTATTTTGATTGGCCAAATGTGAAGCACAATATTAGCCCGTCAGATTTAATCTTTATTTTTGGAGGTTCGAATCTTTAGAAAATTATTAAGATTGACAATTACAAAAAAAAAATCTTGTAGCGTGTCAAAAGATTGATAGGAAGAACATCAGAACATGAGTTTGTTGGGTCCGACTTAACTTCAAGTTTTCATAAGTTGAACATGAGGTAATACTGCTACCGCATTAGTATTTTAAATATTCAAATCACTCCCTACGTTTTATAATAAATATCATTTTCGAATTTGATTAAATTAAGTCCATATAAATTTTTCGAAGCTTTTTTAAAAAAAAATATTGGCTGGTATATATTTCAAAATAATGTAAAGGCTATTAATTTACGAATATGATGCTAAATTTAAAACCTTAGCGATTTTTAAAAAAAAGTTTTTTAATACACCATTCACATAGTAATTTGCTAACAAACCTTGAAGACTTTAAAAATGAAAATAATGCTGAGTTACGTTGCTTTTGGAGTTCATGTAGAAAACTCATTAATAATGTCAAACCTTCTAACAATATTGTTGTAAATGTTTTACGGCTATGAATCTTTTTAACTTTGTTAACTCTCGGGTTAGTATGTGAAGTGTTTATCTCAAGGGGCCAATTAGATCTTTCTTAAATCCTCACGATGGCGATGTCGGTATATGCTATATGACGTGCTTCAAGTTGTACATTAGCCTTTCGTAAAAACAAACGGTCGTCGGTCGGATGCTATGATGAACTTTTCATGGAATAGTTTTGAAGGCACAAGTAAAATCAATTGTGGTTACCAAAGAAGTTTGAAGGAATTGGATTTAAAGATCTTGTTGTGTTTAATCAAGCTCTACTTGCTAAATAGTCTTGGAGGTTGCTTCATGATCCGGACAGCTTACGTTCGTAGTTTTTTTAAGCCGGTTTTTTTGAGGACGGGGATTTCTTAGCGGATGTGGCTAATACTTGTCGTGGAATCGTATTTTGTTTGGTCACAATCTGTTGAAGTCTGGTTTAAAAAGGGTGGCTCTGGTGAGAAAGGATCGTCAGAGCCAAACATCGTCAGGTCAAACATCGTCAGGTCACTTACCTTGTCCGACTAATTGAGCGTACTATACGCAACAGAATCGTTTCACTTCGATACAACGAAGACCCTAGGATCCGATTACTTTTCCAATATTGGCTTCGCTCTCGAGGACCCTCTTGAGATCAATCTCCTTTTATCTTTTTTCGGTTTATTTTGTTGTTTAAATTTTCGCTTGGTTTGCAATCTTTGTAGATAAACTCCTTTCCATTATCAATCAATTTAACATTTTACCAAAAAAAAAAAAAGTGGCTCTGGTGAGAACATCTTTGTGTTGATCGATTCATAAACTTTTATGGTGGTCTGTCTCTTGCTTTTTGTCCTCACCGTTTGATGGATATTGACTTAAAAGTTTCAGCTAGTCCTGATACCCGAACCAAAAGTATCAAATCGAAATCGAACCGAAAAAAAAACCAAACCGAACCGAAGCCGATAAAATAATCGAAAGGATCTTAAGCTTCAGAACCGAAAAAATCAGAACCGAACCGATACGAACCGAAAACCAAATGGATACCCGAAATATCTAAAATATAGTTATATATCCAAAATATTAATTATATTTAAACTTGATATAACTCAATTACCAAAATTACAATTATAAATCCATAGATTTCAAATATTTTTAGACAACAATAGCCAAAATATTCATAATGACCAAAGTATCCAAAAGTTCTTAGATATATTTGTCAAAATTTAATTAAATTTTATTCAAATTTAACCATTTAAAAATATTTATAATATTTCGGATACCCAGAACCGAACCGAAAATATCCGGAACCGAACCGAATCCGAACCGAAATTCTAAAATATCCGAATGGATCCTAAACCCCTCTACCCGAAATACCCGGAATCGAATGGATCTATCCGGAACCGAACCGTATACCCGAAGCTGAGGTAGTTTCAGCCCTAATTGATGCGGAGACAAACAACTAAAACATACAAACTTTGTGTGATCTGTTCTTGAAGCGTGACATAGATATCATAATTCAGACATGCCTTTTGGTTTCTCGTGAGGGTTTCTTCTGCTGGGGGAGACACGCCGAGTGGATCTTACTCGGTCAAATCTGGTTACTAGCTCGGTTGGTTGTAGAGCTGAACATAAATTGCTGTTCTTTGAAGCTGAATCCTTACTATCTTAAACCTATCTTTGAAGAGTGTTGGCTTCTCAAGACTGTCCCGAAGAGAAAAACCTTTGTTCGGACGGCGTTGCATTGCATGGTGGCCATGCTGTTTTGGATCGGCTTGCATCTAGGAAAACGATTGTCGATTCAACATGTTCGGTTTGTGGTTCTGTGGATAAAACTGTGAATCATGTGCTCTTTACTTGTTCCTTGTTGCGTCAAGTATGGGCGCTATCATATATCCCATCTCCTGTCGGTGGTTTTTCTAAGTCCATGTTCTCTAATATCTACTATCTCCTTAGTATGTCAAAGTTAGCTGGATTTCCATGGATTTATAGAACCTGTGGCTGTGGAAGAACATGAATAGATTCATCTTCGATGGGTTTCTTTTTCAGGCCAACGCAGTTCTTGCTTAAGCTTTTGAGGATGCACGGTTGTAGTTTGTTACTCAGGAACACACACCACATGCACATCCTGCGGGTCTTGCGCCGAGGTTATATAAAATTTTGGTCTCCTCCTTTGGATCCTTCTGTAAAGTGTAATATTGGATATGCTTGGTCGAAAACAAAGCACATTTCTGGTACTTCTTGGGTCTTGCGGAATGCTGGTGGTGTGGTTTTTCATAGTCACCGAGCCTTTTCACAGGTTCTTTCTCTTATGGATGTAAGGTTTATTCGATCGCGAAAGAACGTTTATTAACTCTGTTACCGTGATTGTTTTAATCTGTTATGCAGAGCCTTATATATGTATATGTACATAACCACAGAAGAAAATATTTGAAGTCAATGAAGAGTCTTACTCTTACAGATCAGAGCTTGGTTCAATTTTGGAAACTCTTCCTAAACAATACTCATTGGCTCGCTAATTTGCTATGCACACGTAGGCACTGCAAATAAAAGAAGCTTGCCAAAACAAGCAAGAAACATCTTATTATACACAAAGGCACAAAGAAAATGTATGAATAGACTGTATGTGTAAACCCATTAAAAGATTCACTATCCTGACTTCTACAGAGTGATTGACGCGGAGCTTACTTGATTATACAGTTGCTGCTTTCGGGGACAGAAAATCCGAGATCTTGCTCGTGTAGAAATCTGGTTGTATCTTGTTCTCAGGGCTTTCCAACATTGAGATTGAAGTAACACCTTCAAGTTCACAAAAACAAAATGAATAAAAATTTGATTGACTTAGATGGTTACACCGAGTTAGTGTCCATAGAGGAACTGTTTACGGATAAGTTATACCTGAGAGGACGAGCAGAGTTTTACAACCGCCATTTTGCCCGAATAAAATGTCAGTGTCCAATCTATCACCCACCATGCATATCTGTGACTTTTGGATTCCAAATCTGCAAAGTACAATATAACTGATCAACATCTCATTACATAGGAGATTGTTTTCAATCTTGCACTTGTGGTGTATTGTTATGAACAAAGGAAAACATAAATCTAAATGGTTTTATTAGCAGTTGGACTTGATCAAGCAAATAGAGAAATGAAAAAAAATCAGAAGAAATAAGGATTATGAGAATCTGGAAGCCTTACTTGTCTGCTAAATAGTCCATCATAAAAGTTGAGGGTTTTCCAACAACAAGAGGCTCACGTTGAGTGGATCCAACAAGAGCACCAACCATAGAGCCACCACCTGAGACCCGAGTAATCGCATAGTGACGGGTCAAGGATGAAAAGCATGGTGAACACAGTCAAAAAAATAACTTTTGTAGAACGGTCCATCACTAAATTTACCTAAGCACTACATTAAGTAATCGTAACTAGCCGTGAAATTAACAACCATTTCTCTAAAACAAGAAGATTATAATCCAAACGCAAAAACTACAGCTCCATGAAAACAGTAAAAATTTGTATACAAGAAGCCAACCTGCCCATTCTTGAGCATCGGTAAGGTGGGTGACAGCATCTCGGTTTGTAGCAATGAAAAGACACCCCGGGTTTTCGCGGATACAAAGTGTTCCATACCTTCCATTTAAAAGAAGCTGTTAGATCGCCAAACGCAGAACACAAAAATCTATAGCGCACAGCTCATTCATAATCAAAGCAATAGTATCAGTCCTCAAGTGCTACTTTGTTATGTGTAGAGGAAAACACATATTTGGAGGACCTACTGAATTTTGTAGTAGTTGAAATAGCGATCAAATCCAACCACAACAGCTCCCACCTAGAAAGCATTTTCAGTAAAACTATGCTCAGTTTCTGTCTCAAGAACAACAATTTCATGTTTTCTATAAGTTGAAACAGAAACAGAAACATAAAAGAAACCAAAGGTATAAGAAGGTGCCATACATCATGATCATGCTCCATTAGAAATCCTGGCTTCAATTCAATCTGTCTTTTACCATCATCCTGTATTTGAAGATCCAATTATGACAGGTTTTTTCAAAATGTAAAAGAGAAGAGATTGAAAACTTCCAAAATGTGATTCGAGGACACGTATTTGGAACTATATAATGCTGAGTTCATTGGTAGGAATAAAGATCACAGAGAACCAAGACCGGGAAGTTAGCATCAACGCAAACACAAATCCGGGAAGCTACTAAGAAAGGTCACTATACATACCGGACCTCCAAGGTATTGAAAACCAGCAAGCTCGAGCTCTTTCAAGATACCCTCCTCACCAATCACATAGACCTGAATATAAATGCATCAGAATTTGCAAACAGAAGTGATGTACTCTTTGCATTTGATTGGCACATCAGACTGAGACATGTTATATTAGACGCAGTGGTAACTGAATTTTTGAGTCTTGGCTGAATAGTAAGACGGCTTACCTTCTTATCTTTTGGGAAATCAATAGACTGCAAGTATGCAGCTGCAGCAAAAGATGAAGCAAATATCTCCTCCTGAGAAAAACATGATACTATTAATCCAAAACAATTACAGACTTAAGAGCCCCTACAGGAGCTAGATTGTGAATTAAGTGACTAACCTCATTAACATTCAGGCCAAGAGTCTCAAACTTTTTGCCATATTGTTTCCTAGATTTTGTTGAGTTGTTTGTGACAAAAACCAACCTCTTTCCCTGAAAAAATCGAGAATACCAAGAAAGGCAATTGATGTAATGCAACAAACATTCAAAAAGAATTTAACACAGAAGTGGGAAAGCTAAAACATAACCCATTTCAGACTAAATGACTCGATCAAGAGATTGCTTACCAACCTTGGCACGAAGCATATCAAGAGTTTCAGGAACTCCTTCAATCAATTTATCCCCCTTCCATATTACACCTTCAAAACACAATTGCTTCCATCACATTTCGGCTCGACTATACATATCATTCTCATTATCAAGAATTATTTAACTTAGTGAAGTGATTATCAAACTAGATAATGTGGTTATTGATGATACTAACCGTCACAATCGAAGATAAAAGTTTCGACAGAATCAATGAGCTGATCAGCGTTCTCAAGCTGCTGCGTGGCCATAGCTCTTGGTGTCATATTGGAACTCGTCATTCGTAGAGGCTTATGGTTGGTTTTACGAGTGGAGCCGCCGCAGAAAGAAGAAGAACGATAACCAGAGAGGGTTTTGATGGGGAAAAATGGTTTTGAGTTTGGTAAGAGAGAAGAAGAAGAAGAAGAGACCTGTGAAACAGCAGAAGCAACTGATCTACTCAGCATTTTCTCTGTTCTCTGTTTCCGCTTCTTTTGTTTTTTTTTTTTTTTTCTGTTTCTTTAACGTGCGTGACCATGGATGCTGACGTGGTAAATTGGGTGGATGTGGTAGACGATATCATCCGAATTTTTCCTTAGCCAATAAATTGGATGAAGAATTATTGGACACACATTTACAAAAAACATTGACATGTGACATGATGTTATTATGACTCGTACATTACAAGCACCAACCAAACACACATACGATGATGTATGGGATGAGATAAGTTCAAGAAGGCCAAGTGTTCGAGAACCGCTGTGAAAGCCAGAGGGTTTCAAGTGAGGTCGTTTCAGTGTTGTCCGTTGCTCTGTAATTCATACTTTTTAAGTCTTTTCCATTGAACTTATTAGTTTCGATCAAAATGGGAGATTGTTGCATAGATTTTTCATCAAAGCTCAACAATATACATAGTAGAAAATGTACATTAGGTAAAAAAAAATTACAGAAATTGGTGCTTAAAAAGTAATGATCTTCTTATGTGTGTGAAATATTTATATAAAAAAATTATAGTGATGAATTATTTGTACACCAATTAAAGTGCGACACATAATCACATTACAAGCATGAAATAAAATAAAATGAAATAGAAACGAAATTGGAAATTAAATCTTGAGTTGAAATGGGTAAGAAGGCCAATCCTTGAGATCATCTTCTTGCCTTCGAACCTTAAAATCATTATCATCTACAACACTCTCATCTAAATAATCACTATACTTCAACAAAAACGCTAACACAAGAACAATCCACTCCAAGCAGAACATCACTACACACAAACCTCCAGCGAGTTTTAGTATCACCGCACCGTCTTCTTCCCGAACATACGATTTCAAGAACCTTAGGAAATCCCCTGTTCTCGTGAATATCAGAACAGAGACTGCGCCTTGGAATATGGCCGTGAGGACTGTGGCTACCATGTGGGAACCGTACAATCTGTCGCTCGTGGTTGCGGTGGTGGAGGAGGCGAAGATTGAGCAGCCGGACACCGCGGTAGCGATGGTGAGAGCGTGGAGGAAGATGAGGGAGAGACCGGAGAGTGATGGGAAGAGACGGAGAGAGATTGTGAGGAAGATGCAGCTTGAGGCTGAGCCTAAGAGGATGTAGTTGCAGAGAAGGAAGATGTTGTGTGTGTTGCCTTTCGATTTCGACATTCCCATTTTCTCGGATTTGAGAAGAGAGAAGAACTCTGTTTTTTCTTCTTTTTGTTTACTGGGTTTGGTTTTTGATTTTTGCTTTGGTGTTTCTTGATTAGTTCACTTGGTTTTAGGTTTTATATGCAACAAATTTGAGAAAACGATAAAGCTGGGATTTTGTTGGGATTAACGGTCGTATTTGTTTTTTTTTTGTTTTTTTTTGATTGAAAATATGACCGTTATGACTTAAGACAAAGAATTCAATTAAAGTGCAACGGCTCGATAACTTTTTAATCTTTTTCTTTTCTTAATAGTAATAATTGTTTTTGTATGGGTTTCAAGTTTTAAAGTCAATTTGTTTAATAATATGATCCCCACAGTCCACAGATGTACCGTACCTTCTTTGCTTCATGAATGCGGCTCAGTTCTTACAAAAAAATGATAATATGCATCTTTTTAGAGTGATGATAGTAGATATTATCTACCTACAAAAACCGGTTCTAGCAAAAACATGACTATGAATACGATAATAATATAAAAATTGATATTAATGAAGAACTCTGATCCAAATAGTATATATATATATATATATATATATATATATATATATATATATATATATATATCTCAATACCTCTACGATTACAAATTTGATCATTTTACTTTGAATTTTTTTGTAAGATCATCTTTAAGATTTTAATATTTTAACATCCTTATATCCTATAGCTAAAAGATTCACAAATAAAAAAAAATGTATAGGTACTTACATTTTCGTGGTTGAGCCTTCAAATTCGTGGCTATATGATAAAATAACCACGAATGATTACGAAAAGTAAATGTAACTATAGCTTCGTAGCATATTTTTTTCGTAGCAAGTTAGTGACTAATTGTGTAAGCCACGGTTTAAGAAAGTGGCATAAGCGTGGCAAGTTTATTTAAGCTACGTTTTTTGAAAGTTGCATAAATCGTAGTAAGGTAGCTACGAATTTTAATCATGTATTTAGGCAAAAATAATAATTCTAATGCTAAATACAATAATTAAACATGAACAAAAAGCTAAAATTAAAAAAAAAAACATAAAATCCTTATAACAACAATATATTACATAACTATAAGTCTAGCTTACATTACCAAAAGGCAAAAGGGTTGGAAATATTTGTCATACAAAAGATTATAACCAACACATACAAAAGAAAAACACAAACTTAAATTCTTAGTGAAGCACACCAAGCATCTAAGTTGCTTTGTTGTGTTCATGTACGAGGGACGATTGGAGTAGTTGTCGTCGGAGGAGACGCAGGAGACGCAGCAGCAGGAGACGCAGACGCAAGAGACGCAGCAGGGGACGCAGCACCAGCAACAGTGGCACCAGGAGCAGCAGCAGCAGGTTGAGGTATTTGAACTCCAAGAGACTGCATAATCGCAGTGAGCGCAAGTCGAGTTGTAGCCAACTCATCCACTACCTTGCCCATGCCAGCCTTCAACACCACCATGTCTTCCTTGAGTGTCTCATTATTTGCTTCCAAACCAGAGATGCGCATCTCATTGTCAAGGTTCCGAGACATGAAACAACCACTTTCTCGGATGGATTGATATTCCGGTATTGAGCACTGCATATTCCGTAGATGTACCCTTTACTAGTCTTATCACGTTGCAAAATAAACAAAACAAATGAAAATAAACCAACATTCAAAATCAAACACAATTTCAGATGAATAAACTTAACTGAACCAATCAAACAAATGAGCATTTTAGGTGGATAAACCAAACTGAACCAATTCAAAATCAAATAAATGAGAATAAACCAAACTGAACCTGAAACGACCACACCCATTTTTTTTTTTTAAAACAACTACTACGCCCATACGTATTAATTAAGCCAAAACGGTTTTAATACAAACTCATATTTTAATAGACTTAACAAACCGTCAAACAACAGAAACGCAATTATCAAACGATAACAAGTTGACACACACAACCGCAATAACAACAACAACAACAACAGCAAACACCTGAGTCCTAATCATCCCCTCCTCAACGCCTTAATTTCACGATCACACTTTATCTTTACCTGCAACTCAGATAAATACAGAGATGCGTAAGTATTATAACAAATACTTAGTGAGGCGGTCTTCCCATCTACGAGCTATACACACAAGCAAGTAAGACGATAAACCGTTCACAACGCACAAACGCAACAATTACAAAACGATAAACAACCGGATCGATCAATCCATGCTTGGATCGATCGATCCAGTCCAAAAACAAACATGGATTGATCAATCCAAGCCTTGGATCGATCGATCCGAGCACAACAGCAAGAACCAGCAACTTAAAACCTTTCTGGATCGATCGATCCTCCCTTGGATCGATCGATCCCCTTACTTTCGAGTCAACAAGCCTTGGATCGATCGATCCACACGGTTCTGCAACTTCGAACACGACCTGCAAGCCTTGGATCGATCGATCCCACCTTAGATCGATCGGTCCTCGAGCTTCTGCAACTCTGATCTCGACTTCCTCCATCGCACACGACCAACGATCACCCCAACCTTACTTCCTACAGGCGATTAAACACAAACCCAAGCCCCAAACAACAAGGAAACAAGCCACATAACCACAGTAACAAGCATCATACCAAGGATTCGATAAATCTAATCCAAACACCAACAAGAACACACAAGCTTCTCAAATGCTTAGATAAGCTCAAGGTCATGCACTCACCTTGATTCCGGACGAATTGCGGACTGGGATAGCACCACAACGAGGCTGGTGAACTCTTTTCTCCTCCATGCCGCAACCATAAGAACCTCTGCAACTCAACCTCACTAAGCTTCTTCTTTTCTAAGCAACACAAGCTTCTCTATTTGATCTCTCACTCCCAACACCCAAACCCTTGAATCTCTCACTTCTTTTCTCTTTCTTCACAGCCAACAACCCACAGAAGAAGAACAAGAAGCAACAAAACCCGAACAAGGAAGGTTAGGTGAGACCAAAGCAACAAAAAGAAGTTGCCGACACCCTTGGATCGATCGGTCCACTTGCTCTACCGAACCAAATCGGCCACAACAACTTGGATCGATCGGTCCTAGCTTAGACCGATCGATCCTCTCTCCTTTTCGGTCAAAAGTTTGACTTTCAACCCTCGATCAATCCGCTTCCCATTCTCGAGAAAACTCCAATCCCGAAACACTCAAGATCGACTCCAAAGAGAGAGATCACATTACCGACAACCTCAGGGAATCGAAACGCCAATATACGATTCCTTCTGTAATGATCTCAACAATTTCCCTTTTTTCGGAACACGGGCGTTACAATTCTCCCCCACTAACATAGATTCGTCCTCGAATCTGCGATACAGTTCATCCGCAATGAACTCCAACTCACATTCGTCGCAACGATTCTCTTAAACCTTGACCAGCCCGGCCAACACAACCCAAGCACGCAAGTGAACACTAACAACTTCCGAGGTCTATAATCAGTCGTTATGCTTATAACCACGTTCTAGACATTCATTGCTTTCAACACAACTCGTACTCGTACCACCCCACCCTCAGGACTGAAGTCCCTCGAGTTCTCGGTACCACATGCCACTCACATTCTCGGGTCACAAAGTCCCTCAAGTTAGCGGCACAAAACCCGTACCACTCACACTCTTAGACACAAAGTCTTCGAGCTAACGGTACCACGCATACCACTCGCACTCTCAGGCCACACGTCCCTCGGGGTATGGGTATAACTCTCATACCACTCCCACCCTCCGGTCACATGTCCTTTGAGCTATGGGTATCTGGGGACTAATCCTCCCCTCACGAGTTGTACAGGACCAAACCGTCCTTAAAGCAATAAAAATCTAACGAAACGTCTATAAGCATCTCCGACCAAAACTACCTCACATGGTCTACGTAATGCATCGCAATGAAATACGTCACCACTCATATTCCAAACCCGGAATATCAACTTAACCATGACCAACCCTCAGGTCAACTCGAAACATCCCACCTCACAGGAAAGTTTCTCATATCCAAATACGAATGATATTTCCAGTTCATATTCTTATAAACTTTTATCTTTCCACAATTTCATGCTCAATAACCTCATGACACCACAAGTCATAATTAATAAAAAAATACACATCTTATTAACAATCCAATGTATTAATCGTTTACACACCAAAACGAAATACAATAATAATACACAGAGCAAGCAACTCTCATTCTGAAACTGGAACCAACGATGAAAAGCTTAAGCCTCTGCTTGTTTCTCGAACCACTTTTCAAATCTAGTTTTCATCCGCTCCTCTGGTTCCCAAGTCTCCTCCTGAACACCGTCACAGTCCCACAAGACTCTCATCATCGGAATCCTCTTCCGACGAAGCTCCTTGACCCTCCGGTCGAGAACCCTCACTGGCCTCGCCTCTAAGGTCATGTTGGGCTGAAGATCTGACGGAATCTCAGCCAACACCTTACCATCCCTATGCAAGCAATTCTTCAGCATCGACACGTGGAAAACCTTGTGAAATGCTTGCATAATCTCCGGTAACTCCAACCGGTATGCGACTGGCCCAACTCGACCAACAATCCTAAACGGACCCATATACCTCGGACTCAACTTAGTTACGGTAATGGACCTGTTCGGACCTCGCAACATCGCCATCTTGAGACACACTCGATTTCTTACCTCGAACTCAAGCTCTTTTCTCTTCTTATCAGCATAACTCTTTTGCCGATCCTGAGCTTCCTTCATGTTCAGCTTCAAAACCAGAATCTTCTCCGTAGTTTCCTGAACAAAATCCGCACCCAATGTGCTCCTCTTCTCCACTTGGGTCCAGCACAACGGCGTACGACATGGCCTACCATACAGAGCCTCGTATGGAGCCATTCCAATACTCGCCTGGTAGCTATTGTTATAAGCAAACTCTACCAAGCTCAGGTGATCCACCCAATGACCACCCCAGTCCAGTACACACATCCTCAGCAAATCCTCAAGAGTCTGGATCGTCCGCTCGGATTGCCCATCCGTCTGAGGATGATACGCGGTACTTAAATGCACCTTCGTGCCCATCTCCGTCTGGAACGCTTTCCAGAACTCGGAAGTGAACTTAGGATCCTGGTCTGACACGATACTCACCGGTACTCCATAAAGTCTCACTATCTCCTGCACGTACTTCTTAGCCAACACCGAAGCTTCATCGGTTTTCTTGATGGCCAGAAAACGTGCAGTCTTAGTCAAACGATCAACAATGACCCAAATCGCATCCTTGGTCCGAGAAATTGGCAATCCCACTACGAAATCCATCGTAATCATATCCCACTTCCACTCTGCAATGGGTAAACTCTGCAACAATCCACTCGGAACCTGATGTTATGCCTTCACTAATTAGCACGTATCACACGTTGCGACCCAGTTAGCTACATCTTTCTTCATCCCGACCCAGTGATAATACCGCTTGAGATCTCGGTACATCTTAATAGCTCCCGAATGAATCAAAAACATACTCGCATAAGCCTCACTCAGGATCTCTCGCCTCAAACCCTCATGCTAGGGTACGCATACCCGCCCATGCACCAGAATAGTCACATTAGCAGAGACCTGATATTCTGAACTCGCTTCCCTGGAAGCATTAACCAAACCCTCATCATTCTCCTGAGCCAACCGAACCCTGCTCAAAAGATCTGCCTGATCAACTGCCTCCAAACCCAACGGTTCCTGAGATAAGACACACAACCTCAAAGAACCAAGCTCACACACCAACAACTCCATGTCCTGCTTCCGAGCCAAAACCACACGTTTGCGACTCAAAACATCCGCAACCAAGTTCGCTTTACCAGGATGGTAAGCGATCTCCAGATCATAATCTGTCACCAATTCCATCCAGCGCCTCTGCCTCAAATTCAACTCAGGCTGAGTGAAAATGTACTTCAGGCTCTTATGATCTGTAAACACCTGAACCTTTCCGCCATAAAGATAAGACCTCCAAATCTTTAAGGCGAACACCACCGCATCCATCTCAAGATCATAGGTAGGGTAGTTGCCCTCATGCTTCCTCAACTGCTTCGAAGCATAGGCAATCACCTATCCCTGCTGCATCAACACACAACCTATACCTACTCTCGAAGCGTCTGCGTAAACCACGTAAGGCTCACCCGGCTCAGGCAATGCCAATACAGGCGTACTTGTCAACATCGTCTTCAGGTTTGCGAAACTCTCCTCACACTGAGGAGACCAAACAAAAGGAACATCCTTCCCTGTCAGCTTCGTCATAGACTTAGCCATACTCGCGAAACCCTTGACGAACCTCCGGTAATAACTTGCCAACCCGAGAAAACTCTGGATCTCAGTAGCATTCCTCGGCCTCGGCCACTCACTGATAGCCTGGATCTTCTCCGGATCCACAGAAACTCCCTCTGCAGACACAATGTGCCCCAGAAATCCGATCTCTCGCTGCCAGAAACTACACTTGCTCAACTTAGCAAAAAGCTTCTGCTCTCGCAACTTCTCCAGAATAACTCTCAGATGCAACTCATGCTCCTCGGGACTCTTCGAATACACCAAAATGTCATCGATAAAGATGATCACAAACTCATCCAGATACTTCTAGAATATGCTGTTCATCAACCGCATAAACGCTGCTGGTGCATTCGTCAACCCAAATGGCATCACTACAAACTCGTAGTGTCCATATCTCGATTTGAAAGCCGTCTTCCGGATATCTTTCTCATCAATCGGAATCTGATGATATCCTGATGCCAAGTCTATCTTGGAGAACCAAGTAGCCCCTCTCAACTGATCCAACAACTCATCAATCCGTGGAAGAAGATACATGTTCTTCACAGTGACTCGGTTCAGTCCCCGGTAATCGATGCACAAACGGAAACTCCCATCCTTTTTCTTCACGAACAACACCGGCGCTCTCCACAGTGAAGTACTCGGTCGGATAAAACCCTTACCCAACAACTCCTCCAGCTGCTTCTTCAGCTCTGCCATCTCTGCTGGAGCCATCCTGTACGTTGCTTAAGATATCGGCATCGTCCCGGGTTCCAACTCAATCGTGAAAAGATCAGACCAAGACGGCGGTAATCCCTGCAACGACTGGAAAACATCCTGAAAATTCTGAACAACCCGAATATCCCCAACCGCAACCTCTCCAACAGTCTCTGATGTAACAATTATCACCAGATATACCTCGCGACCTTTCTCGAGCATACTCTCTGCCTGCATGGCCGAGATCACGAGACTCCCAGAAGTCGGTCTCACTCCCTGATAAACCAACCTCCCTTGTTTTCTTTCGAAAACAAAACGGCCTCGGTGACAGTCCAGATGCGCTCTGAAATTTCTGAGCCAATCCATGCCCAAAATAACGTCATAAAGCTCCACCGAGCAAATGACCAAATCCGCTGGCATATACTCTCCCGCCACTTGGACATCCACGTTCTCAACTCGACCGTAAATAGCCAGTAGCTTCCCCCCATCCACTCTAACAAAACCCAACCGCTCCTCGGTTGCTCCCCGTAATTTATCTTTCTCGGCAAATTTTGGAGTAATGAAGCAATGCGATGCTCCAGAATCAAACAACACGTGGGATTCAACACCTCCCACAACCAGGGTCCCTGCATTTCTCATATGCTCAGAACCCTGAGACTCCATCACAGAGACAATAAATTCTAACACACAAGAATTTAACTCAGGTAAGTTTAACAAGATACCTGTGATCGGCCTGGAATTCGGGCCTCCTGTCTCCACAATGGAATACACTCTGGGAGCCACTGCACTCTGACTAGCTGGCGACACCGTTGCTGCCTCCCTTTGCAACTTGGGGCACCTTGGCTTGATATGCCCCGTCTCCCTGCAGTGATAGCACATATGCGTATCCACACGCGCCTCGTCCTTCTGTAGGTAACTCGCCATCCTGTGATCCTTGCTTCCACACCTGAAGCATCCCGGACCGCCCTGGGTAACACAGGAAAAACTCTCCATCTTCCGCTTCTGTCCTTGCATTGGCCTACCGCCTCTGCTCGGTCCGGACTCCTGCTGCTGCTGCGGCCTCCTCGCTTGAAAGCTGGGGCTAACAGCTACCACCTCGTCTCTTAGACCCTCCTTCAGCAAAGCAGTCGTCTCCACCAACTCCGCAACCGTGTCAAAAACTCTCACCAGGCAACGGTTCCTCAACTCAGCCCGAAGACCCAACAAGAATCTCTGTACCCGGGCCCTCTCGCCCTCCAATGCTCGACCCGCATACACACTGAGACGTTTAAACTCCGTCTCATACTCTCGGACAGTCTGGTTCCCCTGAGACAAATCAAGGAACCGATCCTCCAACCGGTCAAGCGCCTCTTGAGGAAAATACTTGGAGTTAAACTCCTCCACAACGTCCTCCCAGGCAATCTCCGCCTGAACTCTCCTGGCCAAAACACCCCTCCACCAGAGATGTGCATCACCCTCCAGGTAATGAACTGCCAGGTCCACCCGGTATCTCTCTGGACACCTAATCGAAAGGAAGTTCCGCTCCAACCTCCTTCTCCACACATCCGCAGCCTCAGGATTCGCACCTCCCAGGAAGAATTCCGTGCCAATCCTCTGCAACTGTTCCATCATCCTCAGGTAGGATGGGAGCTCCTCCGCAACTGCAGCCTTCGGCTGCACCTCAACCACTGGTGGCACAACAGGAGCCTGCACTGGTACCCTCTCTGGTAACCGCTCCAACAGCAAGGCCAGCAAACCCGCAATGCGATCATCACGGGTCTGAGGAAGATCCGCTGCAACACCCGCAGCACCCGCTGGGACTCCAGCCACACCGGCACCCATACCGGCACCCACACCGGCCACGCCCTCAGACCCCTCCTGATACACATGCAGAGCCGCAATTCGCTCAACCGTAGCACTCCGTGCTACACTTTCGGCCACCATTGGAACACGACCACGACCTCTAGCACCTCTAGCCATCTGAACCAGCAAGAATAGAGGCTAAGATACTAAACAACTTACAGAATAAAGATAACCTACCGTGGAATCTCGAGGCTCGAAGAGGATGATTCTAAGCCCCCATGTTCAAACAATTGACTAACTACCACATAATCAATTCTAGCATACAACCATTCAACGGTTCAAATACATGCACCAAGCAACACAAAATTCTAGAACCGTCTACGCTCTGATACCAAACTGAAACGACCACACCCTTTTTTTTTTTTAAACAACTAATACGCCCATACGTATTAATTAAGCCAAAACGGTTTTAATAGAAACTCGGATTTTAATATACTTAACAAACCGTCAAACAACAGAAACGCAATTATCAAACGATAAAACGATAACAAGTTCACACACACAACCGCAATAACAACAACAACAACAGCAAACACCCGAGTCCTAATCATCCCCTCCTCAACGCCTTAATTCCACGATCCCACTTTATCTTTACCTGCAACTCAGAAAAACACAGAGATGAGTAAGTATTATAACAAATACTTAGTGAGGCGGTCTTCCCATCTACGAGCTATACACACAAGCAAGTAAGACGATAAACCACTCACAACAGCAAGAACCAGTAACTTAAAGCCTTTCTGATCGATCGATCCTCCCTTGAATCGATCTATCCCCTTACCTTCGAGTCAACAAGCCTTGGATTGATCGATCCCCATGGTTCTGCAACTTCGAACACGACCTGCAAGCCTTGGATCGATCGATCCCTCCTTAGATCGATCGGTCCTCGAGCTTCTGCAACTCCGATCTTGACTTCCTTCACCGCACACGACCAACGATCACCCCAATCTTACTTCCTACAGGCAATTAAACATAAACCCAAGCCCCAAACAACAAGGAAACAAGCCACATAACCACAGAAACAAGCATCATACCAAGGATTCGATAAATCTAATCCAAACACCAACAAGAACACACAAGCTTCTCAAATGCTTAGATAAGCTCAAGGTCATGCACTCACCTTGATTCCGGACGAATTTGCAGACTGGGATAGCACCACAACGAGGCTGGTGAACTCCTTTCTCCTCCACGCCGCAACCACAAGTACCTTTGCAACTCAACCTCACTAAGCTTATTCTTTTCTAAGCAACACAAGCTTCTCTCTTTGATCTCTCACTCCCAACACCCAAACCCTTTAATCTCTCACTTCTTTTCTCTTTCTCCACAGCCAACAACCCACAGAAGAAGAACAAGAAGCAACAAAACCCAAACATGGAAGGTTAGGTGAGACCAAAGCAACAAAAAGAAGTTGCCGACACCCTTGGATCGATCGGTCCACTTGCTCTACCGAACCAGATCGGCCACAATAACTTGGATCGATCGGTCCTAGCTTGGACCGATTGATCCTCTCTCCTTTTCGGTCAAAAGTTCGACTTTCAACTCTTGATCAATCCGCTTCCCATTCTCGAGAAAACTCCTTCCCGAAACACTCAAGATTGACTCCAAAGAGAGATATCACATTACCGACAACCTCAGGGAATCGAAACGCCAATATACGATTTTTTCTGTAACGATCTCAATAATTTCCCTTTTTCTGGAACACGAACGTTACAGAACCAATCAAACAAACCTAACAAAAACAAACAAAAGTCGTTTCACCAATAGTCATGTTATTATTAGATATCATGAGGCAGTAAGACAAATAATATATTATGGTGAGAGTACCTTGACATATTCTGTGTTCAGCACAATTCGAGATTGAACAACACCAGATGAGGCTGTTTGGCTGAGGCCATTGGGAGAATCATCCTCTACCATAAGCTGTGCAGCTGCTTCTTCTACATCGAGTACAAGAGACTCCGAACGAGGGTCAATGAAAGTGCCATCTTTATGTGTGTGAGTCTTTCTCACAAGTTCTGTGAAGGCAGGTGGTTCATCCAAACCAGACTCAACCATCTACTAAAACAAAGAGAAATATTAGTCCAAATATGAAACTAGATAATAATAACATAGGAAAATTAGAAGAACACTTACCATATTATACTCAATCTGTACAAAAGATCGAGGACCTGCACAATGCTTGTGAATCCCTTTCTTTTCAGGATCAGATAAGCGGTAACCACCAGCTGACTTGCTCTTCTTTTGAGCTGGTTCTGTATCCCAATACTCCATTAGAATGGCCCAATCACTTTCACCAATGTACTTGGGTTTCTTGTTATTCCTCTTCTTCTTGCTGATACGATCACCAATTGATCTCATTGTCTCTTTCTTCCAATGAAAGTAGACCAAGTCATGAAAATGAGATTCCCAGTAGTATTGTTGCTAAAAAAAACCAGAGATTAATAGTTGTAAGGTAAGTTAAAAAAGTAAGTTAACATAGAGAAAAGAAACACTTATTACCACAAATGTGTGCCACCAAGTATTTTGCCTATCCTCGGGAACATCTGACCAGTTCTTCCAGGGTCCCATAAAATTGCTTTGCCATGTTGTTCGAACAAACATGTAGACAGAGGGGTCAATACCAAACCTGAGAAAAGAGAATGTAACATCAGTCAAAGACAGTGAATAAACTTATACAAACCAAACAAACATAGTTATAGTTATTGCAAACTTACCATAAAGCTCCATTGAGCTTCCTTGGGTGGAGGTGTGGCTGGGATTCTCTTGCAGGAGCACTTAGTAATGCATCAAGAGTTCTTTGGCTGTAGTTGTTTGCATGTGAAAAAGCAGCGCCTGGAGGACTTGTGGCTGCTGGTGGTACAGTTCCATTTGGCACGGCTCTAGGAGGTACCCTTCTGTGTTGGAGCTCTTGTAACAAAAATTAGAAGCACAAAAATAAATGTTAGGTTCTTAACAGAAAAAGTTTAGAACAAAGAACAAATATACTAGAGTAAATTAAAAGACCCAGAGAATATAAACATCATCTGAAAATAAGCTTAGATCAAAGCTTGAAATCCAAGCACTTATTCAGTTTAAAAAAAAAATTAGAACACGCATAGAATGAGAACACAAGCGTGAACACAGTTGAGTAAATTAGAATCGACACATAATCTGCAAATCCAAACACTTCTTCATATAAACATCCGGACATAATCATAAATAAAACATCATCTGAAACTAAGCTTAAATCAAAGCTTAAAATTAAAACAGTCCTAGACAACCTTAAAAAAAACAGAAACAAAAGATCGATAACCCTAGACAAATAATGAAATCGAGCACAAAGAGAAATTGAGCAAAAACATGGACTAATCAAACCCTAGACAACCCTAAACATCAAAAAATAACAACAGATCTAACAAAAAATAAAGCAAAGAAACAAATCGAGTAAAGTAACTTATGTTATCGCGAGAAGGAGAAGAAGAGACGGAGAATATACTTGCCGGACTGGAGCTGGAGGGTCGTTGATGACGACGGTCTGGCTGTTGGCAGGAGAAAACCATTGCGGTTAGTGGATTAGGTGATTTGAGTGTGAAGGCCCGATGAAGAGACGAAGAGATGAAGAAAGGAGAGTTAGGGTTCTGATTTTTTCTAAGTGTCTAGTGTTGTTGCTTTGTCGAGAGAGAGTATATAATGACTTAATTAGGCAAATATTTTGGCCCAAATATTTGGTTTGTGTATTACCTTTTATATATGTCGAAAACTTTTTACCTTTTATTGTTTATATTCCTTACTTTTTAATGGTTTATTAAAAACTGTTTTTTTTTTTTTTTTTTTTAACTGAAAATTTGTTACTCAATTTAATTTTTCCAACCAACCCACGATCTCTATAACTACTCAACTAAAAATAATGTATGCGATTATATACATGCGAAAATTATTCTCCAAAATCAGCAAAAACAAACGAAAAAAATTTAAGTCATTTATAAAAAGATAACATAATTAATTAAATGATATAAAAAATAAAACAAATGACACAACAAACCTCATTTCTTGCAGTGATATTCTCTAATACATGTGGAGCCTCCATCTCTTGTTCAATGTTAACATCTCCATATGGAAAATACTCGTATGTATTACCTGGAACTTGAAAATGTGTAGCATTTGGTGGCCACGTTACTTTTTCACCGGTAAATTGATTTGTTCCGGATGATTCTCTAACGTCATAATAACATTCTCCATGGTTCAACCAAAAATAGTAATTTCTCTTAAACCCCACTCGAAAAAGATGTTTAATAACCGTTTTTGTATTACGCTGCGTTCTGTTTTTACAACGCGCACAAGGACACAAAATAGTGTTGGTCTCTTGGTAAGAAGCTTGATTACAAGCAAATTCAATAAATACATTAACCCCCTCTGAAAACTCATCTAAAACACGATTTGTTAATGGATCAACACGTTGATCCATCCACTCTCGATACTGGAAATAGTAAGACATTTGATGATGATAAAGAAAATATAATATAACGCTCAAACTTTTTTTTATTTATCTGTTATACTTTGATGAATGCTGGAGAAACACATTTGTTTATATAGAAAAGAATAGGCACGGATGTGCTAGGGTAAAATGAATGGCTACATATAGCCACAGATTTGCCATTGTCTTAGATAGTAGCTATATATAGCCACACATTCGTCAATGTTATATATAATGGATATATATGTCTTAGATAGTAGCTATATATAGCCACGCATTCGTCAATGTTATATACAGTGGCTATATATGTCTTAGATAGTGGCTATATATGGCCACGCATTCGTCAATGTTATATATAGTGGTTATATATGTCTGAGATAGTGGCTATATATAGCCACACATTCGTCACTGCTATATATAGTGGCTCTATATAGCCATGCATTTGTCACTGTTATATATAGTGGCTATATTTAGCGACGATTAAGCCACATACATTTTTAGTGGCTACAGTTGTAATGCCCGTGTTCCAGAAAAGGGAATTTTGTCGGGAAAGTTACAGAAAGATCGTATCAAACTGTTTTGATACGATTGGGTTATTGGTTTGGGATCTCTCTCTTTGAAGTCAATCTTGAGTGTTTCGCGTTGGCGTTTCCTTGGGATCAGAGAGCGGTTTGATCGAGGGTCGAAAAGTCAAGGTTTACCAGAAAAGAGAGAGGATCGATCGATCCATGGTTGGACCGATCGATCTGTAGCCCAGCCGTCGAGTGGCTTAAGACATGGATCGACTGATCCAGGGTGTGAATCGATTGATCTGCCAAGTCGTCGTGTTGGCTGGAGGTCTTGGACTGATCGATCCGGGGCTGGATCGATCGATCCAGTGCTGAGGAGGTGTGGATCGATCGGTCCAGCATTGTCGGCAGTTGTGATTCGTGGATCTTCTTCCACTTGTATAACGTGTTCTTCTTCCTCCTTCGGTCTTCTGGAAGGGAGAGTGAGGAGTTCATCCCTGAGCTTGTGGTGTTGTTCTTGAGCTGAATCGGTCCGGAATCTAAGGTGAGTGCATGACCATGAGTTAATCTAAGCTTTGAGGTGGTTTTTGTGTGTTTGGTTGTTTGAGATGGATTCTTGAGGAATCGATGAGTTGTGTTGCTTGTTTTCCTTGTGTTTTGGGTTGGGTATGAGCCTAATCGTTTGTAGGAGGCAAGGTTGAAGTCCTGAGTGGTCGTTGGTCGTGTGTGGCCGTCGAGAAAGCCGAGATCGGAGTTGCAGGAGGTGTTGGATCGATCGATCTGGTGAAGAGCTGTTGGACCGATCGATCCGTGTCTTGGATCGATCGATCCATGTGTTAACCTTAGCTGTGTTTGTTTTTGCTTGGCGTTGTGAGCGGTTTGTTATCTCTTGCTTGTGTGTATAGCTCGTAGATGGGAGGACTGCCTCACTAAGTATTTGTGATAATACTTACGCATCTTTGTGTTTTTGTGAGTTGCAGGTAAAGATAAAATGTGAACGTGGAATCAAGGCGATGAGGAGGAGGATGATTTAGGACTCGGTATTGTGTGTTGTTGATCGTATTTTATTGTGTTAATAAATACAATTTCTATTGATGCTTTATGTGGAGTTAAAGCGTGGTGTTTGATTTCCGAGTTTCGCTGTATTTTTGGACTCGTGGTGTATAATTAATATGATGGAGAATTAATTATGTTTTGCTTAATTAAAGCGGGTCGCGTCATTTCAATTGGTATCAGAGCTTAGACGATTGTAGGCTGGTTTACAAAATTAATTGGAGTTGAATTAATTTTCGTGATGCTTGTTGCATGTTGTGATTGAACCATTGAATTGTTGTGTGCTAAAAATTGATTATGAGGTATTTAATCAATTTGGTTGAGCATGGAGTCTTAGAATCATCCTCTTCGAGCCTGTTGAGATTCCACGGTAAGTTATCTTTGCCTTATTGAGTTGTTTAATGTCTTTAGTGTCTGTTCTTGGAGGTTCAGCTGGCCAAGGTTGTGGTCGTGGTAGTGGCCAAGGTTGTGGCCGTGGTAGTGGCCAAGGTTGTGGCCGAGGTTGTGGCCAAGGTTGTGGCTGTGTTGGTGGCCAAGGTTGTGGTCATGGTAGAGGCTGTAGTTGTGTTCCAGTGGTGGCGGAGAGTGTAGCACGGGGTGCTATGGTTTAGCGAGTAGCGGATTCGCATGTGTATCAGGAGGGATCTGAAGGTGTGACTGGTGTGAGTGCTGGTGTGGCTGGAGTTCTAGCAGGTGCTGCGGGTGTTGCAGCAGAGTTTTGCTCAGGCCTGAGATGATTGCATGGCGGATTGCAGGCTCTGCTGTTGGAGAAATTACCAGTGAGGGTACCAGTTCAGGCTCCTGTTGTGCCACCAGTGGTTCAGGTGCAGCCGAGAGATGCGGTTGCGGAGGAGCTCCCATCTTCTTAAGATGATGGAGCAATTGCAGAGGATTGGCACGAGATTCTTCCCGGGAGGTGCCAAGCCTGAGGATGCTGATGCGTGGAGGTTGAGGTTGGAGGGGAATTTTCCGTTCGGTTAAGTGTCAAGAGGAATACCGAATTGACCTGGCAGTTCATTACCTAGAGGGTGATGCATATCTCTAGTGGAGGGGTGTTGCGGCCAGAGGAGTACATGCGAATATGGTGTGAGAGGTTTTATGGAGGAGTTTTTCCACATGAGGCTCTTGACCACTTTGAGGGTCAAGCATTGGAGGGTGAGCGTGTCCGAGTTCGGAGATTCTTGATGGGTCTCCGAGCTGAGCTAGGGAACCTTTGCCTTGTGAGGGTTTGTGGCACTGTCGCCGAATTGGTGGAGACAGCTGCTTTGCTGGAGGAAAGTTTGAAAGTTGAGGTTGTGGTTGCTAGCCCCAACTTTCAGGCAAGGAGACCGCAGCAGTAGTCTGGTCCGAGCAGAGGTGGTAGGGCAATGCAAGGACAGGAGCAGAGGATGGAGGATTATTCCCGGGTTATTTAGAGTGGTTCGGGGTGCTTCAGGTACGGGAGCAGGGATCACAGAGTTGCGGGTTGTCCTCAGAAGGATGAGGCGCGTGTGGTTAAGGGAGTGTGCTTTCTCTGCAGAGAGGTGGCAGTGGCACCGCCAGTTAGTCAGAGCTTAGTGGCACCACAGGTGTATTCTATCGTGGAGATGGGAGGCCAGAGTTTTGGGCCGAACTATCTCTATGATGGGTGTCAGGGTTCTGAGCATATAGAGAATATGCAGAGACCTTGGTTGTGGGAGGTGTCAAATCCCATGTGTTGTTTGTTTATGGAGTATTGCATTGCTTCATTACTCCAAAATTGCCAGGATGGGCAATTTACGGGGAATAACCAAGGAGCGGTTGGGTTTGGTTGGATTCTTGCGAGAATCGTGTCATGATGAGTATCCGCGAAGGATATCATGCTTGACGAAATCGCGTCGGTGGGAACTAGTTGAGTTCGTTATTGCGTGTCTGTGATCGCGATCTTGGGAATCAGTGGATTTTCCAAGATCGGATCGGTTCTATCGTCTTTGGGGACTCGGAGAGTTCGCCAAGATGTTTGGTTAAGTGTTTGGATTTTTGGGTTGGCTCCATATGAGGTGAAGTATGGGAGGCCATGTTGTACACTATTTGTTGGACCCAAATGGGGGAGGAAAGCATTATGGTGTGGATTTTGTTCAAGAAACAACAGAGAGCATTCAAGTTTTGAGACTGAGCATGAATAAGGTGCCAAGGGCATGTAGACGCAGGTGAGCCGCGAGCAGTATCGCAAGGAGAAATCCTTGTAGTGGTATGGTGGTCTATGATTGTGGTTTCTGCGAATAGATCAGGATGGCGGGTGAGCCGTCGAGTGGCGGTGAGCCGTCGAGTTGTCGAGTGTGGATGAAGTGTTTAGGCACCAGGGAGCCAGCTTGTGTGGATAACGATGTTGTGTGGACATGTCGTATCCTGCCGCCTGTATGGTGGTGGTTATGAGTCTTGCGAGACCATGACGGTTGTGAGAAGAGAACTTGGAAACCGGAGGCGAGGATGGAAGCAAGCTGAGGCTTGAGCTTTTCTTCGATGGTTTCCAGTTTCGAGTTTTGGGTTGTTACCCTGTGGTGGGTTCATTGTATTTCGTTTTGGGGTGAGAAACGATTAATGCATTGAATTTCCAATAAGATGAGTATTTTTTATTATGTATGACTGGTAATGTCATGAGTTTTGAAAAGAAGTTTGTGAGAATATAAACTGGAAACATCCTTCATATTTGGATATGAGAAACAACCTTGTGTGATTGGGATGTTTTGAGTTGACCTGAAGTTTGGTCATGGTTGAGGTGATATTCCGGGTATGGAATATGTGAAGTTGAGTATTGCATTGCGATGCTTTACGCATACCATGTGAGATAGTTTCGGTCTGAGATGCTTATAGACGTTTAGACTTTATTGCTCTAAGGACGGCTGGGTCATGTACAACTCGTAAGGGGATGATTAGTTCCCCAGATACCGATAGGTTGAAAGACATGTAACCTGAAGGTGTGAGTGATATGAGTGATATACCGATATCCCGAGGGATATGTAACCTGAGAGTGTGAGTGGTATGTGTATGATACCCATAGCTTGAGGGACATGTGGCCGGAGGGTGCGAGTGGTATGAGAGATGTACCCATAGCCCGAAGGACATGTGACCTGAGAGTGCGAGTGGTACGAGTTGGTACTGATAGATCGAAGACCTTGTGTCTAAGAGTGTGAGTGGTATGGATTTTGTGCCGATAGCTCGAGGGAGTTTGGTCTTGAGGGTGGAGTGGTACGAGTACGAGTTGTATTGGGAGCAATAAATGTCTAGAACATGGATATAAGCATAGAGATTGATTGTAGACCTCGGAGATTGATGGTGTTCGATCTCGTGTTGTGCTGTGTTGGCTGGGTTGGTCAAAGTTCACGTGAACCGTTGCGACTGCTGTAAGTTGAGTTCATTGCGGATAAACTGTACCACTAGATTCAAGGACGAATCCATGTTAGTGGGAGAAAATTGTAAAGCCCGTGTTCCGGAAAAGAGAATTTTGTCGGGAAAGTTACAGAAGGATCATATCAAGGTGTTTTGATACGATTGGGTTGTTGGTTTGGATCTCTCTCTTTGAAGTCAATCTTGAGTGTTTAGCGTTGGAGTTTCCTCGGAATCAGAGAGCGGTTTGATCGAGGGTCTAAAAGTCAAGGTTGACCAGAAAAGAGAGAGGATCGATCGATCCATTGTTGGACCGATCGATCTGTAGCCCAGCCGTCGAGTGGCTTAAGACGTGGATCGACCGATCCAGGGTATGGATCGATCGATCTGCCAAGTTGTCGTGGATCGATTGATCCGGTGCTGAGGAGGTGTGGACCGATCGATCCACACCGTGGATCGATCTATCCAGCACTGTCGGCAGTTGTGATTTGTGGATTTTCTTCCACTTGTATCACGTGTTCTTCTTCCTCCTTCTGTTTTTTGGGGTTTTGGCCGTTTTGGTGCGGTGAGAGAGCGAAAGGGGAGTGAGGAAGAAGAGGGGAGCTTGTTCCTTTGGTGTGTTAGGAAGCTTGAAGCTTGGTTGTGGCCTTAAAGGGGAGTTGGGCTTGGTGCCGCTTGGAGAGTTGCAGATGATCGATTAGCTGAGGCGAGGGGGTGTGAGGAGTTCATCCCTGAGCTTGTGGTGTTGTTCTTGAGCTGAATCGATCCAGAATCTAAGGTGAGTGCGTGACCATGAGTTAATCTAAGCTTTGAGGTGGTTTTTGTGTGTTTGGTTGTTTGAGATGGATTCTTGAGGAATCCATGAGTTGTGTTGCTTGTTTTCCTTGTGTTTTGGGTTGGCTATGAGCCTAATCTTTTGTAGGAGGCAAGGTTGAGGCCCTGAGTGGTCGTTGGTCGTGTGTAGCCGTGGAGGAAGCCGAGATCGGAGTTGCAGGAGGTGTTGGATCTATCGATTCGGGGTTGGACCGATCGATCCATTTCTTGTAAGTTGCGGGTCTCGTGAGCTGTGGATCGATCGATCTGGTCGTGAGTTGAGGATCGATCGATCAGTGGTTGGACCGATCGATCCGGAGAGGTGTGGCTTGGATCGATCGATCCATGCTTAGATCGATCGATCTGGTGAAGAGCTGTTGGACCAATCGATCCTTGTCTTGGATCGATCGATCCATGTGTTAGCGTTGGTTGTGTTTGTTTTTGCTTGGCGTTGTGAGCGGTTTGTTATCTCTTGCTTGTGTGTATAGCTCGTAGATGGGAGGACCGTCTCACTAAGTATTTGTGATAATACTTACTCATCTCTGTGTTTTTGTGACAGGCTGGTAAAGATAAAGTGTGAACGTGGAATCAAGGCGATGAGGAGGGGGATGATTTAGGACTCGGTATTGTGTGTTGTTGATCGTATTTTATTGTGTTAATAAATGCGATTTCTATTGATGTTTTATGTGGAGTTAAAGCGTGTGTTTGATTTTTGAGTTTCGCTGTGTTTTCGAACTCGTGGTGTATAATTAATATTATAGGATATTAATTATGTTTTGCTTAATTAAAGCGGGTCGGATCGTTTCAACAGTTGTCGAATTTTTTCCGACAACGTGCAGTGAACAACGTGACTTACAGGACATAACTTTTGGTGCATAAGCCACGATTAAGCTACATATACTCTTCGTGGCTATAGTGTCGAATCTTTTCCACCAAGGATGAAAAAAATTTGTGCAGAAGTCATGGAGTGGCAAAGAAAAGCATTAGTGGCTATATAGCCATGAAGTTTACGTGGCTAACCAGTGGCTACTATCGCCATAAATATATGCATGACTATTCCGTGGATAAATAGCCACGAATTATCTACTAAGAAATCACAATTGTTTTGATATGTTTTTAGTGGCTATTGCGTGGCTTTTATGTGGCTAGGTTTCATTTAGCCACGGATCGTCATGGCAAAAACGTAGTTATATGTTTTTTCTTACTAGTGGTTTATAAAAACAATCAATGTTATAAATATTTTTTTGATAAAATTTATTTTTATATAAATTAAACTATGCTAATACTAATACTAGAATATGTTGTACCTTGTTGTGTTTTGAAAACTTTGATTTGTTGTAGTGATAGAGTAACTAAAAATATGTTAGTCAAATAAAATCTTTTAATGCATGAAGATTGACTAGATTAAAATTAATAACAAAATTTAATATTTTAAAAATAACTCACCAATTTTAAATGTTTTTGTTTGTCCTCTGATGGGATTTTTGAAAGCTACAAGCAAACATATAGACGACCATAGCTACAAAGCGAACGTATAGATCACCATAGCTACGAAGAAGATAAAAGGAATGTGAGCTCTTGTATAAATCTAACTTGACCTATACTTATATTTTTTTTTTTGTCTAGGTGTAACAAACCAACTACTGGATTAGATTTTTTTTAAATGTATCCATATTTTTTTGTAATCAGATTCTTTAGTGAATGAGAAACCATTTACACACTCACATATTTTCTTACAATTACTAAATAAATAGATCAATCATACACCACCATGATGATATTCAGCATTCAAATCTTCTTACGCAATTTTCATACCAAAAAAATAAAATCATCTTACGCAACAACTATGAAAATTGAATAAGAATAACTCAATATTTATTATAACCAAAATTATTTAAAAAAGGGCGCACATCATTTTGTTAAAGATTTATATTTAACTTCTAAACTTGACATATTATATTGCCATTTTAATATAAAATACCTTATAAGCACATTATATTTATATTCTTTACATGGAAAAAAACAATTATCAATAACTAAATTTATGCATAGATAAACAAAATAATATTTATATAAATTTTCAGGTTCTTCAAACGGTATATCAATGGCTAAAATGGAAGTTAAACTTATATGTTGAGGCATTTGAACCTCAAACAGGTTATCCTCTTCTTCAATAGCTTTTGATTTATTGATCCTACTCTAAACTTTGTTGTTCTTGGTAAAATCTGCTTGATAAAACTTATAACTGTTAATTTTTCATTTTAAGAGAACTACAAATAAAAATTCTTAAGTTCTTACAACCAATAGCTTCCACTTTCATTAGAAGCATTATTCTACAAAATTAAACCACATAATGAAATAAATATAATAAAACACATATAAGCTAATTCAAGATCACAAAATAATTAGATGTAATCGTTTCCGATGCCGGTTTTTGGTTCCCTATGATATGAACAGTTATCATGCGTCTCAACTTCAGAAAGCTCAGACAGATGATGATCCATTTGTTTTAGCTTTGGCAACATATTAAGTCCATCGTTTTACTACAATAAAGAAACATTTGATCAAATCCTATACCAAACTAAATGAAAATTGAAGCCACAAACATAATTTGATGGAAGAATAAACAATTATTGGTTAAGTACACGTGACTCCAAAAATTGAAAAAAAAAAAAAAAAAACTAAAGGCAATCTAGCATAATCACAGTCTTGTTCCTTCTGTTAATTGATGATATGTTATTTTTCCATACTGAAACGATGTCCATGTCCTGTGACATTTATAGATGATACCCAATTGAAGAAACAAGAAAGTATCCATGTCTCATTATAAACGTGCAATTTAATCACACAAAAAAACCACATGAACAAACAGCCATAGTTCTTGTATTCATATGTATCAGAAAGATGAAAAATAATTTATATGTTGTTGGCACGGGTAAAAACATTTTTTTGATAGCGCAGCCATAGTTCTTGATTAGTAAGAGTCTCTCTGCAGCATCAAAACTTATAAGCAAAACAAAACAGTCAACAGTATATTGGCTAAGTTTTTAACAAACAAATTAAAAGACGCTGCTGGTTCATAAATTAATTCATTAGAGTGTGTTGAAACAAGAAAAAAACAACTTCAAATCCATGTACCATCATCTTCATGATCTGCGCCGCCGGCTAAGACACGGCTGAACAAGACGAGATTCACCGGTGAAAGAAAGTCGAAACTGAGAATCAACTATGAAAGAAGACTAGAAGAAATCAGAAACGGAGGTTGGAGCATGGCGAGATCGTCGATTTGGGACTAGGGCTTTAGGGATCCTGACTTGAAAGTGCTCGTGCGTACTTAGTAACTAGGAGAACATAAAAAAGTAATTTAATTGGGCTTAGGGCACAAAAGTTTTGGTCTTTTTTTTTTGGTCACTAAAGTTTTGGTCTATTCAGGCTAAATACTGCCTGTTTTTTAATGGGCTCAACGATGAAAAAAACTATGTAAATAATCCGGATCGGATATGCATGAGTTGATTGATAAATCAGAATTGGCTCTCGTGGAAATTATTTTGTAACCATTGAAAAAAGGATTTTTGAGATATTCCACCAATAACAACAGCCTAAAGGAGTTGATGATTATGTTGATTTACAAATTGTGTTGATTTAACGTAAACGGTAAATTCAATCATTAAATAGGATCAACATTACAAAACAAAATTATGTCTTTAATGATGCCAAAAGGCTGTGTGTGGACCAGCACAAAACCGCTATTTGACTTCATTGTTCACAAACTACAGGCTGTTTTTTACCTTCTATGATGAACCACTTGCCGTTTTTATTTATAATTTACTCTAGCTTTGTAGACTAGGAATCGTTTATCACAAACTAAAAGTGAAGTACTCTCAAAATTCATTCCAAAGCTCTAGCCTCTAGGTGTTAATATTCTGAGCATCAGATCATCAACCAATTCAAATTGATACAAGGTTCCTTCATCGCAACAACACTCATACCGGTAATACATCAATAACTATAACAAAATCCAAAAAGAATGAATACAATCAAATCCACCTATGTCATTTTGTGATGGACTACGAGTGAGTAAGAAGCTGTGGGTTTCCGCGGATTAGTTGAGGAGGTTCATTGTCGTTTACATTTACTTGTTCCATTAACTATGATATGTCCTCCACCGTGAATGGAATGCTACGTTTTGATCCATTCCCTCGCGTTAGTTGAGAAATGAGAATGGTACAACAGAGATTTGACCACAAAAAAGTTTCAGCTTACCTTGACGTAAGTATGTATATGCGGTAGAAAAAATCACACTTGGTGGACCATACCGAGCTCCCTGGGGACAATTACAATGTACTGCCTTCTTTACGTGTGAGTAAGAATCCGAAACCCGAGTTTTCACGGATTAGTTGAGGAGGTTCAATGTCATTTACATCCACTTGTTGCATTGACTTTGATATGTCTTCAACCGTGAATGGAATGCTGCGTTTTGATTGATTCCTTGGATTAGATGAGAAACGGGAAGGGTACGAAAGAGATTGAACACAAATTAGTGTCAGCTTACCTCGAGTCATCGTCCAAAAGGAAAGAGCTGCTTACAGCATTGTTCGAGTCCTCTGTCATCATAACCCTCATGTTTGCAATAACCTATGGTTTTGGAAAGAACACAATTAATACCATATCTAGACAAAAGAAAACTTAGTTATTTACAAGTGAAAACGTACATCTGAAGAAACACTATGAGTGCTATATTTGTCATCCCAGTACATTGTGATTATTCTGTATAGCTGCTGTATACTTAGCACCTGAACCAGAAAAGTAACTTCAGTGATCATCTCATGCAAAATTATTTAACACTAACGATCTAAAGACTGCTTTGAATGAGTAGAAGAGACTAAATACCGGACAGAGTTCTCTTGTAATTTCATCTAAGTTCATTTTTGGCTTTTGATGAATAACCTGATCAGAGCGTCAAAACAAGCAAAGTTCACGTAAGCACAATGTCATGGGATCGCATAAAGGAGTGGCATAGCATCGACTTAGAAATTTACCAGGAAGCCAACAGCCTGTCTGATATGCCTCAACTCATCCCAAGCTGAGCCAGCATACTATAAGAAAATGAGACAACAATTCCATTTCAAAAGTGTAAAAATATTTAAGTAATTTAGAGGCAAAGCGTGATGATATCTCGGCTTACTTCATCAGTAGCCTCTACACACCACTGCTCTAATTCAGCCAAACCTGCTTTAACGTACTCCCCATTGCTTAATGAGCAACACTCACGACGTAGAAGAAGACTGCAAAAAGTTTATGACATAAATCTTTCTGTCAACCAAGGAAAAAGTGGTTTGAGAGAATAAACAAAAAAGGAGACACTACAAGTGAAACATTCCTGTTGAAAAGCTGAATGTTTATGAAGGAGAATATTTGTGTGAATACTTTGGAGACTAAGAAGGGTGGAGCCTGTATCATGTAAAACATATATTGTAATCATCATTGCCAAAACAAAGATATAATACTTATGTTAATTTCGGGACTCACATTATTTGTTTTCATTAGATTCAAGTAACTGTTTAGGCTTTTCATAATACTTTGCCAATGGGCAATCAGAGCTTGTTGAACAACATCATTTGCTTGTGCTGTCCCTTTCACCAAACTTGCCCTTGATGTCCTTGGTGCCTGTATCATGTAAACATTCCTTTACACGAAATCGGAAAAATGAACGAAACTAAAACTAAAAAGTATTGGCATATCAACTTCCACAAAAGAGAAACAACAAAGAACTACATGAATTCCCTTCTCAATAGCAATAACAGAAAGAATATTATTTTAAGACAGTAGTCGAGTCACCCTTGAGGTTTTGGAGGCGTTGACAAAGAAATGTTTATCCAGAACATTCGGTTATTAACTTTCAAGCCTTCTAATATTTATAACCTCTCTTCCCAGAAACTGTTGTATGAACACAAAGCAAACGAAAATATTACCTGTATACATAAGCCAAGGAGAGGAGAGATCTCTTTCTTTACGTTATCTCTGATCATTTCATATATCTTCTCAAGGAATGCAGTAAGCTGCTGCTTGAAACGTAGTGCGGGGTAATTTGCTTCAACTTGCCTAAAATCGTCAAGCTTGGTGAGCCCTTGTTTATCCAGAAAAGAGAGTCCAGCACTTTGAGGAGATCCCCTTAATCCCTATTTCGATTGTTAAAGAGGCACACAAGGTGAATTGAGGCTACCACACCGAGGCAGATAAAAAAAGAAAAGTAAATAGATTTGCAGCTTTCTTACTTGTGACATTCTTCCAAATAGAGATGCTGATGTTTTTCTTCGTCTCTGCGATGTTAAACTAGCTGCTCCAGTTGCTTTGAGTGTGCGTTGTAGAAGCAATGATAAAGTGGCTGAATTAGATAACCAATATGCCAAAACGTCATTGTTATCTGGGACCTGTATGGAAGACAAACATGTTCCATATTGATATTCAGAAACCTATCAATGTTTGGGCATTAGAACATGTTGAAATGGTACAGAAATTCTTGTGAACAATGAAGCAAGAAAGAAACAGCTTACTTCAATGGCCGAAGCTATCGTTTGAACGATTCGGTTAAAGATGTTGGTTCTTTCGACTTCAAATGATCTCCAGTAAAGGAGACATTTGTATATGACACATGCAGCAACAGGCTTGCCCCCAGCGTATCCAAGATTTTGTGAGATACACTTGACAAGTAGATCCTGGTATTCCTGAATGACACGAAGATTATAACATATGTTAATAGAAAAGCAGAGTGCACTAATGCAAGACATGTGGTCCCATCATATATTACAACTATTACAAGAAATTAATATATATGATACCTGATGCTTTTCATTTAGATATATCTGTGGTTTATCCTCAGACTCCGGTTCCTGTACAGCAAGGGTGATGTCCTGTGACATTTATAGATGACAAGCAGTTGTAGAAACAAGAAAGTATCCCGGTCTCCTCTTGGACATGCAAATCTAATCAGCAAAAAATCAGTTTCCCTTACCGGTGTAGTCTTTGTTTCTCCATTAAGAAGATTTCCATTCTCCGGAGTTCTCTGGACATTGAAGAGAAAAATATTACATGAACAAATATTTATCAAAAAGAAGAAAATTAATTAATATGTTGGAGGCACCGTTGCCTATTGACGGGGTACTTGAATGGACCATCTCGATGGAAATGTAAAATGAGAAAACGAACGGAGCCAAAGTATCCCGGTCTCCGTTTGGACGTGCAAATATAATCAGCAAAAAATCAGTTTCCCTTACCGGTGTAGTCTTTGTTTCTCCATTAAGAAGATTTCCATTCTCCGGTGCCTGTTGACGGAGTACTTGACTCGCTGACTCTGAATTGGAAAGCTTCTCTTCTAGTCTTGAAACCAGAAAGCAAAAACATCATGTCAATAGTTTTCTTTTTGTGTGTTGTGAACGTATCTTTGCAGTATCAAAACAACAAAACTTTCGCAGTATATTGGTCCTTCATTGACATATTCAGATATTCTACGAACCTTTGTACCGATTCCTGAAGCTGATCTACTTTTCTGTTAACATTTTCAAGCTTTGCGGCCAGCTCCAAATTTCTAGCCTCTGCCTCTGAGAAAGCTTTTCTCAAGTCTTCTGCGGCTTGTCGTTCAGACTGAAGCCAAGTCTGCATAAACATGCAAAAAAAAAAAAAAAAAAAAAAAACTTAAATGATTTTAAACTAAAAACATTCGATTTGCGATATAAAAGGCTGGCAAGAAACCGAAATTCAGGTTTTGGTTTTTGTACAAGTAGAACCATGTCCTGTGACATTTACAGACGATAGGCTATTGAGCTTGTAAAAGCAGAAGAGACAAACAAGATTTTCTCTCAAGTTGATAAGGATACAACTTTTATAAACTCTCCCTCACGTTCGATAAAGTTATTTTTCTTAACGGTGGAGACTCTTTTTCTTCTTATACTATTTCAATAGTCTTAATGCAGTACTTAATTAATCAACTTCAATAGAGAATATCCCAGTTAGCCTTTAAACGTACATAGTCTTTATCTAATTTGTTTAATATCAATGTCTCAAGCGAAGCCGTTGATCATTTCTCTTTAAGTTAACGAAATCATTGACCTTAGGTCAGTAGAAAAAATCTATCCGCAAGTTGATGAAAATATAATTAATTCACATTTCCAAAAATTCTCTGATCTGTCTTTGATCCGTGGTGACCAAATCAAATTCTTTTGAATCACTCATTGCTGAACAAATCATATACTTTTGTTGAACCGTCGGTTATTCTTATAATTATTTTCTAATCAGTTTATTTGAAATTAAAATACTTTTGTGGGAGGTCGGTATCATATAGAGTAGTCCTGCTAGTTCGGTTAACCGAACCGAGCCGGTTAATTTAGTTTTTCTGTTTGATTCGGTTACTAGAACTTAGTCCGAAATTAACCGAACAAAAAATCGGTTCGGCTCGGTTCGGATTTTGGTTATTGAAATTTTACCGAATTGAACCGATTTTTTGGGTGTCTCCGGTTAAAATCAGTTAAAACCGGTTTAATCGGTTAAAATCGGTAAATTCGGTTAGAGTTACGTATATTTTGGTTTGATTTGATTCGATATTGGTATATTTTGGTGTAATTTTGGTTTTTTAAAAAACAAAAAAGGGGTAACTGATCGGTTCGGTTCGCTCAATCCCTCCGAATTGAACCGATTGGCAAACCGATTTTGAACCAAAAACCGAAAAAGTCGGTTCGGTTCGGTTCGGGGCAAAACCGCAGGACTAATATAAAGCATTGTCAATCTAGATTAGCAACAACAAAAAATTTGTAAGTTAAACTAATTTTCTCTCAGGCTGTGGTTCCGGTGCAGTAATCACATCAACCAATAACAAATTCTCAAGCACAAAAGATATGAAGAGTGAACTTGAGAGAGAAAAAGGAGAAGAAGCTTTAATAATGTTTTTTATTTCTTAATCTGTAAACGTTAGTGCACATCATTGTTTAACAGGAATGTAAATTAACTAACTGTATGCTAACAACCTCATCAAATTTGTGGGTTATTTGTGGCACTATAAGCTGATAACATTGTAATTTCATGCTATTAGATATTATGTATAATCACTTGGAATTTTTCAAAATGAGTTGATGTATTGTAAACAGTAAATTATAATGCAATGTTTCAACAAATAAATAGGATCAACATCACATAACAATATTGTGTCTTGAATGATGCCAAAAGGCTGTGTTTGGACCAGCACAACAGCTTTCCGACTTCATTTTTCAGAAACTACAGGTTGTTTATTCTTCCTTGAAGAACTACGTACATGCCGTCTCTTGCTCACAAACAACTTTGTAGACTAGCTTTTGTTTAACCCACAAACCAAGAGATGTCTTGAGGTTGTGTAGAAGTGGTTAAGTAGAACGTGCAAACTTTGCTTGAAATTTTCCTAGTAAAGAAGTTTGAACTTGCGCTGTACCAAGTTTTAGTATATTCTGTGTTGTCTTCGGTTCTTAAAATTATAATCGGTATCAGAGCATACATTTGCTGAAAAATCTTCTAGGATATCATGTGAGATATCTTGCGATAAAATGAGAACTCAAGAGCACTAGCTAATATCCATTTCAAGGCAGGTGGTGTTTGATACAAAAAACTATGGATATGGATATGGGGAGATCAAAATGATGGCAATCATACTAGAAATCAATGAGGACGCTTGGACTGCAGTTAAGTCAAGTTGGGAAGATCCAAAAAAGTGGAAAGTGAAAGGAACTCTGAGTTGTCAAACCAAAAACTAAGTGGACTAACGATGGGAAGATACACTAAAAATCCATTTTCAAAGCTCTAAGTGTTCTTTTTTGAGCATCAGATCATCAACCAATTCAAATTGATACAAGGTTGCATTTCAGCCATCAATTAAAACAAACTATAGTTCATTCATTGCAACAACACTCAAACCAGCAAATATATAAATAACTAAAACAAAATCATATCCATCCCAAAAAAAAAAATGAATACATTCCTCAGAGCAGGACTGCATCAAACACTTCTATGCCATTTTATGATGGACTACCTTCTTCACGAGTGAGTAAGAAGCTGAAACTTGAGTTTTCGTGGATCATTTGAGGAGATTCAGTGTCGTTTACATTCACTTGTTCCATTGACTTTGATATATCCTCCACCGTGAATGGAATGCTGCGTTTTGATTCATTCTCTCGAGTTAGTTGAGAAATGAGAAGGGTACAAAGAGATTTTACCACAAAATAAGTTTCAAGTTACCTCAAATCATCGTCCAAAAGGAAGGTTATGCTTAGGGCATTGCTCAATTCCTCTGTCAGCATAGTTCTCATGCTTGCAATAAACTATATGGTTTTGGAAAGAAGACAATTAATACCATATCTAGACAAAAGAAAACTTAGTTATTTACAAGTGAAACATACATATGAAGAAACACTATGAGTGCCATATATGTCGTCATCCCAGTACATTGTGCTTAATCTGTATATCTGATGTATACTTAACACCTGAACCAGAAAGGTTGCATCAATGATTGTTTCATGGAAAAATAATGACCTAAGGGACGGATTTAATCGAGTAGAAGATACTAAATACCAGACAAAGTTCTCTTGTTATTTCTTCTAAGGTCACTCTCAGCTTTTCAGGAATGACCTGAACAGAGAGCCAAAACAATTAAGTTCACATAAGCAAACAATGTCATGGAAGCATAAAAAGAGTGAAAAGCATCAACTAAGAATTTCACCAGAAAATCAACACCCTGCCTGATATGCCTCAACTCATCCCAAGCTGAGCCAGCATACTGTAGGAAAATGAAACAATGTCATTTTTTTTAGGGTGAAATTGTCAAAGAGGCAAAGGCGTAACAAACTTGTGGCTTACTTCATCGGTAGCCTCTACACACCATTGTTTTAGTTCAGCCAAACCTGCTTCAACGTACTTTCCATTGCTTAATGAGCAACACTCACGACGTAGAAGAACACTGCACAAAGTTCATTACAGAGAAATCTATGTCAACCAAGCAAAAAATGGTTTGAGAGAAACAAAAAGGAGTGATTACAAGTGAACATGCCTGTTCAAAAGTGTAAGATTGATGAAGTTGAATATTTGTGTGAATACTTTGCTGACGAAGAAGGGTGGAACCTGCATCATTGCTCAATAGATTGTCTCAATCCAAAGCCGAAAACATGAAGTTTTACTCTCGTTTTTTATTTTTCTAATGGATCTTGAGACCCACATTGTTTGCTTTCACTCGACTCAGGTATCTGTTTAGGCATTTCACAATATTTTTCCAATCAGCAATCAAAGCTTGTTGGTTTGCTTGTGTCCGTGGTGCCTGAATCATATAAACATGTCTTGTACACTTAAGTATAAATTAATTGATAAAAAAGTATCAGCGGATCGATAAATCGATAAACACAACAGAAATAGAGAAATAACCTCTATACACAATCCAAGGAGAGGAAGGATCTCTTTCTTTATATTATCTCTGATCATTCCATATATCTTCTTGATGAAATCAATAAGCTGCTTCTTGAATCCCTATTTGGATTGTAAAGAAGACACACAAGACATAATTGCGGCTAACACATTAAGACAGATTAAAAAGAAAGAAAGATTTGCAGCTTCTTAATTACTCGGGACGCTGGTGTTGTAGCACTTGTGAACATGCGTTGCAGTAGAACATGTTGAAATAGTTCATAAATGCTTCTGAACAATGAAACAAGAAAGAACCAGCTTACTTCAATGGCCGAAGCTATCGTTTGAACGATACCGTTAAAGATGTTGGTTCTTTCGACTTCAAATGATCTCCAGTGGAGGAGACATTTGTAAATGACATATGCAACAACAGGTTTTCCTCCATCATATCCAAGATTTTGTGATATGCACTTCACTAGTAGTTCATGGTTTTCCTGATTGACACCAAGATTAAAAAAATAGAGTGCAAGACAAAATTACATGAGCAAACATAACTTTTGTATTTTTTAACCTAGGTGGTGGCGTTGTGACAATACTATAACCACTAAGTTACACAACATTCTTGTATTTATATTTGTGAGAAAAAGAAAGAAAGAATTCATATATTTTTGGCACCTGTAATAGCATTGTGGCCATCATTCTAATGGTTGGAGCTGTAGCAAGTGGGTGGGTACGGAGTAACTGAATCTCTGACTCTGAATTGGAAAGTTTCTCTTCTAGTCTGAACCAGAAGCAAAACCAACATGTAAAAGCTAGGAACGAAAGAAACACAGTTATATAATTCTTGATTCAACCAACAATGATAACAATGATTAGTAAGAGTGTATCAAAACTTATAAGCAAAACAAAACAATCAAAAGTATATTGGCTAAGTT
Organism: Turritis glabra; assembly: GCA_900406565.1. Classification (NCBI taxonomy): domain Eukaryota; kingdom Viridiplantae; phylum Streptophyta; class Magnoliopsida; order Brassicales; family Brassicaceae; genus Turritis; species Turritis glabra. The sequence continues at coordinate 1,441,397 of OVBN01000173.1, read as the reverse complement.
ACATGAACAAAAAGAATAAGTACTGTTTCTGTTGATCCTTCGTTGATATATTTTACGAACCTTTGTACCGATTCACAAAGCTGATCTACTTTTCTCGTAACATTTTCAAGTCCTGTGGCCAGCTTCGCATTTTTTACCTCTGCCTCTGAGAAAGCTTTTCTCAAGTCTTCTGCGGCTTGTCGTTCAGACTGAAGTGAAGCCTGTAGTAAAATATGATTTAAACTAACACATACACTTCATGATATTAAGGACCTAATCAACATATATCTACTAACTTTGATAGTTGATACGTAAAGGGTGATCTAATAAGCTTAAAACACATACCTTTAGAGCCTCCAAGTCTGATGTTAATAAATTGATATTTTCAGTATCCTCAACCAATACTGGATCCATGTCCTGTGACATTTATAGACGATAAGCAATTGAAGAAACAAGAAAGTATTCAGGTCAACAAGCAAATTTATAAAAAAAAAACAAAAACAAAAAAAGCAAATTTAATCAGATAAACAAAATCATCGCAATTCATACTAGAAAGAAGCACAATAATTTATATGTAGTCGGCACGAGTAAAACTGTAAAGCATTATTTTTCATCGAAGCATCAAAAATTGTAAACAAAACTTGTATATTGGCCAAAGTTCAACAAACATGAGCAATTAGATTACAAACAAGTGACGCTGTATGCTGGTTCATAATTTCTTCTGAACAATAAAAAACTTACTTCAGTGGCCAAACTTGTTGAAATGATACGGTCAAAGACGCTGGTTTCTACATCCTTTTATACAACAAATGTTCATCCAAAATAAGATAATAAACACAAAATTTGCAAATAAAGAAAAAATTTAAGAAATTGGAAATTTTGCTGGAAAGGATAAATTATGATTTTGGACAGTTCTTACAAACTAAATAATTAATTAATGTTGTATTATCTTTTTAATCAAATTTTCAAGCAACAGCTAGATTAATTTCAATAATAATAATAAAAAAAGAACTGGACAAGTTTACATTCAATAAAATAACTAAATTTAGAAGAAAAAAAATAAGGTGTAATCTAATCTAAGATTTTGGTGCATGCACTGTCTTATTTGATTTCTTTTTACAATTTACATAGAGAATTCTGAATAATTCCCTGAATAATAGTATCAGCCTCAGTAAAAGGATCCATGTCCTGTGACATTTATAGACTTATTATAAGTGTCCAGGTCTCATTATAAACATGCAAATTTAATCAGAAACAAATCATCGTGATTCATATGTATGAGAGAGAAGAAATATAATTTATAGTTCTCAGCCATAGTTCTTGATTAGTAAGAGTCTCTTTGCACATCAAAACTTGTAAACAAAACGAAACAATCAAAACTATATTGGCTAAGTTTAACAAACATGAACAATTAGAGTACTGCTGGTTCATAAATTATTTTGAACATGTTTGAAACGGTACATAAATCTTCTGAATTTTCGTTGTTCTAGTTCCAGCCAGTCCCGCCTCACTCAAGAGGTCTCGAGTGAGGAAATTCGCAAAGTCTTGTTCTCGATGTCAAGTAACAAATCGCCGGGGCCTGATGGATTTACCGTCGAATTTTTCAAAGCGACTTGGGGAATTATAGGAGGAGATTTCGTTGCCGCCATAAAGTCTTTCTTTTTGAAGGGGTTTCTACCAAAAGGCATAAACACCACAATTCTGGCACTTATACCAAAGACAGAAGAAGCTGTGGCTATGAAAGACTATAGACCCATATCGTGCTGCAACGTGATGTATAAGGTACTTTCCAAACTATTGGCAAATAGATTGAAACTCATTCTCCCATCTTTAATAGCCCCGAATCAATCTGCGTTTATTAAAGATCGTTTGATGATGGAAAACATCTTGCTAGCATCAGAATTGGTCCAAGATTATCATAAGGAAACAGTCTCCAAAAGATGTGCTTTAAAGATAGATATATCGAAGGCTTTTGATTCTGTACAATGGCCTTTTCTCCTAACAATTCTGAAAGTCATCGCCCTTCCTCCTGCCTTCATACACTGGATTCACTTGTGTATTAGTACTGCCTCCTTCTTAGTCCAAGTCAATGGGGAGCTAGCTGGTTTTTTTAGAAGTGAACGAGGTCTCCGTCAGGGTTGTTCCCTATCTCCATATCTTTTTGTCATTTGCATGAATGTCCTATCACTCATGTTGGATAAGGCTGCAGCAGAACGACTTTTCGGTTACCACCCACGCTGTAAGAACATGGCTATTACTCATCTTTGTTTTGCAGATGACATTATGGTCTTCTCAGATGGAAATCTCAGATCCGTGACCGGAATCTTGGAGGTTTTTGACAAGTTTGCAACTTATTCAGGGCTACAAATCAGTTTAGACAAATCAACAATCTTCTTAGCTGGAATGTCCTCACAAAATCGCAATGCCATCCTTCATCGTTTCCCTCTGAAAGTGGGAGAACTTCCAGTACGTTACCTTGGTCTTCCCTTATTAACTAAGCGAATGACAGCCTCAGATTATTTTCCTCTCCTTGAAAGAATAAGACGAAGAATAGGCAATTGGACAAGCCGCTTCTTATCTGCTGCAGGACGTTTGCAACTGATAAAAGCGGTTTTTTCAAGCATTGTGTCCTTTTGGCTCTCAGTTTACTGTCTTCCGAACGCTTGTATCTGTGAAATCGACAAACTATTCTCTGCTTTTCTGCTTTTCTACAATTAGTTTATTTATAGGTACACTAAAACCTCTATAAATTAATAATATTGGGACTATAATATTTTATTTATTTATAGAGATATTAATTTATTGATAAATTAATAGAGAATTTTGCTAAATTTCATAATTGTTTTTAGAGAAATACCCTAAAATAACACTAAAATAAGGTTTGTGGACAATTATAGTACACTCTCCACAAATTTCTAAAATTAGCACTAAAATAATTTAAAATTTTGGGTTTAGATTTAGTATTTTAGGTTTAACGTTTAGTTTTTAGAGTTTCAAGTTATTTTTTAGACAATTTTGTCATTTTTTAAATCACCCCCAAAATTTTCGATATTTTTTATATTAAATTTGTGTTATTTTTGGAAGTTTGAAGATGACGTGATAAATTTAGAAACAAAACTTATTATTTTTGTTCTATTTGTGAGAATTGCCCATTTTTAAAAAACAAAACGTTTAAAAATAAAAAACTTTCGTTATAATCGATATTCTTATATAACTAATTACATGTAAGGAGGCAATTATCATATTTAGAATCTTTCAAAAAAATTTGATACAATTCGAGATGATAACACCCAAAATTTGTTGATGTAGTAAAAAAATTAGAAATGAACTCCAACAAAAATACAATTTTTTTTAAAAAAAAAATACTAGGATCATATTTCACTAAATTTTCTTGCACACACACATATATATATATATATATATTGTATTGATAAATTTATATAATTATTAATTTATGATATTTTTGAGATCATATATTTACGTAGGATTTTCAAAAAAAATTATTATCTTATTATTTTACCGAATTGTGTGACATTTAACACTAGATTTGTAACGCCTGTGTCCCGAAAAATAGTATTGTGTAGAATATTTGTCTTGTTTGGGACCGGAAAATCAATTGTAGGGCAAATGGTGGAGTGGACCGATCGATCCTGGAAGTGCTTTGTCGAGCAATTTTGGCTTGGAGGCTTGGTACCGAGCGACACCAAAGGAAGGTGTCGATCGACACCAGCATGTTTCTTCTGAGGCTCGGTGTCGATCGACACCAGTGTCGTCAGAATGCGGTTGTTGGTTTTATTTCTCTTAAAAACCCGTTTTCTTCCTCCTCTTTCTTGGTTCTGGGAGTTTCCGTCTCTGAGAGGTAGAGAGAGAGAGAGCTAGAAAGAGCTGGAGAAGGGAAGAAGCGAGGGGTAAAGAGAGATGTTGATCCTTGGGTGTGTAAGGAGGAGTTGAGCTTGGTGTAGCTTGGGGAAGAGAAGAGATCGAGTTGTTGAGCGTGGAAGGAGAGTGAAGTCTCCAGCTTCGTCGTGGTGTTGTTCTTGGGTCTTAGATCCATCCGGAATCTAGGGTGAATGTGTGACCTTGAGTTGATCTAAGCAAAGGAGAAAGTTTTGTGGTTTTCGTTTGATTTTTGGTGTTGTTAGATCGGTTTGCTAGATCCTCGGATTGTGCTTCTTGTTTCTTGTTGCTTGGAGTTGGGTTTGTGTTTAATCATAGTAGGAAGAAAGGTTGTTGCTCAGAAGTGGCCGATTGGTCGAGTGCGGCCGTGGAATAAGCCGGAATCGAATTGCAGGTTTTGGGTGTGGACCGACACCAGTGGTGGGTGTCGACAGACACCAGCACTTCTTCGGTTGGGTTTCTGGCTCGGTGTCGAGCGACACAAAGGGCTGGTGTTGATCGACACCAGCAGTTGCGGAGTGATCGTCCAACTGTTTTGTGGGTTCGATGGTTTTTGGGTTGCCCTTGGTTGCTTGAGTTTGTGCTTTGTGGATGTGTGGTTTGTGATCTTATCTCTTGCTTGTGTGTATAACTCGTAGAATGGAAGATCGCCTCACTAAGTATTTTTGGTAATACTTACGCAACTCTTTGTTTTGTTGCAGGTAAAGATAAAGTGTGATCGTGGAATCAAGGCATTGAGGAGGAGGATGATTTAGGGCACGTTATTGGTCGTATTTTATTATATTTAACAATTGCGAGTTATATTGACGTTTTATGTGGAGTTAAAGCGTATAATATGTTTGTTTGAGTGTGTTTAATTTAAGAGTTTGGCCTCTTGTTTGTTTTAGGACTCGTTAAGCATAATTATTATTATGGGTTATTGGTTATGGTTTTGTTTAAAAAAAAAAAAAGGGTCGGGTTGTCTCAGTTTGGTATCAGAGCATAGACTGTTCTAGGATGGTTTAGGAAAATTAATTGGAGTTGAATTAATTTTCGTGTTGCTTGTTGCATGTTATCGTGAACCGTTGAATTGTTGTGTACTAGAAATTGATTATGTGGTAGTTAGTCAATTTGAATGAGCATGGAGTCTTAGAATCATCCTCTTCGAGCCTTCGAGATTCCATGGTGAGTTATCTTTACACTGTTGAGTTGCTTAGTATCTTAGTCTCTGTTTTTGGTTGTACAGATGGCTAGAGGCAGTGGTAGAGGTCGTGGTCGTGGCCATGGTAGAGGTCGTGGTCGTGTTCCAACGGTGGCAGAGAGTGTAGCACGGAGTGCTACGGTTGAGCGAGTAGCGGATTCGCATGTATATCAGGAAGGGTCTGAGGGTGTGGCCGGTGTGAGTGCCAGTGTGGCTGGAGTTCCAGCGGGTGATGCGGGTGTTGCAGCGGATTTTACTCATGCCTGAGATGATCACATAGCGGTTTTGCTTACTTTGCTGTTGGAGCGGTTACCAGAGAGGGTTCCAGTTCAGGCTCTTGTTCTGCCACCGGTGGTTGAGGTGCAGCCGAGAGTTGCGGTTGCGGAAGAGCTCCCATCTTACCTTAAGATGATGGAGCAGTTGCAGAGGATTGGCACGGGATTCCTTACAGGTTGTGCCAAACCTGAGGATGCTAATGCGTGGAGGATGAGAATGGAACGAAATTTCCGTTCGATTAGGTGTCCAGAGGGATACCGGGTTGATTTGGCTGTTCATTACCTGGTGGGTGATGCACATCTCTGGTGGAGGGGTGTTGTAGCCAGGAGAGATCAGGCGGAGATGGCCAGGGAGAACTTTGTGGATGAGTTTAACTCCAAGTATTTTTCACAGGAGGCGTTTGACCGGTTAGAGGGTCGGTTCCTGGATTTATCTCAGGGGAGCAGGACTGTCTTGAGTATGAGGCGGAGTTTAACCGTCTTAGTGTGTATGCAGGTCGAGCGTTGGAGGGTGAGCGGGCCCGTATACGAAGATTCTTGTTGGGTCTTCGGGCTGAGTTGATGAACTGTTGTCTTGTGAGGGTTTTTGGCACGGTTGCTGAGTTGGTGGAGACAGCTGCTTTGCTGGAGAAAGGTCTGAGAGATGAGGTGGTGGTAGCTAGACCCAACTTTCAGGCGAGGAGGCCGCAACAGCAGTTTGGTCCGAGTAGAGGCGGTAGGCCAACACAAGGACAGAAGCGAAAGATGGAGAGTTCTTCAAGTGTTACCCAGAATGGTCCGGGATACTTCAGGTGCGGGAGCAAGGATCACATGGTTGCGGTTGCCCTCAGAAGGGCGAGGCGCGTGTGGATACGTCAGTGTGCTATCACTGCAGGGAGACGGGCATATCAAGCCGAGATGTCCCAAGTTGCAGAGGGAGGTAGCAGTGGCACCGCTAGCTAGTTAGAGTGCAGTGGCGCAACGAGTGTATTCTATCTTGGAGACGGAAGGCCCGAGTTCCAGGCCGATCACATGTACTTTTTAAACTTACCTGAGTTAAATTCTTGCGTAGTAAAATTTAGTGTCTCCATGGTAGGGTGTTAGGGTGCTAAGCATATGGGAGCCTGGTTGTAGGAGGTGTTGTTTGACACTGGAGCATCACATTGCTTCATTACCCAGGAATTTGCTGTTTTCGAAAGGAAACAAAGGAGGTTGGCTTATCAGGGAGTGAGACCGACTTCTGGGAGTCTCGTGATCTCGACCATGCAGGCAGAGAGTATGATCGAGAAGGGTCGCGAGGTATATCTAACAACGATTGTTACATCAGAGACTCTTTGAGAGGTTACGGTTGGGGATATTTGGGTTGTTCGGGATTTCCGGGATGTTTTTCAGTCATTGCAAGGATTCCCGCTGAGACGACCACACCCGTTTTTTTTTTTTTAACTATTACGCCCATACATAATAGTTAAAGCCAAAATGGATTAACAACAATAAAACTCGGTCTTTCTTAAACACTTAACAAACCGTCAAACAACTGAAAATGCAATTATCAAACGTAAACAAATTCACACACAACAACCGCAATAACAACAACAACAACAACAAACACCCGAGTCCTAATCATCCCCTCCTCATCGCTTTTGATTCCACGATCACACTTTATCTTTACCTACAACTCACAAAAACACAGAGATGCGTAAGTATTATCATAAATACTTAGTGAGGCGGTCCTCCCATCTACGAGCTATACACACAAGCAAGCAAGACAATAAACCGCTCACAATGCAAAAACGCAACAATCACAACGATAAACAATCGGATCGATCGGTCCAACCATGGATCGATCGATCCCAACACACCTTTTGGATCGATCGATCTTCCCCTAGATCGATCAATCCCCTTACCTTTGCAACACGACGCAGAAAGCTTTGGTTCGATCGATCCCAACCGCTTCTGCAACACCGGATCTCGATTCCACCACCGCATACGACCAACGACCACTCGACCTTGCTTCCTACAGGCGAGTAAACACAAACCCAACCCCCAAAAACCAAGGAAACAAGCCACACAACCACAGAAAAACAAGAACACAACAAGGATTCGATAAATCCAAGCCAACATCACCAAGAACACACAACTTCTCAATTGCTTAGATAAGCTCAAGGTCATGCACTCACCTTGATTTCGGACGGACTACAGAGCCAAGAACAGCCCACGGCGAAACCGGTGAACCTCCACGCCGCAACAGAAGATCCTCTGCAACCCAAACCACCAAGCTTCTTCCTTTCTAAGCAACCACAACCTTTCTCTATTTGATTTCCTTCTCTACCCCCAAACCTTCGAATTCACACTCTCCTTTTCCTCACAAAAGCTCCAACAATCGCCCAGGAAAAAGAAGGAAGAAGGAAAAAACGATTTTTTGGGGGGGGGTTGGTGAGACCAAAGAGACATAAAAGGAAAGTTGCGAACATGACTGGATCGATCGATCCACACCTCCTCTGTGCCATATCGATCGATCTGACGCATGGATCGATCGGTCCACACAACTTGGCAGATCGATCGATCCACTACTGGATCGATCGATCTGCTCCTTCAACCACACAGTGACACAGCCATGGATCGACCGGCCAACTATGGATCGATCGATCCTTCTCTACCTTCACCAGATCGATCGATCCGACGCATGGATCGATCGATCCACTCAAGTTTTTGATCAAACTTTGACTTTTCGATCTTCGATCAATCCGCTTCCCGTTCCTGAGAAAACTTTATTCCCGAAACACTTAGGATTGACTCCAAAGAGAGAGATCACATTTCCGTCAACCTTAGAGAATCGAAACGCTAAAATACGATTCCTCTGTAACTTCCCCGACAAAATTTCCTTTTCCGGAACACAGGCGTTACAATTCTCCCCCACTAACATGGATTCGTCCTCGAATCTACAGCACATCTGATATGCGATGAACTCAACTCCTAATCGTCACAACGATTCTTTTAACCTCTGACCAGCCCGACCAACATAACTCAACACGAGATTGAACACTAACAATCACCGAGGTCTACATTCAGTCTCTATACTTATTCCCACGTCCTAGACATTCATTGCTCAACAATACAACTCGTACCACTCCACTCTTAGGATAAAAATCCTTCGAGTTCTCGGTACCCATGCCACTCCCACTCTTAGGTCACAAAGACCTTCGAGCTATGGACAGCTGCCTCATACCACTCCTCACCCTCAGGCCATCAAGACCATCGGGATCTGGGTACGACTCCCATACCAATCCTCACTCTCAAGTCACAACGACCTTCGAGATCTGGGTATCACACTCATACCACTCCCACTCTTAGGTCAACAAGACCATCGAGCTATCGGTATTCGGAGAACTAATCATCCCCTTACGAGTTGTACAGGACCAACCGTCCTCAGAGCAAATAAGTCTAAACGTCTATAAGTATCTCCGACCAAACTACCTCACATGGTCTACGTAAAACATCGCCATGTCATACACGACCATAACTATTCCAAACCCGGAATAACACCACGACCACGACCAAACCTTAGGTCAACTCAAAACATCCCGGTCGCTCAGGACTGTTTCTCATATCCAAATAGGATATTTCCAGTTCATAATCTCATAAACTTCTTTCGAAAACTCAAGACACCACACGTCATAACCAATAAAAAATACTCATTTTATTAACAATCAAATGTATTAATCGTTTACAGACTCAAACGAAATACAAAATGATATAACGAGTAAACAACTCAAACTCCGAACTAGAACCAGCGATGAAAACTACTCAAGCCTCAGCTTGCTTCTCGTACCATTTCTCGAATCTAGCTTTCATCCGCTCCCCTGGTTCTGAAGTTTCCTCCTGAACACCATCACAGTCCCACAAGACTCTCAACATCGGAATTCTCTTCCGACGAAGCTCCTTAACCCTCCGATCAAGAATCCTTACTGGTCTCGCCTCTAAGGTCATGTTGGGCTGAAGATCTAACGGAATCTCAGCCAACACCTTATCATCCTTATGCAAGCACTTCTTCAGCATCGACACATGGAAGACTTTGTGAAATGCTTGCATAATCTCCGGTAACTCCAACCGGTACGCAACTGGTCCAACCTGACAAAAAATCCTAAACGGACCCATATACCTCGGACTCAACTTAGTCTCGGTAATGGACCTGTTCGGACCTCGCAACATTGCCATCTTGAGATACACTCTGTCTCCCACCTCGAACTCAAGCTCTTTTCTCCTTCTATCGGCATAACTCTTTTGTCGATCCTGAGCTTTTTTCATGTTCAGCTTCAAAACCCGGATCTTCTCCATAGTTTTCTGAACAAAATCCGCACCCAATGTGCTCCTCTCCCCCACTTGGGTCCAGCACAAGCCTCACTCAGGATCTCTCTCCTTAAACCCTCATCCTTGGGTACGCATACCCGCCCATGCACCAGAATAGTCCCATTAGCAAAGACCTGATATTCTGAGCCCGCTTCTCTAGAAGCATTAACCAATCCCTCATCTTTCTCCTGAGCCAACCAAACCCTGCTCAGGAGATCCGCCTGATCAACTGCCTCCAAACCCTATGGTTCCTGAGATAAAACACACAACCTCAAAGAACCAAGCTCACACACCAAGGACTCCATGTCCTGCTTTCGAGCCGAAACCACACGTTTATGACTCAAGGCTTCCGCCACCAAGTTAGCTTTACTAGGATGGTAAGCTATCTCGAGATCATAATCAGCTACCAACTCCATCCAGCGCCTCTGCCTCAAATTCAACTCAGGCTGAGTGAAAATATACTTCAGGCTCTTATGATCTGTAAACACTTAAACTTTCCCGCCATAAAGATAAGACCTCCAAATCTTCAAGGCGAACACCACCGCAGCCATCTCAAGATCATGGGTAGGGTAGTTGCCCTCATGCTTCCTCAACTGCCTCGAAGCATAGGCAATCACCTTTCCCTGTTGCATCAACACACAACCCAGACCTACTCCCGAAGCGTCTGCGTACACCACGTAAGGCTCACCCGGCTCAGGCAATGCCAACACAGGCGTACTTGTCAACATCACCTTCAGGTTCGCGAAACTCTCCTCACACTCAGGAGACCACACAAAAGGAACATCCTTCCCAGTCAGCCTCGTCATAGACTTAGCCATACTCGCGAAACCCTTGACGAACCTCCGATAATAACCTGCTAACCCGAGAAAACTCTGAATCTCAGTAGTATTTTTCGGCCTCGGCCACTCACTGATAGCCTGGATCTTTTCTGGGTCTACAGAAACTCCCTCTGTAGACACAATGTGACCCAGAAATCAAATATCTCGCTGTCAGAAACTACACTTACTCAACTTAGCAAATAGCTTATGTTCCCGCAGCTTCTCCAGAACAACTCTCATATGCGCCTCATGCTCCTCAGGACTCTTCGAATACACCAAAATGTCATCGATAAAGATGATCACAAACTCATCCATATACTCCTGGAACACGCTATTCATCAACCTCATGAACGCTGCTGGTGCATTCGTCAATCCGAATGGCATCACCACAAACTTGTAGTGTCTATATCTAGATCTGAAAGCCGTCTTCCGGATATCCTTCTCATCAATGGGAATCTGATGATATCCCGAAGCCAAGTCTATCTTGGAGAACCAAGTAGCCCCTCTCAACTGATCCAATAGCTCATTAATCAGCGGAAGAGGATACATGTTCTTCACAGTGACTCGGTTAAGCCCCCGATAATCGATACACAATCGGAAACTCTCATCCTTCTTCTTCACAAACAACACCGGCGCTCCCTACGGTGATGTACTCGGTCGGATAAAATCTTTACCCAACAATTCCTCCAGCTGCTTCTTCAGCTCTGCCATCTCTGCTGGAGCTATCCTGTATGGTGCCTTCGATATCGGCGTTGTCCCGGGTTCCAACTCAATCGTAAAAGGATCAGACCAAGACGACAGTAATCCTTGCAACGACTAAAAAACATCCTGAAAATCCCGAACAACCCGAATCTCTCCAACCGCAACCTCTCCAACAGTCTCTGATGTAATAATTGTCACCAGATACGCCTCACGACCTTTTTCGATCATACTCTTAACCTGCATGGCCGAGATCACAAGACTCCCAGAGGTCGATCTCACTCCCTGATAAACCAGCCTCCCTTGTTTCCTTTCGAAAATAACACGTCCTCGGTGACAGTCCAGATGCGCTCTGAACTTCCCGAGCCAATCCATGCCCAAAATAACGTCATACAGCTCCACCGAGCAAATGACCAAATCCGCGGGAATAGATTCTCCAGCCACCTGCACATCCACGTCAGCAACTCGACCGTGAATGGTCAGCAACTTTCCTCCAGCTACTTTAACAAAACTCAATCGCTCCTCGGTTGCTCCTCGTAAATTGCCCTTCTCGGCAATTTCCGGCGTAATGAAGCAATGCGATGTTCCACTATCAAACAACACATGGGATTCAACACCTCCCATGACCAGGGTCCCTGCATATTTACCATATGCTCAGAACCCTTACACCCCAACATGGAGACAACAATTTCTACTAAACAAGAATTAAACTCAGGTAAGTTTAATAAAAATACCTGTGATCGGCCTGGAACTGGGGCCACCCGTCTCCACAATCGAGTACACTCGCGGTGCCACCGTACTCTGGCTGGCTGGCGGCGTCCCTGCTACCTCCCTCTACAGCAACTTAGGACACCTTGGCTTGATATGCCCAGGCTCCCTGCAATGGAAACACACCCGCGTATCCACACACACTCCGCTCTTATGAGGACAACTCGCGACCTTGTGGTCCTTGCTTCCGCACCCGAAGCATCCCTGACCATCCTGGTTGCCCCACGAAGAATCTTCTGCCTTCCTCTCCTGACCTTGCATTGGCATACTACCTATGCTCGGACCAGACTGCTGCTGAGGCCTCCTCACCGAAAAGTTTGGTCTGGCAAACACTACCTCAGCTCTCAAACTCTCCTCCAGCAAAGCGGCTGTCGCAACCAACTCCGCAACCGTGTCATAAATCCTCACGAGATAACGGTTATTCAGCTCAGTTCGAAGACCCATCAAGAATCTCCGAACTCGAGCCCGCTCATTCTCTGCTGCTCGACCTGCAAACACATAGAGACGGTTAAACTCCGACTCATACTCCCGGACGGTCCTGCTCCCCTGAGTCAGCTCGAGAAACTGACCCTCCAATCTGTCAAGCGCCTCTTGAGGAAAGAATTTGGAGTTAAACTCCGCCACAAAATCCTCCAAAGTCATCCCCGCCTGACCTCTCCTGGCTGTAACACCCCTCCACCAGAGATGTGCATCATCCTCCAGATAGCGAACTGCCATGTCCACCCAGTATCCCTCTGGACACCTAATCGAAAGGAAGTTCCGCTCCAACCTCCTTCTCCATGCATCCGCGGCCTCAGGATTGGCACCTCCCAGGAAGAATCCTGTGCCAATCCTCTGTAACTGCTTCATTATCTTAAGATAAGATGGGAACTCCTCTGCAACCGTAACTCTCGGCTGCACCTCAGCCACTGGTGGCACAACAGGAACCGGAGCTGGTACCCTCTCTGGTAACCGCTCCAACAGCAAGGCCAACAATTCCACAATGTTATCAGCTCGGGCCGGAACAAAACCCGCTGCTACACCCGCAGCACCCGCTGGAACTCCAGCCACACCGGTACTCACACCAGCCACACCCTCCGACCCTTCCTGATACACATACGGATCCGCTACCCGCTCCACCGTAGCACTCAGCGCTACACTCGATGCCACCACTGGAACACGACCACGGCCTCTACCACGCCCTCTAGCACTTTTAGTCATCTGAACCAGCAAGAACAAAGGCTAAGATACTAAACAACTTACAGAGTAAAGATAACCTATCGTGGAATCTCGAGGGCTCGAAGAGGATGATTCTAAGACCCCATGCTCAAATAAATTGACTAACTACCACATAATCAATTCTAGCATACAACAATTCAACGGTTCAAACATATGCACCAAGCAACACGAAATCCTAGAACCGTCTAGCGCTCCGATACCAAATTGAGACGACCACACACGTTTTGTTTTTTTTAACAACTATTACGCCCATACATAATAGTTAAAGCCAAAACGGATTAACAACAATAAAACTCGGTCTTTATTAAACACTTAACAAACTATCAAACAACTGAAAATACAATTATCAAACGTAAACAAATTCACACACAACAACCGCAATAACAACAACAACAACAACAAACACCCGAGTCCTAATCATCCCCTCCTCATCGCTTTTGATTCCACGATCACACTTTATCTTTACCTGCAACTAACATAAACACAGAGATGCGTAAGTATTATCACAAATACTTAGTGAGGCGGTCCTCCCATCTACAAGCTATACACACAAGCAAGCAAGACAATAAACTGCTCACAACGCAAAAACGCAACAATCACAACGATAAACAATCGGAACGATCGGTCCAACCATGGATCGATCGATCCCAACACACCTTTTGGATCGATCGATCCTCCCCTGGATTGATCGATCCCCTTACCTTTGCAACACGACGTAGAAAGCTTTGGATCGATCGATCCCAACCTGAATCGATCGATCCCACCGCTTCTGCAACACCGGATCTCGATTCCAACACCGCATACGATCAACGACCACCCGACCTTGCTTCCTACAGGTGAGTAAACACAAACCCAACCCCCAAAAACCAAGGAAACAAGCCACACAACCACAGAAAAACAAGAACAAAACAAGGATTCGATAAATCCAAGCCAACATCACCAAGAACACACAACTTCTCAATTGCTTAGATAAGCTCAAGGTCATGCATTCACCTTGATTTCGGATGGACTACAGAGCCAAGAACAGCCGGCGAAACCGGTGAACCTCCACGCCGCAACAAAAGATCATCTGCAACCCAAACCACCAAGCTTCTTCCTTTCTAAGCAACCACAACCTTTCTCTCTTTGATTTCCTTCTCTACCCCCAAACCTTTGAATTCACACTCTCATTTTCCTCACAAAAGCTCCAACAATCGCCCAGGAATAAGAAGAAAGAAGGAAAAAATGATTTTTTGGAGGGTTGGTGAGACCAAAGAGACATAAAAGGAAAGTTGCTGACAAGACTGGATCGATCGATCCACCTCTGGATCGGTCGATCCACACCTCCTCTCTGCCAGATCGATCTATCCGACGCATGGATCGATCGGTCCACACAACTTGGCAGATCGATCGATCCACTACTGGATCGATCGATCCGCTCCTTCAGCCACACAGCGACATAACCATGGAACGACCGGCCAACTATGGATCGATCGATCTTTTTCTACCTTCACCAGATCGATCGATCCGACGGATGGATCGATCGATGCACTCAAGTTTCTGATCAAACTTTGACTTTTTGATCTTCGATCAATCCGCTTCCCGTTCCCGAGAAAACTCCATTCCCGAAATACTTAGGATTGACTCCAAAGAGAGAGATCACATTTCCGTCAACCTTAGAGAATCGAAACGCTAAAATACGATTCCTCTGTAACTTCCCCGATAAAATTCTCTTTTTCGGAACACAGGCGTTAAAACCGCCGTCTCGGTCTGATCCTTTCACGATTGAGTTAGAACCCGGGACAATGTCGATATCGAAGGCACCGTACAGGATGGCTCCAGCAGAGATGGCAGAGCTGAAGAAGCAGCTGGAGGGTTTGTTGGGTAAAGGTTTTATCCGACCGAGTACTTCACCGTGGGGAGCACCGGTGTTGTTTGTGAAGAAAAAAGATGGGAGTTTCTGAATGTGCATCGATTATCGGGGGCTTAACCGAGTCACTATGAATAACAGGTATCCTCTTCCGTGGATTGATGAGTTGTTGGATCAGTTGAGAGGGGCTACTTAGTTCTCCAAGATAGATTTGGTGTCAGAATATCATCAGATTCCGATTGATGAGAAAGATATCAGGAAGATGGCTTTCAAATCTAAATATTAATTTATTGATAAATTAATTTATAGAGGATTTGCTAAATTTCATAATTGTTTTTAGAAAAATACCTTATACTCTAATCTACAAACACGTAATTCACACCATACCGTAATTCACATCAAACCATATGACACCATACGTAGTTCACGTAATCCACAAACATTATTTTCAATGCACAAACATTTTTTTAATGCACGACTGAGTAGAAAATATTATAAATAGCATGATGTTTTTCTATAGTTAAACTAATCAATTGCAGATATTTGATCTCAAAAGAATTCTAAAGCAGTATAAAGTTTAGAAATATTACCTTGTAAAACAAGTCAGGGATTATTGATATTAATGCTAAAAGGCATTATGAAAAGTACGATCTTTTTGTTTTGGTTTCACAAGTATGTTATATTCCATATCCACGGATGAATCAGCCGAAAAAGGATTAACAATGGGAAGCAGCAACTATGATACCGCCGAGATGGAAAGTATTGGTCAACCAAAATCTGGATTTTACTGCAATGCAACATGATAAAGATGATTCTATTGTTCAATCTGATTCATTGCACGTCGAGACACTATCATAGCTAGATGGCCAACCAGAAGATCTTGATGATCCAGTAGTAAAAGCAGAAGTTGGATCTGACACTGAAGATGAAAATTCTGATATTGAATTAACTAATGACGAATCTGAGTAATAATTTTAAAATTGTATTATATCATTTATACTCTTTTCAAAAATTTTAGGTATTTTTAGAATTTTTTCTTTCTAAAATTGAAGCTATTTTCTTATTTAATTTTTAGTTCATAAGTTTTTTTTTTGTGACAAAAATGGTAACAATTATATCATAATCTATGACCAAACGCAAAGGTCACTAAAACAGTGACTAATTGTGACAAGGTAGTTACAAAATATTTGTAACTAGACGTGACGTAAGTTTAGTCACAAAAAATTGTATAATTTAGTTACCATATTTGGTCGCAAATCCGTACTTATATTTGTAACTATATATTTTGTTACAAATTCGACATAAATAATGACAGAATTCGGTTACCTTCAATTGAGTCACAATATTATGACCAAATAGTAACGTTTATATGACCAAATAAATATGTCGCAGTTTTGTATGTAAATCGTCACAATATTCTGACAAAAAAATTATCACAGTTTTCCGTCATAATATTCACTTTTTTGTAATGCAGAGAAGCCGGATACACCAGTCATTGCCAGTGATTCAAGTGAAGGTCTGTGGCGTCTTTACTATTACAAGTTTCAAATTTAGGAATTATACGAGAATTGCATTCATGAGTTGATATTACCGGAAAATGCAGTTTGATCATGTTTTGCACCCTGCTTAAAACTTTTAGGGGTGCACAGTGGCACTACAACACTTGCTTCTTTAGTCATAGGTTGTAAAATTCTTTCTAACAAATATTATTTCAATGAAGTTGTTTTGCTTTAATAGACTCTATTTCATGAGAATCTAGGACACTTAACCTTAGGTTTGTTCCATGTATTGGATAAAGAAAAGGCGTTGGTGTCGGCGCAACATCGGTCACTTTGAGATAAAACCCCTAAAGAAAGTAAAGAACAGAGGAGTAAAATATTATGGAGGTGCCGAGCCTCGAAACCATTGGTGTCGTGAATGCCACGCTCTAGGGTGCGAAACAGAGCAGTCGTCGAGAGGTTTTGATTGGAGTAGACGTGGTCATTCCAGTGTCGCCCCAAGATGTGTTGTAGATATTGAACATGTGAGGGTGGCATTGCTGGAGTTCATCCACGCGAGAAAATGTTGCTAGGTTTATCTGGTTGTCTTTCTTCCCATCTTCTGCAGTACCATCAAATATGTGAGAAAATGTTGACTACGGATACTTATCTATAGTAATAATAATCCGTTTTCTCATGTGGCTTCAATTAAGGTCAGATAACAAAAACTACAAGTAGTCTTTTGTGTTTCTCCTTCGGAGAAGAACTACCTGCCGTTTTAATCAAATAATAAACATCACACTTTTCTACCGTCACAGTGACGCACACCTTCCAATTTCTCGATTCGTCATGGCGCCGGAAGATCCAATCTGAGCTGATCTTGCAAGAATCTATGGCCTTCCTCAAATTATCGGACGCTCTCTACGGAGTTTTATGACACAGCAATTGATGTGAGAATGCGCCGACCCAGGAAACTCAAAATCGTAAGTAGGAATATTAAATGTCTTTTCCATTTACTTCCACTAATTTATCAACCTAACAAGTAAAGATTGCATTTTTCGTAGGAAACGAGAGTTTCTATCAAATGTCTTTTTATTAACCAGGAATTATGACTGTCAAAAGACAAGTTTCAGAAGAAGATTTGACACAACACAAGACTTTAACCAAAATGACAAGATGTTGTGTATGTCGGCCAATGTTGTTTTTTAGTGGAAATACTTTGGCTTTAGTGGAAATACTTGGAAATACTTTGGAAAAGTAAAGATATCTCAATATTCAACGCTTCCGTTGTCACCATTGTCAATGAGTTTGGACCGCATTTAATTGCCCCACGACTGTAGGTGGGATCACGTTTTCGGATTTGCTTCTTCTTACCTTAAAATTTCTTTCATTTTCTGGTTTTAAGTTAGAAGCAGAGCCCTTTTTTTTTTTTTAACATTTGTATTAGCGACATGAAGCTGTCTCTTTTACTTGCTTTCAATGCTCTCTTGTTGCTTCAAGTTTGCAGTGTGGTCTTTGCTCAGTCCAGGTTTTCGAATGAGACTGACATGAAAGCTTTGCTTGAGTTCAAGTCTCAAGTTTCTGAAAGCAAGAGAGATGTCTTGGCCTCATGGAATCACTCCTCCCCATTTTGTAATTGGATTGGTGTCACATGTGGCCGCAAAGAAAGAAGAGTTATAAGTCTGGACCTTGAAGGATTCAAATTAGCTGGTGCAATCTCACCCTCCATCGGTAATTTCTCATTTCTCAGATTACTTAATCTTGCAGACAACTCTTTTGGAAGTACCATCCCTCAAGAGGTGGGAATGCTATTTAGGCTCCAGTACTTGAACATGAGCTATAATATTCTCGAAGGAAGGATTCCGCCTAGTCTTTCTAGCTGCTCAAGACTGTCGACCCTTGATTTATCGTCAAACCATCTTGGACATGGCGTTCCTTCAGAGCTAGGTTCACTTTCTAAGCTTGCCATTCTTGATCTTAGTAAAAACAACCTTACGGGAAAGTTTCCTGCATCTCTAGGAAACCTGACCTCACTCCAGAAGCTTGACTTTGCATATAACCATATGGAAGGAGAGATTCCAGACGAAGTAGCTAGATTGACTCAAATGGTGTATTTCCAAATATCACTGAATAGTTTTACAGGTGGATTTCCTTCTGCATTGTACAACATCTCCTCGCTTGAGTTTCTATCTCTAGCTGACAATTTCTTTTCGGGTAACCTTAGAGCTGATTTTGGTGATCTTCTACCAAATCTAAGAAGACTTCTTTTGGGAACAAATCAGTTCACTGGACCTATTCCCTTAACACTTACCAATATCTCAAGCCTTGAAAGGTTTGATATCTCATCTAATTACCTGACTGGAAGTATCCCTTCAAGTTTTGGAAAACTACGTAATCTGTGGTGGTTAGGGATTAACAATAACTCTCTTGGAAATAACTCGTCCAGTGGTCTTGAGTTTATTGGTGCTTTGGCGAACTGCACTCAATTAGAGAACTTAGATGTTGGTTACAATAGACTTGGAGGTGAGCTGCCTGCCTCCATTGCCAATCTGTCGACCAAATTGACTAGTCTGTCTCTTGGAGGAAATCTTATCTCTGGAACCATTCCTCACGACATCGGGAATCTCATAAGCCTGCAAGAACTCAGTTTAGAAACAAATATGTTGACAGGAGGTCTTCCAGTTTCTTTCGGGAAGCTTCTGGAAATGCAGGTGGTGGATCTATATTCAAATGCAATATCGGGGGAAATACCATCTTATTTTGGCAACATGACTCGGTTGCAGAAGCTCCATTTGAATAACAATAGTTTCCAAGGAGGAATTCCTCAGAGTATTGGACGTTGTCGATACCTGCTAGACCTATGGATTGATGCAAATATGTTGAATGGGACTATACCTCGGGAAATACTGCAAATTCCATCCCTCGCTTATATAGATTTGTCAGACAATTTCTTGACCGGCCCTTTCCCGGAAGAAGTTGGAAGGTTAGAACTTCTTGTGGGACTAGGTGCTTCGAACAACAAATTATCAGGACAGTTGCCACAAACTATAGGGGGTTGTCTCTCAATGGAATTTCTCTATATGAAAGGAAATTCGTTTGACGGAGCCATTCCAGATATAAGCCGGTTGGTAAGCCTAACAAATGTTGACTTCTCCAACAACAATCTCTCTGGCCGCATACCTCAATATCTGGCCAATTTTCCTTTGCTGCGAAATCTGAATCTTTCTATGAACAAGTTCGAGGGAATGGTGCCAACAGTAGGAGTGTTTCGAAATGCTACTGCAGTTACTGTTTTTGGTAACAAAAATCTATGCGGAGGTGTCAGAGAAATGCAACTAAAGCCATGCATTGTGCGAGCATCACCAAGGAAGAGAAAGCCTCTCTCACTTAGAAAGAAAGTTGCCAGTGGTATTGGTATAGGTATAGCTTCGCTTTTGCTAATCATAATTGTGGCTTCTCTGTGTTGGTTCATGAAGAGGAGAAAGAAGAACAATGCCAGTGATAGTAACCCATCTGATTCTACTACTTTAGGGATGTTCTTTGAGAAGATAAGTTATGTAGAGCTTCATAATGCAACAAGTGGTTTCTCTTCAAGCAATCTGATTGGTTCAGGCAATTTCGGTAATGTGTTTAAAGGACTGCTTGGCCTTGAGAATAAACTAGTCGCTGTTAAAGTTCTGAACCTCCTAAAGCATGGAGCAACTAAAAGCTTTATGGCGGAATGTGAAACCTTCAAGAGTATACGACATCGTAACCTTGTAAAACTGATAACGATTTGTTCAAGCCTCGATTCCGAGGGAAATGAATTCAGAGCTCTGGTCTATGAGTTTATGCCAAAAGGAAGTCTGGATATGTGGCTGCAGCCAGAAGATCTGGAAAGAGGAGACGATCATTCGAGATCTTTAACACTTGCAGAGAAATTCAACATAGCAATAGATGTGGCTTCCGCTTTGGAGTATCTGCACGTTCATTGTCATGACCCTGTAGCTCACTGTGATGTTAAGCCAAGCAACGTTCTTCTAGACGATGATCTGACTGCTCATGTTAGTGACTTTGGTTTGGCTCGGCTCTTGTATAAATTCGATCGAGAATCCTTTCTAAACAAGTTTAGTTCTGCCGGTGTCAGAGGCACCATTGGCTATGCCGCACCAGGTAAATAAACATCTATATGCAAAAAGTATTGTTTAGCTGTGAATTATCCAACCTCAATGTCTGTTATTTCTTTGAAATATGTGCAGAATATGGAATGGGAGGCCAACCATCTATACAAGGAGATGTGTACAGCTTTGGAATTCTACTTTTGGAGATGTTCACTGGAAAGAAACCGACAGACGAATCATTTGCAGGCGATTATAACCTCCACAGCTACACAGAGTCAGTATTGTCGGGTTGCATGAGCAGTGGAGGCAGCAACGCCATTGATGAGTGGTTGAGACTGGTTTTGCAGGTGGGAATAAGGTGTTCTGAAGAATATCCAAGGGATAGGATGAACATTGTTGAAGCAGTACGAGAATTAATCTCAATCAGATCTAAGTTCTTCAGTTCCAAGACAACTAATACAAAGCTAAGTCCTCGGGATGCTCCACAAAGTTCTCCTCAGGAATGGATGTTAAATGCGGACATGCATACAATCTAGACCAAAGCGAGGACGTCACAATCACCTTCTCAACTACTTATGGGGACAACAGTGAATGTGTATCTGCTTCTGCTTCATCGAAACAGAACAATGTTGGGAGGAGAGACTACTTATTATATATTAAGGGAATAAAGAACATTTGTAATCTATTTCTGTTGTAGCCTTTAATCACTTTTAATCCTTTTCGCTGTTGTAGGTGAAAATGATTATGTCCACATAGGTATGATGTTGAATATTCCTTTTTTTTTTTTTTTTTTGCTTGAAACACAAGATTGTCACCTCCGCCACGTGAGCCCACATGACTCCGTACTCGTTTTCGTTTTGCTATAACACCCGATCATCATCGTTTATGTGCTCTAAACCCGCTCTCAGCCCGTGGATCTCATCTCGTTCGACGATTAATATGCTAGTACTTTGAAAATTTAAAAATACTTGTTTGTTGATCCTTTGAAAAATTAAAAATACTTGTTAATGATTTGTCCTTACTAAGTTATTCACACGATACTGCAAATTATTTTCTAATAAGTCATATTTCATTAAATTGCTCCAGTTCAAATATACTTAACTTTAAACTTATTTCATGATAGAAAAATAATTTCAGCTCGTTAATATACATTAATAATTTATTTTTTTAACCTCTCCTTCATGCAATACTATTTTCCAAAACTTGGGTGTATATCTTTTCCGTTACAAAATTCTTTACTATAAATATTAGTATTTTTTTTATTATTGCTCTAAAGTTAGTATAGTTAATTAAACAAGCCGGTCAAGCTTCTTAGCCACCGCCATGTCAACTTAATAATTTTTTTATTCATATAATGCAGCAGATACAAAGAATAAAAATAATTCAAACATTTTCTGGTGTGTGTATGAAAATATCAACAGCACTATAATTACAAAATTTTTAATTATAATTTATATACTATTTAAATGTCACCCAAAAGATCTCAAAATAAAAACTTAAACCGCTTTTATATCTTGTAATTAGAAGGGTGAAGTAAATTATAAGATGTATTTGTTTATTACTCCCTATGTTTCACTTTAATTGATTTTTTAAAAGAATTTTTTGTTCCAAATTAAGTGATTTTTTCAGAATTCTATGCAAAAAATGCCACAAGTTTACTATTTTATCCTTTTGTTATTCAATTCAATTTTGGTCAAATTTTTTTGTCAATTATGATACAAAGGTTATAAAAGATATTTTATCCATTTTATTAATTTGTGTGCTAAAATCTAAAAAAACAATTAAAATGGAACAGAGAGAGTAGTAAATAAGTATGTATTGAAAATTAGACAGAGCTACGATTGAAGATAAAAATGGTGACCTCCTTATATTGTAATTACTTAATTTTGATGTAGTGATAGAAAATTAAAATAAATTAGTCAAAGAAAATAATTGATGTATGAAATTTGACTAGTCTAAAAAAACGCATTAACAAAATTACTATTCGAATTATTTTTAAATTGAAAATCTATAACCTAGCAGTTTTTATGTTTGTTTTCCTTAAAACTACCAAACAACCCCTTAATATGAAAAAAAACAAAAAAGTTGGGGCATTTTCAAAAATGTTATTTGGTGTGCCTATTTAAAAAATGCTTCATTCATTTGTCTATTTTCAAAAATGTTCTTCATTAAATCTGAAAGTTTATAAGGTTTTATAAGGCTTATAATGTACTTCTGGATGGTAACTAATACTCAGATACTCGATCCGAGTATTTATAAAGTTTTATAAGGTATTTATAAGGTCTTACAATGTATTTATAAAGTTTTACACGGTATATATAAGGGTTTACAAGATATTTCTAAAGTATTTATAAGGTATTTATAAAGTTTTACACACGTATAAAGATAATTTGTGTATGTTTTTATAAGATTACACACGTTTTTAGATATATCTCATATTTTTAAGAACATTTATAATAAAATTTTATGGGAAGAAGTATTTTTTTAAAAAGGCATATATATAAAAAGATGTATTTTTAACAAATTCCCAAAAAAATTTAAGACGAATCATAGTTCTTAAATTATTTTTATATGTGCCATGTTGTGTACGTGTTATATATAATTTTTTTTTAAAAGAATTCTTTTAAAAACAAATTCAAAAATAATTTAAAGAAATCTGTGTTGCATATGTATATATATAGAGTTACATGAAAGAAATCTGTGAAAGCTAAAAAGCAAACATATATATATATATATATATATAGGCCGTCATACCTACAATAAAGACAAATGTATGTGCTTTTTTACATGCAGATTTGTAAACATTTACGTTATTAATCTAGCTTGACTCACATGTACATTTTCTTCCTATATTTTTGATATTTTTGTTCACATATAAATAATAAAGAGAATTACAATAACCAGAAACAAACCAAATAATATCTTAATTTTTCCAAAATGTATTCTTAAAAAAAAATCTTCAAAAATAAAATTCAAAATTTACTCACACGTTTTGTGGTTTTCAGACTTATGATATTTACAAAATTATTATCACACTCACATATTGTATTATACAATACTAAACAAATAGATCAAACAAACACCATTATAATGATGTATAGCAGTCAAATTTTCTTATTCATTAATTATGAAAATTAATACGAGTAATCAAATATATGGTAGCAAACAAACAAAAAGTATTTACAAAAAACCTGCGCAATAGTTTGTTAATTTTTTTTTATTTATGTTTAAACTTGAAGAGGATACCATTAGTGATGTTAATATGGGATTCGAAACCCATTTAATTAAATGGGTCGGTTGTACAAAAATTAGACCGTTTAAATCCATATATGTAAAAATGTTAAATGGAATTAAATGGGATAGCCCGTTTAAATTCATATATTAAATGGGTTTACCCATAAATAAATGGATACCCGTTTATACATCATATCATAATATAATATTTTTTTTTCGTTCGTTAATATAACGACTCACTGTTTGTGGAAGTAAGATAGTTTATATCCATCCGTGCCCAAACAATAGATGGTATTAATAAAGTTAATAAAACTATTTTTTGTATTAGCGAATACAAATATCTTTATATATTAAAATTTCATAAATGCTTTAATAGGAAATTAATTTCAAAAAGTTAGTTGTGTTATGAACTGATATACTAAAAATTAACGATTCAATGAAAAAAATATCAAATTATAAAAATAAAATAGAATTAAAACACTTAATCTTAATGAAGTTAACAAACAAATATCCAGTCTTACATACCCAAAATTTTTTTATATATTATTTGCTTTTTGTTGATTAGAAAAAGACAAAAGTTTTAGGAGGAGAAAGAGGAAATCACTCTGTACTATAATTTAACATGTGGTTAACCGTGGAACAAAATTTAATTTACTATTTTTTATATAATAGTCTGTTATTATTAGATTTTAAAATTTTGATTCAAAAAAATAAATTTCTGTTTTTCTACTTTTATTATAAGTAACATAGTTGAAGGTTGGAAGTATGCCATATTCGAACATTTTCTTTAGAAAAAAACGCTTAGGAACCTCTGAGTGAGATAAAGGGTTCGGAGAGACAGAAAAAGGGGATTAAGTCTTCCCAGGACGCCGCTCGCTAAAGAGGTTTGGCGGCCTGCCGCTGAAGTTCTCCATGGGAGAAGGTGCCAGAGATGCTTCTGCTTTGGCTTCAAAAGGAATTTCTTCTTCCAAATCGTACGCAACTGTTGTCAGCAGTAGATCAACTCTATCTAAATTTGATTTCAGCGTTTTTGTAGTGGATGGCAAAGCCACTGTCGATATTCCAGATGAGATCCTCGAGAGTTCGGTGCCGCTATGGGAAGACTTTCTCGTAGGACGATTGGACGGCTCCCCATATAGCCAAAATTCATGTCATTGTTAATAAGATCTGGAACTTTGGTGACAAAAATATCAAGATTGACGCTTTCGAAGTTAATGAAACTATAGTCAAATTCAGGATCCGCAATGCTTCGGCTCGTTTGCGGGTACTTTGAAGAGGGATGTGGAACATCTGCAACCTCCCTATGATGGTTTAAAAGTAGACACCTATATTGGAGGATGCTCAGCCCGAGATAAAGGCTATGCCTATGTGGGTGCTTATTAAAAATGTCCATCACTCCATGTTTTCTTGGCCAGGTCTTAGCTTCCTTGCGAGCTCTGTGGGTGAGCCGAAGTGCTTACATCAGGAAACAGAACTAGTTACCAACTTTGAGTAGGCGAAGATTTTCGTTGAGGTGGATTTAACACAAGAATTGCCAAAAACCTATTTCTTCAAAATAAAGGAGGAGGAAGCGTGTGTCACTTCTGAATATCCATGGTTGCCGCCGAGATGTGTTCGTTGTAGGAAGTGGGGGCATTGCGAGGAATGTTGCTTAGCTAATATTGGAATACTCTGTAATCCAAAAAAAGATCTGCAAGTAAGGTCAGAAAATATTGATCCAACAGTCTCTCCTCTAACGATTCCTAACAACAATTCAAAGATCCTTTCGGAGGTCCCAACTAAGTTAAAAATTAGGGAGGAATCAGGAGGAGTCAGTGAGAAGGAGGCTCTAACTTTGGAAATGATAAATCGAGAGAAAGAGGAAGGCGAGTTTATTGATAAGGAATGGTCGATAGTGTCACCTTCGGGCAGTCGTAATTCAAACACAAAATCTGCAGACTTGATCTATGGACAGGTTTGTTTGGCCTCACCATCTAGTTTTGATGTTCTTCGAGATCAGGAGGAAATAGAGGTGGATTTGGTACCAAGCGAAACGGTAAGCACAAAACAAGTGGAACCTTCTAAAACTGATTCAGCTCCTAATTCTTGCCCTGTTGCTGCGATACAGGGTATTTTTGATGGCACTGGCGACACGAGAAATCATGATGACTTGATGGTTAGAGCCCTTTTACCAAGGTCATCGAAAAAGGCGCATAAATTACTTTCAGGTACTACTCAAATACATAAGGATACTAATCCTAATGGTCTCGGCATAAGGAATCAAAAAAATAAACATTGATGTTGGGTTTCTTCTGAAATATTAGAGAGGTTTCAATAAATCAAAAAAACAATTGGTTGTGAAGGAGTGATGTGGTTCTAACTCGATGTTATTTGGGAGTTTATTGGAAACGCGAGTTAAAGAAGGTAGAGCATCTCGGATTTTCTCTAAATCTTTCATGGACTAATCTATGATTTCTAATTATGAGTTTAATCATCTGGGGAGAATTTGGGTTGTGTGGAGCAAGCTGGTGCAATTAAGGGTGGTTTTTTAAAAGTGGTCAAATGATCTTCTGTTTAGTTGAGACACCAAATTCTTCATCGGAGTTCCTTTGCTCGTTTATTTACGTATCTAAATTTGCAGAGGAAAGGCGTAAGTTATGGGCTGACCTTAAGGGACTACAAAATGATCCACAGTTCTTTGGTAAGCCATGGATTTGTTTGGGAGATTTTAATAAAATTTTTGACATTGATGAGTACTCGGGCCATGTTCCATCCTTCTCTTACCTGGTTGGAATGAATGAGTTCAGAGATGCTGTCAATCACCGTAGGTTCTCAGATATGGCAGCTCAGGGTCCTAGATTTGCATGGATAATAAAAGGGAGGACGGTTTAGTTTGTAAAAAACTTGATCAAGTTCTCATATATGATGAGTAGGCACAACGATTTCAGCAATCATATTGTGTCTTCGATGCAGGGGTTGTTCAGATCATCTTCAGGGTCTTTTTCGGCTGCAAGGAGAGATAACTACCCTGAGAAATCCATTTAAATTTACAAATGTTATATCTTCAATGGAAGAATTTCATCATACTATGGAGGTTTTTTGGAGTAATACAACGCCTTTGTTTCATTCAACAACAGCAATGTTTCGATTTATTAAGAAACTAAAAGCTCTTAAACCAGTTTTACGGGAACTTAGTCAACTTAAACTTTCTCACCTATCTCAAAGAATTGTGGATGCTTTTGCATACCTCTTTGGTCGAGAAAAGTCTACCCTTTCTCAGCCTTCATCTCAGGTTGCAGAGGAGGAAAGAATGGCTTTGAAAAGATGGGAAAAGGTCGCAGATCTGGAAGAAAAATTCTTGAAATAGAAAGCTATACTGCATTGGCTTATTGTTGGGGATAAGAATAATTCTTTCTTTCATCGCGCTATGAAGGAGAGGCAGTCCCGCAATATCATCCATGAGATTATGAATTTAAATTGGGAGAAGTTGACAGCTGGAGCAGATATTCAAGGTGAGGCGGTCCGATTCTTTAGTGACCTCTTTAATAAGCCGCAACCCGACTTCACTGGCATGACTGTTGAAGAGTTAAGAGATCTTTTACCATATAGATGCTCTGAGATTGAATATCTATGGTTAGAAGTGGAGGTGACAGAGGATGAAGTTCGGAAGGTTTTATTTGTCATGCCGTCTAACAAATCGCCTGCTTCAGAGGTTTTACAGTGGACTTCTACAAAGCGGTATGGCCAATTGTTGGCAAAGACTTCACGGTTGCAATTCAATCCTTTTTTAGATTTGGCTTCTTACCGAAGGGGCTAAATACTATAAGCTTAGCTCGCATCCCTAAGAAGGAAGATTCTACTAAGATGAAGGATTACCGGCCTATTTCATGCTGTAATGTTATGTATAATGTTATTTCCAATATTCTTGCCAATAAGTTGAAGGACGTTCTCCCTAACTTCATTGCGCCTAACCAATCGACCTTCGTTAAAGATCGATACTTGATTGAAAACCTCTTGCTGGCGTCCGAACTGGTTAAAGACTATCATAAGCAAGGTTCCTCTTTGCGATGTGCCATGAAGATCGACATCTCCAAGGCTTTTGATTTAGTTCAATGGAGTTTTCTGCTCAATATCCTAGTTGCTCTTAACTTCCCCGAAAAGTTTATTCCTTGGATTAACTTGTGTGTATCCAGTCCAAGTAAATGGAGAACTTGTGGGTTTCTTTCGCAGCTCTAGAGGTTTGAGACAAGGCTGCTCCTTCTCTCCTTATTTGTTTATGGTATGTATGTATATTCTTTCCAAGAAGTTAGATGTCGCAGCGGCAGATGGAAAATTCGGTCATCACCCAGGTTGTCGGAAACTCAAGGTCACTCAATTAACCTTTGCTGATGACATAATGGTATTTTTAGATGGGAAACAGCGGTCAATTGTGGGAACTGTGGACGTTTCTGATCAGTTTGCCAAATGCTCGGGTTTGAAGATAAGTTTAAATAAAACAACTATGTTCATTACATGAATCTCTCCAACTGAAAGAACAAGGATAGTTACAGCATTTCCCTTTGAAGTGGGGGTCCTGCCTGTGAGATATCTAGAACTGCTCTTGATGACTAAGCAAATGTCTAATGCAGATTGCCTCCCTCTAATAGAACATATTAGAAAACGAATTGAATTAAACATATCAAACCTAAACTTTAATGCTTGTTTAATTTGAAGAATTCGCAAAGACATTTGAGATTCTAAAATTTAGGCATAGATAATCTTTGCAACGAAAGTTGGTTGATTTTACATTAGTGATTTGAGTTCTAGAATGAATCTTAATTACAATCCTGATAATTGTTTTGTTCTGCAATTCTGAATTTTCTGAGAATTTCCCTAAGCTTAGCTTTTCTCCTATTCAGCTTACAACCTGATTTCTAATTCTCTTGTTATTTTAATTTTATAGTTTCTTCTGTTTACCTATATTTCCAAACTGCTAATCTATTGCGTGAACTAAAGTTCTTGTGGATTCGATCCCTAAGTATTACATTGATCTCTTAATTTGAGAGGTAACTCTAGGGTTAATTTGAGCATATCAAATTTTGGCGCCGTTGCCGGGGACTTTTGTTTCACCATTAGATTTCAGTTAGAATTTAGTCTAAATCTTTTTGCAATTGAGGCTCCGGATGTGCAAGCTGCAGCCGCTGCTGCTGCGGTTGCTCGTGGTAGGACGCTAGGGGATTACAGCAAGCCATATCATTTCTATGCTAATCGGACTGCTATCATACCCCCTCTATTTCAGAGGAATGACTAGGAGCTGAAACCCGCATACTACACTCTGGTGGGACAACATCCTTTCCATGGTCTTTGATGTCCACTCAATTACAACCTTAGAGTGCAATACTACAATCGAATGGTATGTCGTTGAAGCACTTAAGGGTCGAACCACAAGGATCAATGGTACACTAAAGATTTATGGGAATCGTTAATAGCTAAAGCGATCAATGTTGTTTTTGTTTTGAACGTCACTTGTAGATAAAAACTAACAAGAGAAAAGACTAACAATAAAAACTAACAAGACTAACAATAAGTCATAACAAAGCAAAATGCAAAACACTAACAAAAATAAGCTATAAAGACATTGGGCATTAGGGTATTTTGGGGAATTAAAGACTAATGATAAAACCGAAATGTACAAAGCTTAACGATTATAGAACCGTTTTAGAACATGAACGCAAGGTGGACTAACCCACTGTCGTGGCATTAGTCCCTAAACCCGATTACTCGAAAACTAAACTGTCGTTTGAAATCTCCTAACCGAATTAGCATTACCGAACAAGTTCATTGAGTTCACAATACTTCCTAACATCAACTGTCGTTGGCTAAGAGCATATTGCTCATAAACACATTGATTAAGGTTCTTCAACAATCACTTTTGGTGCATGAAGATCCCTATGATCAAGAAATGGGTAGCTAAGCCAATTCTAGCATTAAGAACATATGAAATGAAGAACTAAAGCATAAGAAAGTTTCAATCAAACAATCCAACCATAAAATCCTAAATTCCCCTACTTAGAACCCTTAAACCCAATATAAAATTACTCACACATGTTTATATCAAAAACTAAAACCATACAAGCATCCATAAGCATGAAACAAAGGAAAAATAAAATAAGAAAAGGAAATATTCTTCAATATATAAGGTTTTGCACAAAGAGTTTAAATTTGTTCTTCCAAAGGAAGAAGCAAGGGAAGAACAAGGGAAATAAAAACAATAATGGGCATTCTCCTCAAGTCCCCCACTCTCCCTTTTGTTTTACGTAAATTAAAAGCTTAAAAAAAACAAAGGTAAAGTAAGTGTCTTGATACGTAAAAACAAAGCTTTAATAAATGAAATCACCCACTAATCACTTTCTACTCTCTTTCTATATATTAAATTGTCCACACATGTCTTGGGCAGTTGGAAGTAGTGGGTGGAAAGCTGAGGTGGCATAATTATTTATTGAGACTTTGCCGACAATTGCTTTTTCTTGCTGAACTGGTTTCGGGAGCAGGTCGTGAGCGCAGGAGCAGGTGCTCCTTCATCTGGAGTAGGTCGTGGGTGCTCCATTCATCGAAACCTTTCAGAAAATCTTCACTTTTCTTCTATTTTCGCCAAGTCTCTTCGTGAGCTATAATTCTCCATTCCAGCCACCTTTAGACCTAAAATGACTCAAGATAAAATAAAAGACTCGATAAAAACCTATAAAACAAGGGTTAGAATGCGTCAAAAACGCATTATATCAATTCTCCCAGACTTAGATCTTTGTTTGTCCTCAAACAAATTCAAGACCAAGTGAAAGAGAAAAGTTTGAAAACATGAGAATTTTCTCATCCTCAGTGAACCGAGTAAATAACCTTCAATATGCAGACCACATAATCAAGAATATCAATAGCAAAGCTTTACCAAAACCTCCCAACACATTCTCAACCTAATTTCATTTTCCAAACATAAACTCTTCACGTTCATTAAAGTTTGCGTGAGCTTCTCGCTATAAACACTATTCAGGGTAGACGACGCTAAAGGATTTAAAGCTATTTAGAGGTGGAGTTCAGAGTGTTTAAGGGTTACCGGCGCTCGTAGAGGATGCAAGATATCGCACAAAATTGCAAGAGAGACTGGGTCCATTTGAGTTCCACATTCTCTAAACCACTCTTTCCTTCTTCAATCATCCTCCTTGGACAGACTCATTGTGCAGAGAGACATCTCTTCTAGTTCACAAACTTAACACTTTTCATCATCGACTTTTTTTTTTTTTTTTAATTATTATTTATTTAATTTTTTTTTTATGATGCTGAAGAGGGTTTTAATTACAAGCATGTGTCTCTCATGCACGGAGATAATCAGAGTTGTTGAACATACCCAAGTGGAGCTCATCATTGCCATTCCTTTCTTATGGAATTTTATCCCACCTCAGTGTAAACCATCTTCTGAAAAGTGGAGCGGGTGCTCTTTGTGGGAGCAGGTGCTCTTACTCGGGAGCAGGTGTTCTGTTCTTCAGAAAAAGTGATTTTAGAGGCTGCGTTGACCCATATCTCTCCAGCCCTTTTGCACATATCTGCACATATGACAATGAAGTAGCAAGAGTGCAAGAGGTCTGAAAAGAGGTATGGTTTAAAGAGGGTAATAGCTAAAAATGAGCTAGCTATTCAGGAACAACAAGAGTGATACAAGGAATAAGGAGTCCTGAATATAATTCGTTTCCCTAATCTAGTGCCAATAGCGAGAAAAATTCAGTCAATATTAGGTTCAATTATGATGAGAGTTTATGTTTTTTTGATAAAACCTGGAAGGTAGGATATTGAAGTGTTTCAGTTGTTCCATGCACCCAATATTCTGAAAAATGGTCACTAGAGAGAAGGTTAACCGCAAGTGGTTCAATAATTATCCTAGAATGAGGTCCTAATTTCCAACAAAGTCTTGACTCAATAAAACAAAAGAAAATCTGACTCAACAAAACAAAGAAAACAAAGAAAACAAAGAAAATTTTAAACATAATTAGCGTATAGTAGCTACTCCCCCCAGACTTACTTCACACCGTCGCGGTGTGAAAATAACCCAAGGGAGAGGTTTAAATAAAAATAAACACCAATAAAACCTAAAACATAAAATTAGCATATTTTAGGGAGAGTGGGCGAGGACTAGTAGGTAGAAGTGGGGTCTGAGTCTTCGTCGATTTGAGGGAGCGTTTGCGCTTAGGTCGCGTTGATGGACCTTCAGAAACAGGAGTGCTAGCGGGCTGCGTAGCAGGTTTTGTAGACGGAGCAGGTGCTCCATTTTACTTACCTGGGTTGCGGATCGATCGATCCATATTGATTGATCACTTCAAGGTTTGGATCAATCGATCACTCTGAGAAACGAAACCTAAACCAAACGTTAAAGCCTCGGATCGATCGATCCAAGAGTTAGATCAATCGGTCCACATAAAAACTGAAACACACACTCACAAATTTAAAATCAAAACACACCGAAATAAAAACTATGAAAACATACAAGTATATGCATATGTACATGGTGGGTTGCCTCCCACAAAGCGCTTGTTTAAAGTCTATAGCTTGACCTCCCAACACAAAATATTAGTCATACGAATCAAAAGGTTGAGCCAATGGACCTTTTGTCCTTCTCCTACTACCGCATAAAACAAGATGTGCAAAACAACACACAATTTTCCACGGTATAGAGATAAAATTCACATCAAGGAAAATTACTACGAATGTAGCATGTACTTTGATATATTCCTTGATGGTTGGATGCGTTTGAGAAATAAATGCATTTGGAGGAAAAATAAAGTCAATTTCAGGTTTAAGCAAGGTTTTAACAAAATAATTAACTTCATTCCCATTAATCTCATATAACACAACATCTCCATCCATACTATCAACCTTAGGGTCCTCAATCTCATTCAAAATTTTATCAATATCAAACACAATCCCTAGGTATGATTCGTCAAGAAGAGATCTAGATACTTTAGGCATTGAAAACTTAAACTCGAGATCATGAACATTCAAAGCGCAATGATATTTAATATCAAAACATATTTCATGGTAATCTCTAACAAATTTTTCTGCCCTTAAAATATCTAGACGTTGAGACTCACATATCAAATCATAGCATTCATCGATGAGCATGGGAGTATGCAAACTAGAAGTTACATCTTCAATGCAAGGCATGTGAAAATCTTCAAAATCATGAATTTCAAAGATTGAATCGCAAGTACCTTCTAGTTGGCTTGGTGGAACCCAATAGATTACCTTTTCAAGCTCTTCGGCTTCTCTAATCTCATAGTATGTGAGGTCCCTTCCTTCACATGTTGCTCGCCATGATAAGAGGTTCAAACGGATCAAAACCGCTAAGTCACTCCTTGTCAATGTTGGATTTTCCATGTAAAGCTCATCCAACTTCACTTTTTGTTCCGGTGTAAGCACACTCTCATCAAATGGTGGCTCCACATATGGCTCATCCTCTTCTTCTTCTGGCCAATCTTTGTGTTCTATGGTCAATAACTCTCTCAAGGTAGGTACCATATATATACACCTTACACACAATATAAAGAAAGATAATTAATAACTTTATATACAAATGCTTTAGTCTAAAAACTTTTCTTAAATCTTTAGGTAGCGCAATTAGTCTCCGCCAACGGCGCCAAATTGATGTCCACTCAATTACAACCTTAGAGTGCAATACCACAATCGAATGGTATGTCGTTGAAGCACTTAAGGGTCGAACCACAAGGACCAATGGTACACTAAAGATTTACGGGAATCGTTAATAGCTAAAGCGATCAATGTTGTTTTTGTTTTGAACGTCACTTGTAGATAAAAACTAACAAGAGAAAAGACTAACAATAAAAACTAACAAGACTAACAATAAGTCATAACAAAGCAAAATGCAAAACACTAACAAAAATAAGCTATAAAGACATTGGGCATTAGGATATTTTGGGGAATTAAAGACTAATGATAAAACCGAAATGTACAAAGCTTAACGATTATAGAACCGTTTTAGAACATGAACGCAAGGTGGACTAACCCAC
The DNA here is from genome assembly GCA_900406565.1 of Turritis glabra. Taxonomy (NCBI): domain Eukaryota; kingdom Viridiplantae; phylum Streptophyta; class Magnoliopsida; order Brassicales; family Brassicaceae; genus Turritis; species Turritis glabra. The sequence goes on along the minus strand of OVBN01000173.1, from coordinate 1,407,548 downwards.
TGTCGTGGCATTAGTCCCTAAACCCGATTACTCGAAAACTAAACTGTCGTTTGAAATCTCCTAACCGAATTAGCATTACCGAACAAGTTCATTGAGTTCACAATACTTCCTAACATCAACTGTCGTTGGCTAAGAGCATATTGCTCATAAACACATTGATTAAGGTTCTTCAACAATCACTTTTGGTGCATGAAGATCCCTATGATCAAGAAATGGGTAGCTAAGCCAATTCTAGCATTAAGAACATATGAAATGAAGAACTAAAGCATAAGAAAGTTTCAATCAAACAATCCAACCATAAAATCCTAAATTCCCCTACTTAGAACCCTTAAACCCAATATAAAATTACTCACACATGTTTATATCAAAAACTAAAACCATACAAGCATCCATAAGCATGAAACAAAGGAAAAATAAAATAAGAAAAGGAAATATTCTTCAATATATAAGGTTTTGCACAAAGAGTTTAAATTTGTTCTTCCAAAGGAAGAAGCAAGGGAAGAACAAGGGAAATAAAAACAATAATGGGCATTCTCCTCAAGTCCCCCACTCTCCCTTTTGTTTTACGTAAATTAAAAGCTTAAAAAAAACAAAGGTAAAGTAAGTGTCTTGATACGTAAAAACAAAGCTTTAATAAATGAAATCACCCACTAATCACTTTCTACTCTCTTTCTATATATTAAATTGTCCACACATGTCTTGGCCAGTTGGAAGTAGTGGGTGGAAAGCTGAGGTGGCATAATTGTTTATTGAGACTTTGCCGACAATTGCTTTTTCTTGCTGAACTGGTTTCGGGAGCAAGTCGTGAGCGCAGGAGCAGGTGCTCCTTCATCTGGAGCAGGTCGTGAGCGCAGGAGCAGGTCGTGAGCGCAGGAGCAGGTGCTCCTTCATCTTCACTTTTCTTCTATTTTCGCCAAGTCTCTTCGTGAGCTATAATTCTCCATTCCAGCCACCTTTAGACCTAAAATGACTCAAGATAAAATAAAAGACTCGATAAAAACCTATAAAACAAGGGTCAGAATGCGTCAAAAACGCATTATATCAGTCTTCCTCATGAACAGCCCATGGATCACATCGAGAGGTTTGAGGACCTAGTTACTAGCATCAAAGCTAATGGGGTGTCCAATGATTTCCTCTTCTGTAAGCTCTTCCCGCACTCTCTTGCTAGGGAAGCAGCTTGCTGGCTCAAGCAGTTGAAACCAGGATCTCTGACTACTTTGTGGAAAACAAAGAATGCCTTCCTGAACAACTTCTATGATGATGCAAGGTGTGAAGATGCGAGAACAAAGATCTCCACTTTTTCTCAACAACCAGCTGAAGCATTCAAGGCTGCTTGGATAAGATTCAGAGCTTATCAGAGAGATTGTCCGCATCACGGTTTCAGTGAGGTACAGTTGTTGGGTATCTTCTTCAGAGGTGTCGATTGGAGGTATCAGATGGCTCTGGACGCTGCGAGCAATGGTAACTTCAACACCAGGTATCCCGAGGACGCCATCATATTGATTGAGAACTTAGCTTCTAGCAACAGCATGAAAAATGCAGACTTCGAGAGAAAGAAGCAAGCAGAAAATTTTGAGGGTGGTCAGATTGCTGAAGTGAAAGCTAAGCTAGATTCTGTGCACAATCTTCTCGTGGGTAAGAAATCTGTTCACTTTGCTGCTGAGGTTGAAATTTTTGAGCCAGTGGAAGAGGATTGCAACTATGTCAATGGAGCTGGATTTCAGGGTCCGAGATATGTTAATGCACAAAGGAGTGCCTTCACAGGAAACCAGATGCCTGAGTACTAGAGGAGTAGTTTCACCAGGAACTTAAGTTTATGCTGGAGCGGATTCTGGAAGGCTAGCAGAAGATCACAATAGATTTCAATGGAAAGATCGATGCTCTGTACACTGACCTGAATGGAAAATTTGAAACTCTGAGCACCCATGTCAAGAAGCTAGACACTCAAGTTGCTCAGACCACTGAATCTGTAAATAGACAAGAGGGATTCCTCCCTGGAAGGACTGAGAACGACCACATAAATGCATGCAATGCTATTCTGGTGAAAGATCGAGATGATTTCAGTAAAATTTTGGGGAATGGTGAGGATTTTGACGTTTCACACTCAGTGTCGGTCGACACCAACACTATGTATCGCTCGACACCAGGTAAAACTTAAGAGAAGTCATCGCAAGACAGAGAGAAATCGACCCCGGTCGATACAAAGGACTCTACACAGGATGTCAGTGTCGACCGACACCACCTGGGTGTCGATCGACACCCCTCAGGGGATGAGAGGAATTCATCGCAAGGCGGAGTGAAATCGACCGAGCTCGACAATAGAGTGTTGATATCAGAGGTCAGTGTCGATCGACACCAACCTAGTGTCGATCAACATCCTGTGTGGACTGAACCAAAACCTATCAACAATCTTCTTCAAGTCGGAGAAAGAGTCTATAAGCCTAAGGTTCCTTTCCCAAAGAGTCTTAGGACATCTAAACAGGAGATAAAGGAGCCTCGATTCAAAGCAATCATGGACAAGGTGGTGATTGAGATGTCTCTAGCTGATGCAGTCACGATTTCACCTCCACTAAAGAGGTATGTGAAGAAAATGGTTACTAACGGTCTGAGTCCTGAGGAAGGAGCTTTACTTACCAGGGACATCTTCGTGCATATCTCGCATGAGACCCCACAGAGAAAGAAAGGAACGAAGCAGAAAATGGTTGTCTCTGAACAAGTCAGTGCCATGATTCAGAGTAAGATTCCAGAGAAGCTACCTGATCCAGGAAGTTTTGTGCTTGATTGCTCAATTTTCACAGGACGATTTTTTCATTCTCTCTGCGATCTTGGTTCCAGTATTAACGTGATGCCTCACTCTGTTGCTGTACACCTGGGGATGACTGATTTCAAGTCGACCTGGATCTCTCTCATCTTAGCGGATCGATCCAAAAGGATTCCAGAAGGTATCTTAGAAGATGTTCCCGTGTAAATTGGTGACTGTATGATTCCTACAGACTTAGTGGTCTTGGAATATAAAGAGGAACTCAAGGATCCTTTGATTTTAGGACGACCCTTTTTAGCTACAGCTGGGGCTCTGATTGATGTGTAAAAAGGACGCATAGCTCTGAATGTGGGTGATCTGGTCATGAATTTTGACATGGACAAGATGAGGAGGACACACACCATAGATGGACATACATTCTCTGTAGAGATTTCCATAGACATTACTGCTGGGTATGTCAACGAGTTGGGTCCAAGTGAGCAAGTGAATAAGCAAGCTGTTGCGCTTGAGGATTGGTGTGGTGATCATCTTTTCAGTACTAGGCTTCAGGAAGAGGTTCTACTCAGTGACAAGTTGCCAGAGGATGATGTTTTTGAGATGGAGATAGGGATTGCAAAGAAGAGTTGCAGAAAAAGTAAAGAGATCCGAGCTATAGACTCAGTGTTGATAGACACCACCAGGGTATCGATCGACACTACACTCGACACAGAGACTCGATATAAGGACACAGTGTTGAGCGACACCACCACTAGTGTCGGTCGACACTCCCCATGAGTTGATCCTGGTTTACCTCCATAACACTGTTTTCGGGTTGATTCTCTTGCTGCTCATCCGAGACCTGTTGTACAACAGAAAACTCCACATCCCACACTCCATTCACCTCAGAGAAAGCAAAAGTACACACATCCTAATCCCACACCATCTTCTTTCATCAATAAGAATTTCAAAGGTACAAAAACTGTTTTGCAGTTAGCCAAGCCACGAGATTTTCGTAGAGCGCTTGTTTCTTCTTTTGATGATTGTGCAGGGAAAAAGAGTGTACCACACAAGATTAAGTCCCGCCCTGCTCATATTCCTCACTTCCTTGGTCGTTCTCACGCACCCAATGCCTATACACCACCATGGATGATGAGACTAATTTCACGGAAGCATTCATTGCCACCCTCTGCTCCACCTGATACCTGAGCTCCGCCACAGTCAAGCTAATGACTGAAAACAAGCGCTTTGTGGGAGGCAACCCACTCGTACGTTTTCCGATTTTATTTTGATTATTCATGTCTTTTATATTTTATTTTATTTTGCCAACCTTGGGTTTGGTACCACTGGGGATAGTGTTACTTAAGTCTGGGGGAGGTAGTAGCTGACTTTGTGTCTGTTTTTGAAAGTCAGTCGTGTCAATTTTATTTCGTTTTTATTGAGTCAAAACTTTGGTTAGGAAATAACGACCTCTCTTCTTAGTCTATTTGCCTGAGTGATTAATGCTGCAGATTTAGTTCAGATTCGACAAATGGAAAATCCAAAGACTGATCGATAAACCAGAGCGATCTATACTTCGCAACAGAATCCACTACAGCCGGAGCTAATTTCTGAGCTCTTCCTTTTACCTCATCGATGCAACTGGTGTTCATAGGGCTTGACTCCTCGTTCTTACCTGACAAACGAAAACCTAAGTGAAAAGTGATGGTACTCCTCTCCCTTATTCAGTAAAAAGTGTGTGTTTAAAAGCAGCAAAGATGATATGATTTTTTTTTGAGTAAAGGGATAGGAAAATTTCCAACGACCCCATTATTTTACTTTGAAAGGAATGATCACACGAAAGTTGGAAGCGAGGTTAGAAAAATTTCCTGTGATACCATTATTCGCCTACACTTTCGATATAAAAAAGTGCGATATAAAAAAGAGAAACAACACAAAAGATGTTGAGAAATGAATAAGTCTCGAGGAGAGAAAGAGTACCAAAGAGTGTGAAAATTGGTTGTTTTATCGTGGTATTGCACGGAAATGAGTCTAGAAGGTTCTTGGCACTGATTTCATTGATGAGACCGAGCGATGAAGGCTGTGGAGAATGTAGCGAAGTTGTGGGTTAAATTTGGGGTATTGAAATGTCTACGGAGAAGTACATGGTGGTTGGATTTGGATTAGTCTGCTAAGCGTATGGAATATGGTTGAATGCTCAATGCAATAGTCTACAGAGAGAGAGAGAGTTTCTGCGTTTTTCAAACGTCTTTCACAAGTTAAGTTTCTGTTTTGCTTGAGGGCAAGCAAAGGCTAAGTCTGCGAAAGTTGATATATCATGGTTTTTACGGGGTTTTACGGGTTTTAACCATGATATAGGAGTCGTTTTTAGAGTCTTTATAGAGTCTTTAGAGTATTTTCGAGTCTTCTAGAGTCTTTGCAGATCTAGGAGCGTTTTGGACTTATTTGGAGATTATGGGACGATCTGGAGCAAGCCGAGAATCTACGCTGAAGAAACGAACTCGGAGAGCAAAATTTGTGTGGGTGTCGATCGACACTAGAGGTCAGTGTTCTGCCCTGAAGTGTTCTCTGTTTACAAATAAAGTCCAAATAGTGTTTTAGCCTATTTATAGGATTTTAAGATCATTGTTTAGACCTATGCTTGATTTTTGAGCAGCCACCTCTTCACGGATTTTTGGAAAAGATTTCTAAACATTTTTTCTTATTCTCTTGATTTTCTAAATGCAATTTATTCAGTTATTGATTTGTGTTTCATTAATCATATCTGAGTAATCTCTCTGTTAGGTTTAGGGTTTTCAAAGGAATTCATGAATTGTTAGATTGTTAGATTGTTAGATTGTTAGGATTGAATCTATAGAGTTCTTCATCTAGATTGTGTTTATTGCTTATTCTAGCTTAGCTACCTAGAATCTGATCTTACGTTGATTAGTTGACACGAAAGTGTAATTGATTGCCTGAACTATCTTAGATGAGCAAAATACCCTATTTGCAAAGAAATTTGGTTTAGGGATTTTGTGAACATATCAAACCTGAACTTTAATGCTTGTTTAATTTGAAGAATTCGCAAAGACATTTGGGATTCTAAAATTTAGCATATATAATCTTCGCAACGAAAGTTGGTTGATTTTACATTACTGATTTGAGTTCTAGAATGGTTCTTAATTACAATTCTGATAATTGTTTTGTTCTGCAATTCTGAATTTCCTGAGAATTTTCCTAAGCTTAGCTTTTCTCCTATTCAACTTACAACTCGATTTCTAATTCTCTTGTTATTTTAATTTTATAGTTTCTTCTGTTTAGCTATATTTCCAAACTGCTAATCTATTGCGTGAACTAAAGTCTTTGTGGATTCGATCCCTAAGTATTACATCAATCTCTTAATTTGAGAGAGTAGCTCTAGGGTTAATTTGAGCATATCAATTAGCTCCTAAAAAACCAGATTTTTTTATCATTTGCGCGTCTTCAATTATTGTCCTCGGTGATTAAGAGTATAACAAACTTTTGGACCTTGGCTTTCAGGCTTCCTAGCTCTTGTGTGAAGGAGATTGAGCGAATTAGCTCTGCTTTCTTAAGGTCTGGTCCAGACTTTAATCCAAAGAGAGCAAAGGTGGCTTGGAAAGATGTTTGTAAGCCAAGAAAGGAGGGAGGTCTTGGTCTCAAACCACTCGCTGAGGCAAATAAGGTTAGTTGTTTTAAGCTTATCTGGAGACTCGTATCAGCTCGCAACTCTCTTTGGGTGGATTGGACAAACAAAACTTTGATTTGTACTGGCTCCTTTTGGTCGGTGAAAGAAAATACTATTGTGGGTTCTTGGATGTGGAGGAACCTACTCAAATTTAGATTGTTAGCTAAAAGTTACTGTAAGATAGAGGTTCATAATGGTGAACATACATCCTTCTGGTTTGATTCTTGGTCTCTGTTTGGTTGTCTCTCAGATAGGTTGGGTTCCCGAGGCTTCGTTGATTTTGGGATAGGCTCCTCATCTACTTTAGCCGAGGTGTTTTCATCTCATCGACGGAGAAGACACATATTGCCCTTATTAAATCAGATCGAAGATGAGATACAAAACCTAAAGGCACTGAACTCTACTGATCCGGATGTGGCTTTGTGGCGGGGTAAGCAGGATAAGTTTAAGACTAAATTTTTCACAAAAGAGATGCGGAACCAGTTACGACATGGGGAACAAGTTAAGGGTTGGTATCAAGGTGTCTGGTTTTCTCAATCCACCCTGAAGTTCTCTTTTGTAGTTTGGCTAGCTAGTCTCGATCGTTTATCTACAGAAGATCATATGTCACGTTGGGCGCGTGGAAGTGGGGGAAACAATGGATGTGTTTTCTGTGATTGCCCGTTGGAGTTCCGAGACCATTTATTCTTCACTTGTTGCTTCACTTCTTCCATCTGGTTTAACAAAAGCAAAGGCATCACTCAACAGAGACATGTTACATCGTTTAGGGATGCACTAGAGCTGGTGTCAGGGACAGTTTTTAACTGCACTAGGCAATTTCTCCCTAGATATGCGTTTCACTCTACGATTTACACCATTTGGCGAGAAAAGAATCGATGACATCATGGTGAGCAACCTTCTTCCGCGGAATAGTTCATCAAAACCATAGACAATACGGTTAGGAATCGTTGCTCGTTGATAATAGGCCATAGCAATGACAAGTTTGAAGCGGCGTTGAGGGAATAGTTCGCAACTCGGGCTGTTTAACCTTGCGTCTCCTCTATTTCTTCTCTTCTGTTTCTCTATGTTGTGTCTTTTGTTTTCCGATTTTCATTATAGGCCTCTGAATTGTTATTTCAAATCATGATATTAAACTTTAGGCAAAAGGATGCATTATTTGTAAACAAGGCACTTTCTTTTGGTGAATATATTTTTACATTCATACAAAAGAAAACATAGTTGAAGGTTATACCTATCGTTGTTCGGTTGTTGAATTGTTTTTATTAATATATTTTCCTTTCAGTTTTAATATTATATAATTATTTATCGTATAGTATATATGATTATCATATGATGTGTTTTTCTCATATATTCAATCTCTATTATTTTCAGACTCTGAATTGTTAGTTCCCTTATATCATAATCAAATATGTAAATGTGTATATTTAATTTGCTATATATATTTGTATATACAGAAGATAATTTACTTAAGTTATTCTATATTTAACAAAAATATTAAATTGTAAACTATGATTGAACTATAATACTTTCTAATTAGTAATAAGTATTCTACTAAAATAGTTTATTTGTGTATCATAGTACAAATATTTGATTATATATCTCAATCACAAATTTCACCAACCCGCGTATCTTTATGATCCGGTGCAATTTTTTTAACATTTTTAAAGTGCTTAGTTATCATTTTTAATTGAATTTTTGTTCTTTACTTTTAGTAATCAAAAAATAAAAATGTTCTTAAAATTTGTTAATTTAGTAATAATTGAATTAATTTTGGTTACTTTCTAAAATAGATATAGATTATACTGTTCAAAAAATAAATTAAACCGTATAAAATATTAAAATTTGGATGCATGTTAGATCAAATTTTCTACTCATTTATATTTGAAATCATTTTAGTTTCTTACATAATATGTCTTTGAAACACCATCCCAAAATATTTAGCCGATATGAGACTTTCATTTCATACTTTTTTTCTTTACTGATTAGCAAATTATGTCCGTTTTAAAAACTTCAAATTACAACATACGCAAAAAAAAAAAAAAACATTTATTTATTATATGAACTATGTTTTTATTCAAAAGTTTTCAAAGTATAATCAAACAAAGATGAAAGGAGAATGTTTGACAAAATCTTCGAAATATCTATAAATGAATTAAATTTTTTTTTTTTTGACAAAATCTAAGGTGAGAGGTTTAATATTTCCTTAACTAAATGATTTTGATTTCAATTATTTAAATTTCAAAACTACTCTTTCTAATTGCAATTAAACACAATCTACACATAATTTCAATGGCAATTGAAGTAAATAAATGATTGATTTTGGACAATGTTCAAAATGTACTTATTTTTTTAATAATACTAGGTTTTAACCTGCGGTACACCGCGGGACAAATTTTAATTTTTTTGTATTTCGGTTGATAGTTTCAATTTATTTGGTTATTAAATTTGCAATTATTCAAATTAGAGAATAATAACTGTTTTTCATATTATAATTAATATAGTAAAAGATTAAATAGCTTTTTTAGTTGTTGTAAATCTAAGTAAATATGTTAAATTTGTATACATTTTGTAGAAGATTTTTAGTTGTAGTAGTGATATGGTGTGAATATTGGCAAGCATTTTAATTTAGAACTGTTTATAGTAAAAATTAGCATTTTTCAAAGATTATATTAAAAGTGATGAATTTATATGTTGTCCTGTAAAAAAAAAAGTATTTTATAATATAAAATATCAGTAAATGACATAATAATCTAAAACATTTTATTTTCCAAATAAGTAAAAAAGCTTTATATATTTGGTAATGAATAATATTTCACTAATTTTTACTAATAAATATCATCTCTATAGTATTTAGCATATATATTTTAAAATAAACTAATCGGTTAATGTAATATGGGGAAAATGTCATTTAAATCGTGAACTTTCAAATTGTGGCCATTTTAATCGTGAACTCTAAAATGGCCAAATAAATCATGTACTTTTAGTTGACTTTGGATTTAATGACTAAGATTAGTTGACTGGACCATTCTCATTGGGTCGTTAACTCCACATACACAGGGTTAACATATCCGTTAACAGATCCGTTAAGGCTAAACGACATCGTTAATTTATGGAAAAAATATCATTTAAATCGTGAAATTTCTAATTGTGGCCGTTTAATCTTAAACTCTAAAATGGCCAAATAAATCATGTACTTTTAGTTGACTTTGGATTTAAGACGATGACATATAAAGATGGTATTGAGCCTGTTGAATGAATGCAAGTGTGGCCAAGGATGAATAGATAAGGTGTTTTACCACCTCCATGGAGAAGAGGCAACCCGGGAAGACCAAAAAACTATGATCGGAGAAAGGAAATCAATGAGACAACAGCCGATCATAGTCATTAAATCCAAAGTCAACTAAAAGTACATGATTTATTTGGCCATTTTAGAGTTCACGATTAAAATGGCCACAATTTGAAAGTTCACGATTTAAATGACATTTTTCCCAATGTAATACAAAACTCAACAAATTATTTTTATCCCCAATATATATGAAATCTACAAACATTTTAATTATTTTGTATTTTTGTTTTGCTAATATTCTAAACTGAAATAAAATAAAACAACATTTTAAAAATGTATATAAGATTTGTTGAAGATAATATTGAAAAAAACTCTATTTTAAAGCAGGAAGCTAATTTTTTTTTAACCAGTAAGCAACAACAGAAAATATTTAGTCAATTAAAAAAAAAAACAACAACAACAAAAACATTAAACGCCACCTTTACCAAAAATCAGATTTAGACTTCTCTTCTTCATGTAAGCTTTGCAACCCGTTCTATCAAAAATCTCACTAACCCTCGAAAAGCCAATCTCCAAGTCATCTAACTTCGTCATATGGTTTACAATTGTAAGTTTCATCTTCTTATTGTAAAAGGAAAAGCACTCATTTTTTTTTTCCAGCAATCATCCTTTACTCTCGTTTTTAATGTCTGCAAATTTGTTTCAGATCTTATAGAAATTCTACAATTTTCAAAACAGTTCTTTCAAAGAGAAGAGATACTCAATTCACGGTCCGCTACAAACATCCAGAAATCGGATTACAACTATTAGTTTGTTATCATCGTGCCTTAATCCCATCATATCCTGTAAGTAATTATTGTATGTTCTTTAGTTTCTGTTCAAGTAGATTTTCAATTTCTGTTGATTGAATTGAGTTTCCAACTTAATTATTATGGTCCGAAATATTGTTACATTTTTATTTTGTTCATACCTAATCTTAATCTCTTCCATTTATTCACTTTTTTACATGATTAAAAAGGTGATATTAAGAAGGCAATAAGACATTAAGAGTGGAAATATATCTCAATAAGGCAATAATACAATAGTCTACGAACAAATAATGTAATAAAAAAAACATAATTGTTAAGTTCAAAAATAGATAACTAAATACCTCAGATCTCACTCACACCAAAAAAAAAAAAAAAAAAAACACTTCAGATCTCACGACTTGGTTTTTCAACTTCTTCTACCTTTTTCAATGATCGATTAGCGCAAATCAAAGAAAGAGATAAGTTTCTGACAATCGAATATCTAATCTTCTCCGATCTTCATCGTGTGTTTTGTTTTTCATATCTTTTAAACAAAAAATTTTCTTCTCAGATCTTCGTCAGATCTCTAATGTCTGAAACTAAAACTAAGCGGTGAACCAGAATCCAACTCTCCTGTTGTTATCATTGTAGACGATATGATGCATCAGATTAATCAAAAAACTTTGGGTAATTTAAGGCTAGTTCCTAAGTAAAAAAACCTCTATATCTATGATTTTATATAGATCTGATTTATATAGCTATGATTGTTGTGTGGTCTGAATATGATGTGTCGCCTGAATCTAATTATTGGGTGTCTAATTTACATGGGTACGAATACTTAGAAATCAATATCTGTAAACATTCGATTATGTGTTTAAAAAGATGCAATATTAATGGAATTAAGATCAGAAATACTACTTCGTGAGCGACTATGTAAATTGGGATCTAAACTATATTGATTAGATTATATCTGAATTGCATTTGATGAGTATTAATTTGAAGCTAATCTCTCAATTTAGTTGTTTAGTTATAATCAACTAACCACAACATAAGACGACAATATTAGGTCAAGATCTACAGATAATTTGTAAAGGTTTTATAGATATAATGACTATCTACTTTCTAAAATTGATATTGCTAGAATATACAATAAGTTGTATGTGTTTGTTTGACATAATTTTTTAAATTGTTTCAGGTTACATATGTAGGGTGAAAGTTATGATATAAGTTTGAAAAGTCATGTTGCAGGAAAAAGATAAGAAAACAATATTTTACAATATCTAATACTCTAATTTAACAAACTAAATGTACTAATATTCAAATTATCCTTACTTTCAGATCGAAAGGTTAGCAATTAGGCGTTGATATCCAGCTTGACCCTTTGAAAAATGTTAGTTCATATATCTTAAAATGCCTAGAACTAAAAAATTATTTCAGTTTAAAAATCGTTATTATTGTCTCAATTTAAACTTATGAATTTTGTAGACATTTGGAAAATAATAGACTCTATTAACAAATATGTATCAAAATATTTAAAAAGCAACTAACAAAAAAGTAATTAAAACTTAGTTATTTAAAACAACAAACCACCATTTCTTTCTTCACACCATGTGTTGGATATGGTTTAGAAATGTCACACAGAAAAACAAATGACCTTAAATTAAATACACATAAGTATAACAGTAATGGATAGCAATAAACCTTAAACAAAAATGACAAACGTTTAGTATCATTACCTTCATAAACTCAGGATTTAACCAATTAGATTTATCTCCACAAATTCTGAAATATTTCCTTGAAGACCACATTCATCGTTTGGCTTTGTGTTTCCCCTTCTTTATCTACAATAAGTACTTTCAAACATGTTTTTGAGGTGACTCTAGATAATTCAACATAAAGCTGACCATGAGAAAAAACTGGTCGTGGAAGAAAGAGACCAACTTCTTTAAGTGGTTGTCCTTGACTTTTGTTTATAGTCATTGCAAAAGCCACAGATAATGGGAACTGTCGTCTCCTCATTCTGAAAGGCAATTTTGTATCAGATGGTTTTATTAAAACCTTAGGAATCAAAACTTTTTCACCAACTCTATCTACTATAATAACTCTGGCTTCTAGGACATGATTACCCATCTGATTAATCTGCAATCTTGTGCCGTTGCATAACCCACCTTTAGGATCTATATTTCTAAGCAACATAACTGGAGTACCAACCTTAAGACGTAGATTATGATTTGGCAATCCAGAAAGCCTGATACTATTAAGGAAATCTGAGCTGAAGACTGGGTTGTTCAATGATTCAATATCTTGAGGATCAATACTATCTGCACTTAAGTAGACCATTTCTTCACCTGTTTGGGTATGCCATAGTTATATCATATTCAAATGGTAGAATATTAGAAAATTAAAGTATTATATTAAAAATATGATTACCTTTGAGCTTTTCAAGCAGGCGTTCATTTATTATGTTGACATCATTATTTGTTGGGCATAAGATAGCTCTCGATTGAAAAAATTTAGGATCAATATTATCTTGCAACAAATCCAAATCTCCATAAACTGCTTTACTTATGGCGTCAATAGGATCATCTACATTTGTGATTAGAAATTCTTCTGGAATATCAATTAGAGCTTCACCATCATTAGGTTCAGAAACTTTTCCATCACCAACAGCTAGAATCCAATCTGAAAATTCCTTAATATCCTTCGCCTCATCCTCTGATAGATTATTTGACAGTAGCCGCATGTTCTTTGTTAAAGTTACGACCTTACAATGTTCCCAAAGATAAGAAGAATTTAATGAAGCTAAAACAATCTCAGCCCTACCAGCACCATTGATTACAGGGAGAACTTGTCTGAAATCACCTCCAAATACAACCACCTTTCCACCAAAAGGTTTATTATCCGGATTTTTCATAATATCTGATAAACTCCTATCCAATGACTCAAAACAATACCTGCTCATCATTGGTGCTTCATCCCATATGATAAGAGATGCTTCTTTTATCATATTATCAAGATCAGAAGATGGATTGAGATTACACATTGTAAAATCATCAGGATTTATAGGGATCCCAAACCTAGAATGAGCAGTCCTTCCACCCTCTAACAACAAAGATGCAATACCGCTAGATGCCACATTAATAGCAATCAATCCCCTAAATCTAACAGCGGCAGATAGAGTTTTCCACATAAAAGTCTTTCCTGTTCCACCAAACCCATACACAAAAAAAACTCCTCCACAGTTTCTTATAACCGCACCAATTATCTCATCATATATGGCTCTTTGTTCCGAAGTCATCATCTCTATCCAGTTATCATGTTTTTCTTTTAAATCCTCACGATTATAGTTCATTTCTTCTGTGATGAAACAGTTGGAATGATCAACACCTATGTTAGGTGGCTGAGGCATGTCCTTGAATGCTGAAAGAGTACCTACGTTACATAACATAAACTCTTCAATCTCTTGTAGAGTGTAATTCTTCTTTTCATCATCCGTTAAATTTAATTCTGCAAAAAACAGACTTAAAAGTGGAAAAGAAATAAAAAAATAACGAACTCATTGCATAAAATACGTTTATTATATATCAATTAGTTCATATATACAGGTTAAATAGTAGAAAAATGTTTAAAATATAAAACTAACCTGGATTGTTGTATTCTTTTCGTTTTTTTGTCTCAATGTCTTCTGATAAAACTTCCAAAGTTTTTCCCATACATACTCTGGTCTTGATAAACAACCATCCAAAAGCATCATAGTGAAAAAATTACGAATTTGATCTCCAAATAACCATTGGCTTGCTTCGATAATACTAAAATATACGCTTGATCGTCTTCAAGAATACCCCGAGCCCAACAGGCCTTTTTATATGTATCATACACAACACCTTTGTAGGTTCTTATTTCTTCATCAGTTTTTGGACCTAGAACTATGCCAAGAAGGATTCTCATGTAATATTCTGCTTCCATCTTATGGGGGACATAATTAATCCTTCCTATTGAAAAGCCTCTTTCCCTACGTTTCCATTCTTTTTTTTTCACATCCCAAGTGAAATATTTTGAAATTTCTCCATAAGTATACTTCCTAGCAAACGCATTTACCTTATTCAGATTTAGGTAAGCCATGAACATAGAATCTACATTAGATTTTCTGTCTAAAACTGCATCGATATCCTCATTGTCATTGAAAAATGTTGGTTGCTTTCCAGGTTGATGAAAAGGAAGTTTCATCACTGGTATACTTCTAAACTTTGTAGGAAATTTGAAAAGCCTCCAAGCAGCTTTAGAAGCTGAAACATATCTTCAAAAAAAAAAAAAATTAACTTTGAACAAATTAGAATTCTATCATATGTAATATATATGTTACATATTAAGTCCGAGTGAACCAACCTGCAGTCGAAGTAAGGTTTTATTTCATTTATTGTTTCTGGACCATTACCTGTTTCTGAACCAACTCTATTAACAGTTTCTTTCCAACCTCCATTAACACTTTCTATGCCATCTACAGAAGAATTACATTTCTTTTTACGTTCCACCACAACAGCCACACGATCATGTCCTTTGTTAACATACTTGAATAAGTACTTTATAGAACCAGATTGGTTGCACCATTCAACATTAATGTGAGCTCGATATCGCACTGATAAGAGACGATTATAAGGAACAACATATCTGTTGTCACACTTAATTCCATTTTTCTCAACGAAGTGCGAAGATGGCCGTCTTCTATATACTGGATACCCATCTTTACCAACAGTAGTTTCTGGATAATACTCCTTAGGATAAAACTTAGAACACTTTCCATCCACCATACATGGTGAACTTGTGTTAGCCGCACCACAAGGTCCGTGAATCATACAATCTTTAACAACTTCATAAAGCTCAGGATCTTTCGATTTATCTGGAATCTCAGCCGATATGATTTTGTTAATGTCGTCACCGGTTGGGAATTTACAACTTGGATCCATGAATAAAAGTATGTGAGCATGCGGAAGGCCTCTTTTCTGAAATTCTACTGTGTACATAGCTGCATTGAAGAAAATGCTAAAAATCTAGGAAGAATACTAATATTTTATCATTAAACAAAGTATTTAAAATTATACAAAGTATTCACATACTTACCAGCTATAGTCTTCCCTAGAAGATGTTCTTCTGTCAAATCTTTGATAAGTGAGTCAAGTTTGATTTTGAATATTCGACACATAATGTCAGGTCTATCGTTAGAACTCAATTTACGGTTTTTTAGGTACCTTATTATTTCTGGCCACTTGGGATTACACGTAAATGTAATGAATAGATCAGGAAAACCATATTGTTTACATGTAGCCATTGCATCATAATAATTCTGCAACATATAGCGAGGCCCACCAGTAAAGGATGATGGTATTCGAACTTGCTTCCCCTGTTCGTCCATCTTAGTCTTTCCAGCTTCGGCAGCAGCTTTAATAAATGCATAATTCTCACATCTTAGATTTGACTGCTTATATTTAATGTAAGACAACCTGTTTGATTCAAGAGTTGTGTATGCATCAACCAAAAACTGTTGGAATAGACATTTAGACCGTAGAAGAGTTTGACCCTCATTTTCTCGTTCTTGGATTCTGAAAGCAAACCATTGTCTCATACTAATAAACTTATTTTTCTTATCTTTTTTCATACCTCTGAAACCCTTCTTTATTCCAACTCTGAAACCATCTTCACCATAAGGAAAAATTAGAGGATACTGTAGTGCAAAGTATGAAGGATGCACTTCACTTATTCTTTGTAGTCTTCCAGAGTTTTTTTCTTGTACGACTATATCACGTCGTGACATTTGAGGATAAAAATCTTCTGGAATCAATGCAGCAACTTCTGATGATGTGGGCATACAATAAGTTCTTCCATCTTTCCCTACACGATCACTTACAATTCGCATATGAAATTTTTCATTCTTAGTTGCAGCAAATTTATCTTTGGCTTGCCTAAATGACTCAGCGTAAGGATTGACATCATCCAACATTTTGATGAGTTTAGCAATGAGTTCCTTTCTTATATTGTTTTTCCCGTGTACACTTGTACTGTTTTTTTCCTTGCTAATAAACATCCAAAAATAAAACAAATACATAAATTTCACACAAACAATAACAAAATTACGTATTAAATAAAAATTTCAGATTTCGAAACATACCTCATTATAGTTGATCTATTTTCCACTTCATTATCTGTATCCACAATAAAAAGCTGCATAAATTTAGCGTAATCTCCCTCTGCTGGCTTCATACTTCCTATCTTATGGTAATTTTGTCCATGTAATTGAAACATATTAGGACTTTTTCCTTTGGGAACAGAACGATCAACTTGCCCACCAAGAGAAATAAATGCAAATAACATATTGTAAGCTCTAATATTTTCACAAAAATGCCTACTAAGTGCATCATCTTTACTAAGCAATTCCCTAATAAGTTTGGGTGCTTCTCGAAGAAATGGTAATTTCACAGTTCCTTGTAAGCAGCATAGTGAAAATTTAGGTTTTCTTTGTTTCCTTCGCTTGTTAATACGCTCCTCATACCACATCATAGCACCACAGTAACAACACTTGTAGGATGGATCACCATGATCTATATATTCTGAGCCATTGTTTGCATTTTCTGAAATCAATCGAAACAAATATGAGATAGAAGATTATATTATCAACTAATGTAAATGCAAGGAAAGATTATTAATGTACCTGCGTTTGATTTTTTAGAAGATGTTTTAGACTTAAATTTTGGTGATGGCGTCCCACTATATTGCATAGATTTAACAGAGAAGCCTTTACGACACCTCTTATATGTACCACAAATCTTTTGGACCAGGTGAGGAGTTTGTTTGTCAATTGATTCTTCATTGTCAAAAACTGAAGTATCAGAATCAATGTCTTCTTGACTACTGACATCAAATTCCTGTTCATTTTCAGAAATCTCTTGACCTGTATTTAAGCAAAAAATTTTATCAAGAAAATCAGACAAAAGAATTAGCACAGTTAAATTTAAATCTATTATTACCTTCAGTAGATGAAACATATTCATTTTGTTCAAACTCTGCTTCCAAATTTGGAGGTTCATTATAGGTGGATGGACTAAAATGTGCCATACGGTTATCAAATGTAGAAACTGAAATCCATATTAAAATATTTAGTTAAGATAGACATAAAGAACGTTTTAAAAGTTCTTATTGGAACGTTAGAATAATCAAATAAGATGCTAATGTGCTTCTGTTTTCTTTTTGCAGTCTTACTTCTTGTTGGATCGCTCTGCTCATGTATTCGTCTTCTAACAGGTTGGTTTGTAATGTCTTGAAGAACCTTATTCGTTACCATTTTTATTTGCCTCTTATCTTTTTTCTTATTTGAATTTATCACATACATTTTCTGCAATTAAATAGCAAATAAAAGATCTAGATCACCAAATTACACAACTGAGAATCAATATACTTACGTATGGTAAAATTAATCATACCTTGTGAAACAACACTTTTAGCAGTACAAATATGTTGTGTTCCTGGAAAACACTTGGAACTTGCAATTCTAACTGGTGTGAAATGTGTTCCTCATCAAATGATACTAATTTTGTTCATAAAAAACAAAATGTAAGGAAACGTATATACAAAATTATTAACACATTTTTTTAAAAAAAATGTATGCTTTGAAATCATCTTACATTTCATAGCTTCTTTCCTTATATCTAGAATATAATTCTCAAAGTCAAGAGAGGAATATGATTGTCGTATTCTCACTGATTTTAGCGTAGATGTATTGTCTTCACAAACTGAAACTGTAATGATATAAACTTAATGATGATAATATAAAATGAAAATGTTTATGTGATAAATTCATAAATATAAAATAAAAGAATTTTACATCTCATGGATTCTTTTGCTATTGAAGGTGGGAAATGATCAGTTCCTAGTGGTAAGTAAGTTTGTTTTAATTTCACTGGCATCAAATTTTGACAATCCTTAAATGGCATCACACCATCTGAAAACAAAAAACAGAAATTGTGAATTTCTTTATATATAAATGATTAAAGCAATGATATATATGTTTTTTTCTTGTCTCCAAGTTTGTGTACCTGTTGAATATCCAATTGGGTGATTGCTGTAGCAATTCTGGAACGAATCGTCTCCTATGTTATGAACCTTATTTGATTGAATAATAGAAAACTTTGTTTGATACGTACTGGTGTTAACTTATTGTTCTCATCTAACACAAAATACTCTTCTGCAGGTATATAAAATAGTGAATGCTTCAGATAGAGATATATAAAGCAAAATAAACATAATAAAAGAGGTAAATACAAATATAAAATTTACCATTCTCCTGTTCAACAGTATTGATTCCTGTAGGATAAATGGATTTTTCTATACGTACAGGACTTAGATTTGTTATGTCTGACAAAAGCCTTCCGTAAACTGACTTAACATTTACAGATTTTTGAGAATTAGAGGAATTCTCCTTAGATAAACCCCTTAACTGGTTTTTAGAATATGTAGAACATTTCCTCTTAGGCGTGTGATTAGTATCATATACTCCTTTCTCAACTAATTCTCTCTTGTTCTTCATATTGGCTGGATAGGAGTGAAAATAATGAAATCAGGATAAGAAATGTCTTATTGTTGTAGTCTTATTGTATGTGTTTAGTGTGTAAATGAATGAATGATAACAAAATAAACTGTAAGTAAGAGAAATGTATAGCGAGTATATAATATTGATTTACCTAAAAATATCATTTACATGTGTTAGTTGAACTGGTAAGATTTGATTAGATTTGATTTGGTATAATTAATAAATTAATAGGGTAAGATTTATTAAATATGGAATGTGCTAGATACATTAATATTACAATTTTATTGTTAATAATGCAGTAATATGAGTTGTAATCAAGTGGATTAACATTTATTTTATATTCAGTTGACAGAATTTACATTTTTGGGATGTAATTCATGAAGTGATCTCCAAATTCGCAGGTGAATATTTACTTCAACTTAATGAATTTATCGTTTAATAAGATGGTAAAACTACTTTATATACACATAAATTAAATAAAATATATTTATAAAAATACACTATTAGGGTGGATAAATTGTGAGGAATCGATCCGATCCATCTTAATTTATTTAACTCAACTTCTAAACAGGAAGGCGAATAACAAAAAACTTAAAAATTTTAGTAATAGGTACCTTAAACATATTAAATAAAAATAGACAACCAAATAATTTTTAAAACAGGTAAAGATTATGAAAAGCATCATTATTGATTACATAACTATGTTAATAAAAAAGCTAAATTAAAGTCTCGGGACATAATAACCGATTAATATAACCCAAAAGTTTTGAATGGGAAAATAGTGTTATTGCTTCATTAGTTCTAAGCATTTAGAAGTTGGCTTCTACTTCCTCCATATAAACTTCATCTTTATCTTCAAATGTGGATCCACTATCATTCATAAAACGAAAAACATATTCATATATTCTGAATAAGAATAATTGATTGAACCTAAATAAAAATAATTTAGTTTAGTACATGTAGGTCTTCTTGTCAATTTCGGAAAAAGAATGATTGATGAAAATTCGAGATGTCCAATTTTTAGTAATGAGGCAAGGTTTACCTAGCAAAAAAGAATATTATAAGGGTTAAAGATCCACTAAAATATTGCCTTTGAATTTTTGTAAACATTTTAAAAGAAAATGACCATAGAACCTTGGAATTTAGAGATCCTCCAAAATCGAAGAACACAAATAGTTGGTTGATTCACATAGTAGAGATCACCCACTCTTTTAGACCACTTTTTAACGAAATCATTACATGATATTCCACAAGCAACACAGTTCATATATTTGCCCCTTATTTGAAAAAAAAAAATCGTAAGCAAGTTATATTAAAACTTCTACCAATTCATTAAAATTTATTCTTATCAAAGCTCTGTTTCTAAAGAACTTACTCGGAGTCTTTGAGGATGAATGTGACAAATTTTTTTCCTCCACACTTCCTTGTTCATGATCTATATAATTCATTCTTCCAATTGCAGAGACATTCATCACAACTCCACATGCATCTAAAAATATCACACACCAAGTACAAATGTTTAGTAAAATTCTTACTAACAAACAGTAATACGACTAAAATAACAAAATTTGATAAAGAAACGCATAACGTACCAACAACAAATTTCTTATCCTCTTCTGATGCATTTTCGATTTTGGTAGCTGAAGTAAAGTGAAAATAATTGCTTCTGGATTTTGGTCTCACATGATGCATCGTTGTTTTAGGAATAAACATGATTTCAAAAGCATGATTAGAGTTTCTAACATGTTTTGTTGGGCTGATAACCTTGAAGTCTGATAGGAGGTACCACTCTCCTTCTTTGATGTATATCTGAAAATCCTCTCTGTAAGTGATATTGGGAATAGTAGCATCAATTCTACATCCCTAAGATAAGTAAAGTATAATCTTCTACGTTAATACTATAAGATGTAATAATCTTATTAAATATCTTCAAAGCTTATAACTGGGAAATCCTATAAAAAAAATACATACCTTTTCATCAACCAGAATCATCTCCTTCATCTGACCAGCCCAATCATGTGCTGGTTGTGAAATACTCAGTAACTTAACAAAAACCATCCATTTTGTTTTGCGAAGTTGCAAATCTTCAAGATTGTTCACGAATTCCATAGGGAAACCCTAGAACTTCTTAAAACACCTTAGAGGTTTTTTTTATGAGAAATAAATGAACTTGGATACAAAGACCATTGATTGTTAACATATTTAAAGACCCTTAGATATTCTCGAATAAGTCTAAATTTTTTTAATAAATTTTGAATGAAAACAATTTTATATGCTTATTTTTGAAATTTGAGTTTTGAAAACCACTTGCATGTTTGATGCCATAAAAATGATTTGATGGATTGATAGGAGAGAAGCTTTTTTGATTTTCAAGATGGGTTTGATTGGTTATTATTTTTTGTATAATAAAAATATTAGGTATATTAAAAAAACCATGTTTCCAAGGAATCCGAAGTCCTAAAAAATATATGTCACATATAACCAATTACAAAATAAACCAATTAAAAAGATTAGTGATAGGTAATACGTATAATGTTGAGAATTATTAAGTGAACAATAAATTAAGCCAATCGTTATTAATAATGTAGAACATCATTTATTAATAAGACGGATGAGACTTTGAATGGGTAGAAAAAGAAACAATATAAAAACAAAATAACAAACGAATTCATAAGAAAGTCTTAGTTGAGATAAGAAAGACTACATATTTGGAAGAGTACTCATAAAATATAGAATCAGATCAACATTTTCCATTGAACTTTTGGTCATTCTTTTATGTCGACTTAGTCTCTTTGTGACCAAGCATCTTCCCATTTTTCTTCTTTTTTGCCTCCATCATTAATTCAGTCTTGTTAAATTTTTCCTTCTTAATCTTCACAAGACTAATAGATTCCATACAAAGTTTTTTTGTGGTAGAAGAATGATCATCCGGAGAATCATATTTAGAATCACTTGAACACTTTGAAGAAGGTGTAGTAGTTTCAGACGCATCTTCAGAACTGGTAAGAAACATTGTAACCTGAAAGAAAAAACCATATGTGAGATAGTTTTATGTTATTCCTGATTCATGTATATAATAGATAGTTCAAAATAAATTAGATAATATAGGTCACCTGATCACCAGTACTATCATCAGGTGGATTACCACCCCCATTTGATTCATCAGGAATAGCTTCTTCATTATTAACATCATTGGAAATCACTCTTGAAACTTTATAGATGTCAAGCTCATTCCACAGATTTTCATTTTCCACACAAACGAGGAACTGGTAAGTATTCCCTATCAGATTACTGATATAATCTGGCAAGTCTTCAGGATCATCTACCTGTTAGGTCATTAAAAATGTTTTAGTTAAATTACATAATTAGTTTGAATAAAAATTATAAATTATTAAATTATTTTTACCTCATCAAATGGTCCTTCAATTAGATGATTTGCTGTACAACCAACAATCTCAGAAGCCATGCTATCAAAAAGCATCAATTTTATCTCACCAGTGTGATCCATAACTTTCACATGAAGTTTAAACCTTTGAAACAAAAACATTAATCTCAAAAATAAACCATCATAAAGTCTATATTGTATTAACGTACTTAAATGTTACTAACCTTGCAAGACCATTAGTGACTTGCACTCTACACACTTTACACCAGAACTGTGGTTTCCTTGGGTTAATGATATTACCATTTGTGAGAGAATTTACCTTAGTAACCTTCTTATTACACGTTCTACATGCAATATAATACCAAGCCCAATCTGTATCTATTGCATAAATTGTGCAGCTCACCATAACCCTTCCAAACTGCTCAATATAATAAACAAAATAAACTATAACCAACTGTTTAAACAATTAAAGGAACATACAATAGATTGGATAAAACATACCTCAATCATATCAAAGACTTTTTTGATGGTTTTCTTAGGGAATTGGAGATAAAAATCCCCAGACACAGCCAAATTAACAGCACGTCTTGGTTTGCTTTCAAGGATTGTAAGAGCAAGACCATCATTTGGCAAACTACAAATCAAATAATGAGAGTAACTAAGATATATTTTAAAACTTTGAAGAATAACACTAAAAATCTTAATTATATGAATCATACTTATTCTTGAACTCCACAATCTCAGAATATTCTGGATTAAATGCGACTTGAGATGTATTGAAAGCGTTTGAGATGCTCCTAACATCTTCATTATCAAATAAACATGCTTTGTTAAAAATCAAATAATTTAGGGTTTAGGGTATTCTTACATGAAAATAAAAGTGATAGAAATTTTATTACCTTTGTAAAGCTTGATTTTAGCAAATCGCACAAGGCAAATTACCATATCATCACCAGCTTGTTCACAAGCTATGAAAAGCTGCTCAGCAAATGATGCCCACAAGGTGTATGGTAACCTTACATCACTTAATTAAAAATAGACAAAAGTTCAGATTAACTGAGTAACTTTTTTTCCATACTATATTTTACTTGTAATTGAATTGTTACCTTGTATCTCTTATTTCAAAATCAATATTTTTAGTTGGTTTATTGTTGACATCAATAGTTTCCATCTGTCCAACATTAACCACTTGACCAACAACATCTATCACACAAACAAAAAATTTTGAATGAAGTTAGTAGATACAGTTAACATTTTTAAAAGTTCAATAACTTTAATATTTCTGGAACTGAAACTTACCAACTAAGAAGTTTGGATTGAGATTTCCAGAGAGGATTGAATCAAATGATGAAAGGGTGAGGTATGGATCATTAGACAGAGAATCCATTATCAAGAAAATGGTTTGTGTTATGAAACCCAATTTGTATTGGTGATTGGTTGGCTTGAACTGACCACTGGTAAGACTCAACCCAAAATTCTCAATGGTTCTCCACTGTCCTGGAGTGATCCTGTTTTCAAAACGATTTATCAAATCTTTTTTCACCGAAGCGTGGATCTTTGTACCCTGGAAAAGCAATATACGTAATGAGTTTTTAAGAAATGTTAAAAAAACACAAAATCGTATTGGGTTGTATATGTGGAATGTGTTAAAAATTAAATTCTTACTTGCATATCGGCGAGAACCATATCAAAGGTTTCACCAAATTGTGTTGTATATGTCTTCCAGGTATGAAGAACGCGCACTTGAACTTTCCAAGAAGTCTTGTACGGCTTGACATCTCTGAGAAAAGTGAAAGAGGAAGCCATTTCAAAGTTTGATGGAAGAAAGAGATGTTTAAGAGGAGGTAATTATTGACGTGTTAGATTGTGGAATGAAGAATGATATATATAGGACTATAAGTATAATCCTAGGGTTTTGGCTCAAACGTATAATGAAAATATTGGGAAGCAAGTAGAGTATCAAGGAAGAATCTCCCAAAATATGCATTATTCATAATTGTTATTACTTTAGGATATAATTAACTGCATTTTCGGAAGATTTGAGATATTGTTAACAATATAGGTAGGATTGTTATTGAATTAAAAGATTTCGTATAAGTTTGTTATAGAAAATTTATTAAATAGTCGAATATGTTAAGAATATACTTATAGTTTAAGTTTTCCTAATCCAAACTATCAAATTAATGATTTTCTTAACCAAATTTGAGGAATATACATTAAATAATTCGATGGAATTAATAGTGATTAATCATTTTAAGGAATATAATTTAGATTAAAGATATATATAATATCATCATCTTTAACAAAATAATATAGCTTATGGTAATTTTATGTAAACAGAACAAAAACTGTATTAAAAGTTTTTTTAATGTTCAAAAATATCAATTTTTTTTATTAGATTATGATTTTTAATTTTACTTGAACAGATCATAACCCCATCGGCACTTGCATCATAGTTGGCCTATATGAAAAATTGATATCTTAGAATATATAGTCAACAATACAGTTAATTATATTATATTTCTATTAATTGGTTTTGCTTGTTATGATCGTATTGGTTTAGATCATGAGTTCGAACGAAGTGTAATGCATTTTTATTTTTTACTTGACTGTCTTTTTTATTTTTTTGTGATGTAATCATTTTTACTCACATGTCACCACTGAGAACCCAACAAAAACACGCGGATTCTCTTCTTATTCGGGTGGGTTTTTTAATTGACATATTTTTATCGCAAAATTACCCTTTTCAATTTTAATTAAGTATCTCTATAATGATTAATTCAGTGACAATTGAAGTAATAAGAGTCATAATTTAGGACATTTTCTATTTTGTACTTCTCTTTTAATTATAAGAAGATTAAGATTTTTGTTATGTGCTAAATTTATTTGACCAAGCCTTAATCCCAAAGAAGTGTCATTTCCATCCATGATCGGAGATAAATCAACAGGTTTCATGAAGATACAAGGATAAAACCAAAAACGGAATGAAAGAGAATCAATAAGGTTTATTTTTGTTTATCTAAAATCAAACCGAATTTTCAGGTTTTGATGTATGCATATTTCTGGTATTCCGTAATTGAGATTTTTATAACTTATTTACTTCTTGTGTTGGTCTTAGCCAACGGTTTACCAATTAAAGAAGAAACTAATTTTATTTTCTTATTTTTTATTTTTGTTAGGTAGAAGGTTCAGAGTCGAGGCCCATATATCTTCCTAAACCCGAACTACCCTATAATAATTTATCTATACCAATTGTAACTCGATCTTATAATCATTTCTTCCTCAAACATACTGGTATTCATTCCGAGAAATAATTTGATTCGTGTATTCATGTGTACGATTAGTGGGAATCGATCGGTGTCTCCAATTATAACATGTACATCTTTGAAACATGTAAATGACGATAGAAATATCATTGGTTTTTGCGATAAATTTTAGCATCTTTTTCACCACCACCTTATAATGTTCCTTAGTCTGACACCCCGTTTGTCAATATTTCATTTTCATATTATTCGATAAGTTTCTAAAAGTAGAAAATAGTATTAGCACCCACTTCTATATTCACTTCTTTTCTTTTGTGGATCAAGTCCTTTATAGGTACTAGAAATATGATATTTTGTAGCAACAACATACTCTCCGACTCAAACCGCTGTTTGCTTCATGATCACGGCTCGACTCTTAAGAAATGATAAAGTTGCATTTTTCTATAGTGACAAGTTGATTTCATCTACCAACAAAAATGGATTCCAGCCGAAACGTGACTATGAATAGGATAACAAAGAACAAAAAATATATCCTAAAGTAATATTAAAGAAGAACTCTGATACAAATACCTCTCCAATTACAAATTTGATCATTGTACTAGAATATTTTTGTAACATCATCCTAAAGATCTTAATTTTTCACTATTTTATAATTAAAAAATTTTAGTTAACAGTCAAATGTTATAAACATCTTTTTAATAATATTAATTTTTACTTAAATTAAACAAAGCTACGGCTGAAACTAAAAAATGTAGTACAATTGATTTGTTGTAGCGTATACAGTAATTAAAAGTATGTTAGTCAAATAAAATTCTTTCATGCATCATGTTTGACTAAATTAAAAACAAATTAGCAAAATTAAATATTTAAAAAATAGCATACCAATTTTAAATATGTTTGGTATAAACTACCAACAAAATCCTTAATATTTCTAAGAATATTTATAATTATTTAGATTTTTTATGTCTTATGCTGTGATATTTTTAAATCAAATTTAAAATTGGAATTTTAAGAAAGATTTTTCTATGATTAATTTAAGCTATAAAATCATTCTTTAAAAAGTATTTTTAATTTAAATTATATTTGATTCATGCACTTACCCTTAATATATAGAATTCTAGAAAAAAATGTTTAATTTGGTATGTAATCTCTATGAAATTTGATTCATGCACATTTGACTTCCAATTATAGAAATTGAGGAAAAAATAACTTTTGAGGTGTTTTAAAATTATTCAGGTCAAATTAAAACTCTTTCTTTAACACATTAAAATTTGTGGCTGGACACTATATATATCCTTCTCCTCAGAGAGGATTTGCGAAAGCACAAGCAAACATATAGACCACCATAGCTACAAAGCAAACATATAGGTCGTCGTCATTAGCTACAAAGAAGATAAAGGTATGTGAGTTTTTATATGTAGATTTGAAAACAGCTATTTTGTTGTGAGGATTCAAACACATATTTTTTAAATCTATCTTGACTTACATTTTCTTCTCTTTTGTCTTTAAAATGCATGTATTCATATATATGAGATAACTGAGGTATATATATATATATATATATATATATAATAGAAAATTCTTCATTATATAGGCATAGCAAAGCAAAAACTGGATTAGGTTTTTGAAATGTATTCACACTTTTTTGTAGGCAAATTTGTAGTGAATAAGAAACCATTTACACAATCAGATATTTTCTTACAATTAATAAACAAATAGATCCATCAGACACCATAATGATAATGTCTAGCATTCAAATCTTCTTATGCTTCAACTATGAAAATTGAAAACAAATAACTCAATTTTTATGATAACAATTGTTTTTTTAAAAAGCGCGCGCATTTTTAAAGCTCATTGTTTTGTTAAAGAAATATTTAATTTGAAATTTGAAATATTATCTTGCCATTTACATATTAAATACCTAATAATCACATTAATCTTATATTCTTAGATGAAAAAAAATAGTTCTCAATAACTAAATTCTTGCATAGAAAACTATCATAATTCAAATTTTTTTCTTTTTTTTGTTACATAACTCAAAACTTATGATAATGATTTTTATAAGCGCGCGTTTTGTTAATCACTTATAGTAATTTAAACTTAAAATATTATCTTGCAATTTAAATATAAAATACCTAATAATCACAATACCTTTATATATATATATATATATATTCTTAGATGATAAGAGAAAAAAGTTCTTAATAACTAAATTTATTCATAGCGAAACTATTGTATTTTTTTTGTTGGATTCTAGTTTGTTATTAAATTGACTCATCATAAGTGAAAGTAATATAGTTTATATCCGTGTAGAGTGCAAAAAAAGTATCTACCATGGTGAAATCAGAAGAAGCTAAGTTAAAGAGAGATGATGATGTGATTGTTGGGCAAGTCAAGCTTTCCAAAGGTTTCGATGATCAAAAATCTTTCACTGTTTCCAACGATGAAAAAATGGTAATTTTCTTAATCCTAGGTAGTGAAAAAATAATACTTAATCCTAGCTAGGTAGTGAAAATCTTAATCTCTCTTTTCACATAATCGAATAATGACAATACAAATTATTGGCTGGTGCAAGGTATAGTACAAAAAAATTGCAACTTCTCCTACTGCTAATGAGACAAGCACAAAAGAAGTAAATGATTCAGTGGTGCAAGGTATACCACAAGATGCAACTTCTTATGCTGATGGGGAAAAGATAATAAGAAAGTAGTTGATGGTCCAATTTTGGAAAATACACCACAAAATTTAACTTTTTTTGGTTTTCAATAAATAGGCAAGGAAAAAGCAGTTGAACCAGCGGTACAAGATAAACTACAAAATACAATTTCTTCTTGTGCTACTAAGAAGAGCAACATTCCAATATGGTTTAGATTGGTGGCTTCTAATGAAAAGTAAGACTTTATTATTCCTGATCAATCTTTCTGTGTTCGCTTCTTTTCATTATCTTGCTAAAATTTATATATATCTTAGATTAGTACAACATCATCTTACTTGTTTTCAGGAATAAGAATGCACCATTACGACAAATATCCCCTACTTACATAAGGGTTAAGTACGTCCACGTCTTCATCTCTTTGCAATTAGTAATTATTATGGTATTATTAATAATGATAAAATATTTTATAATTTTTTGCATGTTCATACTCGTAGGAATAGTAACATGCAACTTTCATATCTTAAAAGATATGTTGCAAAAAAAATTGATCTTAAAAGCGAAGATGAGGTGATTTCTTTGTTCTTCTTCTTTCTTAATCTTTTTATTTAGTTTAATAAAATGGTTAATTAATAATTATACATATTTGGTGCTTAATGGATATTGCAGGTAGAGTTATACTTAGACAATGAACCTCTTGATTCATCTACAATGTTGCTTGACTTGTGGCAGCGTTGGGTCTCAACAAAGAAAGATGTTGTTATAATGAATTTTGAGGTTGGATCTTCAGGCGCTGATTACGTTATGGTCGTCAACTATGGCCGAAATCTAAACATGTGATCTACTTAAGTTTATTTATAGCATAAGTTATCTTGTAGTTTTTTTCATATCTTAAAAACTCGTTTCAGTTATTGAATAAGTATGCATCCGCTCTACTTTCAGATATGGAAAGTAAACTTCATATTTAATAAGACTCAAAAGTCCTTTAATGATATGTCTTTTCAGTTTTTTTAATAAATAATTTGCTTTATGTTTATTTAAAAAAAATTATATGTACCGATATATAGATTTTACCTGATCTTGGTTTCCTTAAGTTGGATTAATTCAATTTTTTAAAGTTTATTTTCTTCACGAAACTAATGTGTCAGCAAACAAGGATTACATATATTAATTTACCAAATTCTTTTAAAATTTTACATTGGTTGGTTTGTTTGAATGTGCAAATAACTAAAATATCTATTTTTATGCAAACAAATGACAAAATATTTAAATTTTTTATTAAATTTCATTTATTGTTTACGTAAATTATAAAGAGTTATAAATTTCGTATTTGTAGAATAATAAATTTTTTGTACATTTTTATTAAATATACTTATAAATTATTATTTTCAATTAAAATGCCTATATATTTTAATGACGTGATTCATATCTCACAAACATTAAATGTTTCATCTTTGAAGGTTATACATTATAGTAGTTTGTTTGCTATACAAGTCTCAACAGATTTTCCTAGAGAATCTCAAATATATATGAATGGTCTGTTTAGTAAATAGTATACATATATTAATTAGGAAGAATATTCCAAGATTTTATAACAATGTCATGAGTGTATCTACACTATGGTAAAAAATATTTTGATGATGATTCTTTTCTTTGTTATCTTAACAAAGGCATAAACTTGCTCATCTCATATATCAATAATTATTTTTTGGGAAAAGAAAGGAGGGTAAGAAGAAAGACCCAAAAGAAAAGGCCTATTAAAGCGGACAATTGGACATTCAAGGGACCGCCTCAAAAAAGTATTGAACCTACGATTTTGGGTCAAATGTCTAAGCATTGCTCCGGTTTCGTCAAAGCCGCGAAAGCAAAAAAAAATATGACTAATCCACCAGCTGGTGAGGTGATCCGTTCATCTCCTAAGGAAGCTGCCTCTTCGGAGAATGTTGGTAAGGTGGGATCTCTTGATCTTCCTGAGACTGACACATGAGGAGTGTAAAACGGATGTGTCAAGAGGCGGAAGTGTCTCCACAGAACCGCCGAATAGAAGCAGTGCCGGCTTAACAGTAGGGGCAAGCAGTGCACCCGCCCCAGGTTCCACAGACAAAGGGACCCATAATTTTTTTTTTTTCATGTTAATTAGTTAACAAAACTTGTTTATATATAAAATGGTCCATGACAAAAAGATAAAGGGTCCATTAGATTTCGTTGGAGATTTTAAAAAAGAATATATGTGTTTGTTTATTATAATATATTGACTTTTTTGTTTCTCTCCTCTTCTACGAAAGACGAAACTCTTCGTATCCCCACCTCCACAATTCTCTTTTTTTTGCGATAATCTGATACTGCAAATCACTTTAAAATCGATTCTTTGAAGCTTCCTTGCATGCATATCACTTTCTCAAACCGAGAAACTGGTTCAACCGACATCAATTTATGTAAGTTCTCAATTTCAGAATTTATTTATGTTTAATGCTCTGTAACTGTAATGCTCTGTTTTTTTTTGTGAAGTTAAGATTAAGAGAAAATCATTTTTGATTTTATTTTATGAGTCTTACTTTTTTCTATTGTTTTACCATTATTGAGTCTTACTTGTATATCTGAAACGGAAGGATCGTGTTTATTTTATTGTTTCAGGTTTCCATTTTACTTTAGGCAGTTCAAATTCTTATTTCTAAATCAGGTGTGATTTTTCCTTTTCTTTGACATTAGATTGCATCATGACTGGACATTTATCTGGATATCAGAAAAGAAAGAAGAGAAAACCTTTGGAACTGTCTATTCAAGCACAAAGAGGTTCTTTAGATAAATTTGTGATAAAAGGAAGTGCTGGTAGTGGACCTAGCAGTAGCGTGGGTAATGTTTCTCAGTCAGATGATCATTTTGATGATAGTGTTAGTCACTTGAGTGAGCATGATAATGTGGTAGATGCACCTAATCTTGAAAGTCAGAATTTTGGTAAACAATCAAGTTCTTGTGTTGATATATATGATCCCAGGTGTTGGGAAAACCTTGACAACAAAATGAGAGATGTGTTAGTTGAAAAGGGGCCTAAAAGGGAAATGAATCTTGTGTTTCCTTTAGATAAGTACTCTAGACATTTCTCATATAATTATTATTCTCGAAAGTTGAGTAATGGAGAAACTAGTGATAGGAATTGGTTGGTTTACTCAAAACATGTGGACAAAGGTTATTGTTTTTGTTGCAAATTGTTTAAATCTAGAGGCTGCTCAAATATGTTTGTAAATGATGGATTTAGAGATTGGAAGCATCTTAGTGAGAGACTTAAAGATCATGAGAGAAGTGTAGAATATATGACTAATATGAAAACTAGGAATGAGCTGAAAGTTAGATTTGAGAAAAATCTAACAATTGATAAGGAATTGCAGAAAGAAATTGCTAAAGAGAAAGAACGTTGTGAAATTGGAGGATGGTCTTAACTAGAATAATTGCTGTTGTGAAATTTCTTTCTAAAAGGTGTTTAGCATTTAGAGGAAAAAATGAGAAACTTTACCAAGATAGCAATGGTAATTTCTTAGATACTATTGAAATGATTGCAGAATTTGATTTGATAATCCAAGATCATATTCGACGCATTCAAAATCAGCAAATTCATCATCATTATCTTGGTCATAATATTCAGAATGAGTTTATTTCTCTTTTGACTCATAATGTTCAACTCTCCATCGTAAGAGTAATTAAAGAGGCAAAATACTTTTCTGTCATTCTTGATTGTACACTAGATGTGAGGCATCAAGAGCAAATGACTCTAATAATAAGATGTGTGAACATATGTAATAAAAAGGTAAGAGTAAAAGAGTACTTTTTGGAGTTTCTAAAGGTAGATGATACATCTGGATTAGGGCTCTTTGAAAAACTACTAGATGTTTTAAAGTCTCTTACTCTTAATGTTGATAATGTGAGAGGTCAATGTTATGATAATGGTTCTAATATGAAAGGTAAACATCAAGGTGTTCAGAAACGATTGCTTGATATAAATCCAAAAGCTTTGTATATGTCATTTGTTTGTCATAGTCTTAATCTTGTGGTTATGATATGGCTCATTCTTGTGTGAAAACTATTTCTTTCTTTGGAGTTTTGCAACGCATATATACATTGTTTTCTAATTCTACAAAGAGATGGAAGATTTTACTTGACCATGTTCCTTGTTTTACATTGAAATCTTTATGCAATACTCGTTGGGAAAGCCGAATTAAAAGTGTGAAAGCTATCAGATTTCAAGCTCCGCAAGTAAGGTCAGTTTTACTAAAATTATATGACTCATGTGATGATGCTATGACAAAAAGTGATGCTGAAAGTTTAGTTATGGCATTGGATAATTTTGAATTCTTACTTGGCATGGTCATTTGGTGTGATATTTTGTTTGCTATTAACTCAGTGAGTAAGAACTTACAATTTAAATCTTTGTGCATTGATAATGCTTTAAAACAATTAGAAGGTGTAATTCAGTTTTTTGAGAAGTATAGAGATGAAGGGTTTGATTCCAGTTTGAAAATACCTCAAAGTATTGCTCGTGATATGGATGTTGATCCTGTGTTTCCAAATAAGGGCCGAGTCTTTAGGAAAAAACATTTTGATGAAACTAATTAAGGTGAAGAACTACTATCAGTTGAGGATGATTTTAGAGTTAACTATTTTTTATATGTGGTAGACATGGCAATAGCTTCGGTGAAGAGCAGATTTGAGCAAATGCTGAATTTTAAAAGTGTCTTTGAGTTTTTATTTGATTCATTAAAATTAAAAGTATTAGATGAAAGTGACCTACAAACACATTGCTCTAAGTTTCACAAAAAAAAATTTCATGGTAATGTTTCAGATATTGATTTGAATGATCTTTATTTTGAGTTGAGAATGTTGCAAACCACTTTACCCAATGTATCTATGGAACCTATTGAAGTTCTTGAGTTTGTTGAAAGTGTGGGTTATTATCAGAATGTTGCAATTGCTTATAGAATTCTTTTGACTACACCAGTGACTATAGTATCAGCAGAGAGAAGCTTTTCAAAATTAAAGTTGCTGAAAAATTATTTGAGATCTTCAATGTCTCAAGAAATGTTGAATAGTTTAGTTATTTTATGCATTGAAAATAACATATTAGAGAGCATTAATTTTGAATATGTTATTGATGATTTTGCATCAAGTAAAGCTAGAAAAAACCGTTTCTTATGATACTATTTTTTTTTTGGGTGACTACTAGTTTCTTTCTTATTTCAGATTCAAGAAGACCTGTTATATTGTGAAGGTTTTTGCAGAAACAAAGGATTGATAAAAAAGAAGAAAAAGCTACGAAAGAGGGAGAAAGAAGATTATGAAGCTCTGTTTTCTGTATTTACATTTTGGAACTAAAACTGCTATTTGTTTAGTATGTTTTTTTAATAAAGAATATTGTTTTCTATTTTGGATTGTAGTTACAATGTGATAGTATATTTTTATATGTTAGATGGCCTCTTTTTATATCTTGCCCCAAGGTCTATAAAATGTTTGAGCCGCCGCTGACAAGAAGCTTTGCACCATGTGTTACTTCTAGGTTCCTTTTATATGTCCAAGAACATGTATGTTTAGTATCATACTATAGCCTTTCGAGGTTTTATCTATTCGGTTAAGTCGTTATATTATCATAATCTATTTATGAAAGTTAAAATAATTTGGAACGAAAACCGAGTATGTTGCCCTTATGTAATAAACCAAGTTGGAAAATGTAACTTGGAGGGGGCCTTCACCGGAAGGTAGTATGGTTCTTGCTAGTTGTCAATACTAAGGTTTTTAGGATTCAAGAATGCCGGTGTGAAAGCTGCTGTCCAATATCTGATTTTTTCTTGGTCCATATTATGGTAAGAATGGAGAGAAAATCAAGTTGTCCATGTCTCGGCATCCCCGTAGATAAGAATTAGGAAAAGGCATCCTTATTCTTCATGTTACTTGTGACCAGTTTCCTCTCATACGTGTCGGCAACGGCGTATGGATCACGAGATATCTCTCTCATCTTACTTGTGACCACCCTCTTCAGGAATTAGGTGTCTCGGCACTTCAGACGCAAGTTTGGAATTTCAAAAACACACGAAACTTTGTTTGTTTCGTGAGCCAATGTATCTCAAGGTGGTCGGCTTCATGTCATCGACTAGTGTTATGCTATATCGAGTGGCTTTATCTCAGTGGTGGAACTCGTTATCCCTAGGATTTCTAGATCCTCTTATCTTTATTTAAGTTATAACTTTTTATCTTGTTGTTTATTTATCTGGGTGTTGCGTGATGTTAAAATAAGAGTACCCCGTAAGTATTTTCATTTTCATGTTAAATCATTAGTTGTTGTATGTTTTTCACTACCGGAGAATCTCGTACCCGTAACGTAATGAAATGGCGTTGTTTGTTAGAAAATATATATATATATATATATATATATATATAATTGAAAGTTTACTTAAAAGGAAAGTTATTTAGTTTATAAAATTTGGATTTTCTATATACAAAAGGAAAAGGAGAGAGAAACCTTAAGTAAATTAGAGAGAGATAAGTGTGTTCACGTACACCAAAATAAATAACAAGAAAGAACCAAGTAAACCAAGATTAACTTAATACCAAAAAGTATTAAAAGACTTCAAATTTGACGTAATTTTCAGTGTGTTTTGGTGTTTCATCGAGAAATATTTAGTCTTTATCGAGTCAATCAATTTTTTTTTTTTAAATAAGGAAAATTACAGTAAAATCAGTATTTGCAAAACGCAGTTTGAAAACTCAACGAAAATTGTAGATTTTTCTCGTAAGAAAAAAAAAGAAAAAAAAAAAAAAAAAAAAAAAAAAAAAAAAACGGGTATAGCTCAGTGAGACTGTAGCATAATGTCATAATGATAAAATGGGTGTGAAGGACCCAACCATCGCTGAAGTCCAAATCCTCATAGCCCATACTGCAACAGCCCCGAATCGAACCAGGGTCTGTACCGTGGCAAGGTATAATTCTACCACTAGATCACTGGTGCTACTTGTTATTTTGTTTCTGATATTATTTTACAATTTTAAACTTCAACCCTTATATTCTTCTTTTGTTAATTTACCATCTGTCTTGTAATTTGTAAAATGGTCTATAGATTTTTCATCTTTTAAATATCCTTATAAATAATCATATTTTTTCATCAACTATAGATTTCGAATTACTAATTCATATTAATCTAACTAGAATTCTCACTCTGTTCAGTGCTTAAGAATGAATGTGTGTGTACGTAAATCCGTATATCTTTCTCTTCAACGTTCACATGAATTCTAATTTGAACCAACACAGTAAATTTCAATTTTCTTCGTATTAACTTTCGATACAAAACCCAAAACTGAACTAAACCGGAACCATGCCGGTAGAGCTAGACCAATTAAACCTCTTTTCAGGAGAGTTCAGAGATTACGCTTTCACATTTATCTTCCAATATCTTCACTGCTTCTGTGAAAAGAACGTCCGGAGGCTGTGATCCGGTGGACTCGATTGTAACTGACAAAGACAATAAGAAACTCAGTTAGAATTTCTTTCACATCATGAATTGCCTAGTTGAATGGAGCTGTTTTTCCTTTTGCTTACATATAAAATGGTTCTTGACACGGCGCAGAGCCACTTGGTCCACCCATTCTCTTTTTCCTTTTGCTTCTGCTTCTCCTTCTCCTTTTGCTTCTTCTCCTTCTCTTAAGCATTCTCTACACAACGAGCAGTCACGCGGCCGAGCTACGGTTGCCCTTTTCCTACCTGTTTTCCAATTTTGGAAGTCAATATGACGTCAAATTGCAGAGAGAGAGAGTTGCAGCCAATGTCCTCAGGTTTCATCAGCATCTCTTATTGTTACTCAAAAGCAAGTAAGAAGATTTGAAGATTTTGAAGGAAACTAGGGAAGGCTTTTACTTCACCTTGGCCCATGTCTTCAAAGTCAAAAACTTTCTTGGGGCAGACTTTTACGAGTTCTTCAGCATGTTTACCCTCGAATTCCTTTAGTAGAACCACCTAAGATATTATAAACAAAAGCATTATGAAGAAGCTTAGGGCGAGTCAAGAATAAAATAAACCATCTTTTTCCAGCAAGCACAATAGATTGTGGTGAGCTTCTCACCTCAGGAAGCATTCGATACCAAGCCGTTGCTACTGGGGACCACTTTGCATGTGTTTTACCAATGCCCTTAACCGCATGAGCTTCGAGCTCTATTTCCTGCAAGAAAAAGATAGAAGAAGATGCAAGTCTTTCATCTCTCATCGTAAGTAAAGTCCTCTTTAGTGTAACAATTAAGAGGAATAGAATAAATAGAAACAGTACCTGGCCAGGGCCGAGTTTTGCTATCAAGATATCTTGAAAGCTCGGCGTGATAGGATTATCAGCAAATTCAGGGAAGGAATCTTGGCTGCGGCTGAATGAAGTATAAGTTTTTGGCTTTGTGGTTGAACTTCTTGATTCTTTGAGAAGCTCACTTCCATTTGGTAACCATTTCAATTCGCTTGTTAAAACTTCAAGAAATAAAAATGACACCGTTCATGAGAGATCAAGTTAACAGTACGACAATGACTATTCTTGTGCTAACCAAAGAACAAATACTACCTTTACGACGCGGGTCACCTTTTGGACATTTCACATGGAGTTTGAAAACAATAGTGTTCTTCTCGTTTGGCTGATCGTTTTCTATGACACAGAGATTAAAAAAAAAAAAATTAAGCGTGACACAACAAATGATGTTCTTATAAAGATGAATCACACGCAATGGAATACTTTCTTACCGGATAAATATTCAAAGAGCCTCGGATCTGCGGCAATTGGAATAAGACCCAACCTGTGAGCAAGAACTTCGTCTTGAATAACAGATGTGTTGTTTGCTACAAACACTTTTTCAATAGCCATTGAAGGAAGCTACAACAAATGAACACTTTTAACCAAAGATTCTAATAATCAAGGGATTCATCAGAGGTTGTGAGACAATGGACAGACCTCAGCTAAGAGGATTCTTCGGAAAGCATTAGCGATTCCTGCAGGGATACCGATCATATCGAATACCATATCAGTCTTTGTGAGACTAATCACATCAACTTTGAAATTGTCAGAGAAGTTCTCTAGTTTCACACTGTTGTCCACTCCCATAGAGGCATAGGCACCCGAGTAAGTGACACCCGTGGTCTACAAAAAAAACCACACACACACAAACACAAAGGTAACAACATTAAAGACTTCAAATTTCAAACAATCACCACTCAATATCATTCGGATTTTGACAAAATTGACAAACCCACAGGAAAAAATTTGAAACTTTTAATAAACACAGCAAACCCACATAGGGGAGACTGAGAAAAGCCAATAATTTTCTAGATAACTGAATAAAAAGACTGTAAATTTTTGATCCAGAATGGTTCATACATGTATAGGAGCATCAACATTACAGACAACACGAGTTCGCTGGAGTTCCAAATGCGGAGGAAGGCCTGTAGGTACGTCAGGGAGATCGAATATGTTGAAATCCTTGGCTTCTCTCTTTTCTTCATCAGTCACAATCCTTCTACTTTCTTCATCATCACTCTCCATCCTTCCGAGTTCATAAAACTGGAAAATTAGGGTTTATGGAAAACGAAATCGAACTGCTCTGTACGAGATGAAGGGAGATAGAAAGGGACAATTTTAGGGTTTATGGACACGTGTGCAATAACCGGAGCCAACCGGAGTTTGGTTCATTTGGTTTGGATTCCGTTTGAATTAGATTGGTTTGGTTACAAAAATACGAAACTTACAAAATCACAGCTTTTTTTTACTGTGTATTAGACATCCAGATGAGACCATTGAGAAAGAATCAATTAAGTTTCTAACTAGTTGAACTTTAAGCACAAATATAGATCATAAGGGACTAATTTTAATCACGAATGGTTAGTTCTTCTATGAAGAGTGCCAAACCTTGAGACTCTGACATTAGGTGTTTTCTTTATCATTGCCACTTCCCTTCCGCTCTTATTTCCAATTGTGTGTTCGATTGAATACTAAAACAGAGGTTTCATTCATTTTGTTATAATTTTCTTCTATTCTCTATTCGTTTCGGTTTCTGAATTAAATTTCAGTGAAAATAACAATAAGATAAGGGAATTAGAAAAACGAAATAGAACGACAATACTAGAGGAATGAATAGGGATGTTGGAAAATCGGTCATTTCTTTTTAAATAACTAAGAGGTTATGCGCCTAGATTTATATATTCTCTCGTGCCAAAGACCCGATCATTTTATATGGTTTATTTGAGAAAAAAATTTCTAAACTTAAAAAATCGTGCAAAATCAGAAATTCGTCGTGTTAATAAATGTTTGTTGGCGTAGTTGTCATGTTCTCGACGACGTTGTATTGAGATTAAAGCACATAATTGGATTTCAATTTAAAACGATGTCATTTTGCTTTCTCTTATAGAAACGACGTTGTTTCGTATAAAATGTATGTTTGAGTTTGTCCGTAAGAATTAATGACGAATGAATTAAGAGTTTGAAAATATCTATATATATATATATGAATTTATATAACATATAAAAAACAATATATATATATATATATATATTTAAGTGAATTTATAATTTGATGATAGAAAAATTATATTTTGATAACAAATTGATATTCAAATTTCAAATATAAATATGTTATGAGCTATTTCTTGTTTTCATTCGAATTTTTATTAGGACTACTCTATCGGTGGGTTATAGATGAGTTTCTCATCAATTAAAATTTTGAAAAAACGAAAAAAATGAAGAAAGAAAGACGGTCTTTTATTTGAGAGATCTTTAGAACTTTTTTAGATACTCATACAACAGCTGTCCATTTTTTATTATTTTAATTTTTTATAAAAAAAATTTAGTTATATAATAAAATTATAGTAAAATATTAATATAAAACTTTTACAAAAATACTTGATTTGCTCTTAATATATTATGCATGCAAATAGTAGACAAGTGGGTCATAGTCTTGGTGAGCCCGGAGGATGACCCTTCGATGGTCCTCTTCTCGAATCGCTTGGCCTCATTTGAACTTTTTTTTGGAATCCAATTTGTTTCAACCCATCTTTCCCCTCTACTGCAGTTCAAAACACATCACTAATAAGAAGAGTCGCACACTCGTACTAACATTTCTTTTAGAACTATCCAAAAAGTATAAGAAAATTGATTCTTTTTTTTCAATGGTTGGTTATGGAACATGACTCGATGAACTATCCATCTATCCCCAACATAATGGATCATACAGATTTCAGTTTGGCCAAATTCTTATTGAGAAAGTAAAAACTATAAACACTTGATTCATACGCTAGTTAAACTCTAATAAATAGTGAACAAATATCGAATAGAAGCATAAAAAAAAACTCATCTTTAGAGAAACCCGATAAAACATCAATACATTCACATGTATATCCACGGACATGATTTAGAAGAAACAAAGAGTTTATGTAAATCCAACATATGCGAATGTATAAAACAAAAGAACTCACTGATTTTGCGGTGTAATGTTAATCCAACAGAGAAAGCTTGTGGTTGGCTGAGAAATAGAGAAGAGAGGAGAAGCAAAGCGAGTAGAATAGTAGAGACTTGTGAGTTTTTCTGATCCATGCTTCTCTATTCACAAATTTATCTTTCTTCTTCAACCTCCATTTATACTCACAATATATATACTTCCACCAACCCTTTTTTTTCCTTTTCTTTTTATTTTATGATAATACTTCCACCAACTTGTTTATTAAGGAAATTTTTAATGACTGGTGGAAGCATGGGTAGATAGTTCTTGATTCAAATTGAAATAAAGCATCATTAGAATTTAGAAGAGAAGAGAAGAAGCTTGAGTGTTGCGAATTCGACATATGTTTTATTTTTGGTTTCATGACATGAAAATTTCAAAAATTGTATCATATATACCATCGTTTTCTTAAAACTGTTTTCGGAAATTTAACAAATTTTGACTTGATGAAGAACCTTAATTGATTATTTATTAGGAAATGCATGTCTGTGGAAGAACACACTATGAGCCACCTTTTTTGGCATGTGGCCGACAATTTGGAAAGTCCACTATTTCGTTTTTTGGTAAAGAGCTTTGAAAGTCCATTACGACTGCCTATTTCATCAACATTACTCTTTCTTTTGAATTCCTTAAAGAAAAAATTGCACCAATCCAACTTCTATTAATTATAATTTCATAACTATTTTCCTTTGGTTGACTCTGTCAATCGTACTTAACAGTTCTTCGAACAATTATTTCGGATTTAACGTTTGATTGTTTAAATTAATTTTTTACGTTTTATCCAAAACCTTAAATGTTTAAATTTAAATTTAATCAATTTCCTATGACCATCTTATCCAAAACCAAACTCATGAAACTGAAATTTCTTTATTCAAAAACAACAATATAGTCCGCTCACTTATTCCTCCCAAAGACCTGAATCTTGTTTCAGATTTTTGTACCAATTCCTCTCCTCTACAAGACACTTGAAACATAGAGATGCACAAAAACTTCATCACTCTCCATTGGATCATATAGTATGGACATGGTTACATCACACATCGGCAAGTGCAATAAGCTGATCAACTACACTAGGATCCGCGAGTGTGCTAATATCTCCAAGCTCTTCTAATT
Organism: Turritis glabra; assembly: GCA_900406565.1. Taxonomy (NCBI): domain Eukaryota; kingdom Viridiplantae; phylum Streptophyta; class Magnoliopsida; order Brassicales; family Brassicaceae; genus Turritis; species Turritis glabra. The sequence goes on along the minus strand of OVBN01000173.1, from coordinate 1,366,561 downwards.
GCCTTGAAGCAATCTTTCTCAAGATTCTCCTCATTATCTTTCCGCTTCTCGTCTTTGGCAACCCTGGTGCCCAATGTATTCTGTCCGGTGCTGCAAAAGCCCCAATCTGAGAATAGCAAAATTTATAACAAAACTCATTACAATATCAAAGTGTGCAAATAACACTTCCTCAAAAGTTTAGCATCTCTAATGCTTAGCTATTCACTTTTTTCTTAATATATATCATACCTGGTTTCGGACCATTAGTACTAGGCTTTTCCGAAGCTCCTCGCTGTAAGGAACACCTTCCAGAAGAGTGACAAACGCATAAATTCCCTGACCTTTAACCTGATACAAGCAAGAGACTTGACCGTTATTTCCTTTGGTGCCTGATACGAACCAAACTGATTTCTGCTTTTATTTCACACTGGTAAACGAAGAACGCAGAATCAAGAACAAAATCAAACCCAAGAACCATGAAGTATCCCTAGGTTGTTATAGTGAGCCAGGAGACTCTCCCTGCCTTAAGAACCAATTACTAGACACCCTAAACATCATAAGTCATTTCTATTTAAGCTCAATGACTAACAAGCTAATGTTCATTACGTATGAACTCTTATTAGTGTCATACTGTGCTTCATATCCCAACCACTTATGCATAGTCAGTCCACATACCTCATGTTCTATGCCTACGACAGCTGCTTCTGCACATTGAGGATGTAAAACCAGAGCAGATTCCACTTCAGCAGTTCCAATCCGATGGCCACTGTGCATTAGAAAAAAACCCAAAACATAAGTACAGAGTTGAGTGGTAGGAATATTATTGGAGGTTTAGGGAATTTATTGACATCATTTTAAATTTTGTGTTCTACCTGACATTGATAACATCATCAACCCTCCCCGTAAGCCAGTAGTAACCATCCTTGTCTCTGGAATACAAAATCAAACTTATTAAAAAGATGACACATTAACTACCCGACTTTGGATATTATCAATACATAAAACATCTCTCTATCTAAGCGATAGTTGAAAGATGACACATTAACTACAAGGGTTTTGTGAAAAGCTAGATAGATTGTCCACCTGCTGCAACCATCACCACTGAAATAATATCCGGCAAAAGGTTTAAAGTATGTGGTTTCATATCTTTCATGATCCCCAAACAGAGTTCGAAACGCCCCGGGCCATGAACCTTTCACACAAAGATAACCACTACACTCGCCTTCGATTTCATTGCCTTTTTCATCAACTATGACAGGCTGCAGCATACACAGAGAGATAGAGATGAGAGTGAAGCCCTCCAAAGACGAAGCAATATGCTAAATGTAAATTTGCACTACAAATCACAGACCTGAACACCAAAGAAAGGGAAAGTAGCTGAACCCGGCTTCTGCGGCCAAGCACCTGGCAATGGGGTTATCTGCGATGCAATTTGATGCACATGAGAGAGAGTATGCAAGAGGTTTCAAGAAAGATAAAAGAGAGAGCAGAGAGTTACCATGAAGCCACCAGTTTCAGTTTGCCACCACGTATCTGAAATGGGACACCTTGAATCACCGACTACATTGAAGAACCATCTACATCAAAAATCGGTAAACAATTAAAGATAGTTCCCATTCAACTGATCGCAAGAATAAAACTAGAGATATTAAAGTTCAAACCTCCAAGCACTCGGATTGATGGGCTCTCCCACACTTCCAAGGACCCGTAACGATTTGCGAGAATGACGTGTTACAAACTATAACAATCAAATTAAGTTTAAAACAGAGATAATTAGTAAATGATTTAGATACCTAAACGTATTATCCCCCACATAAGGCTTAATTTACTAAACAAATATTAGAGGGAAATCAATACAGTCGTACTCTTGTAGCTTTCAAAGCATCATTACAGTGCGTGCTGGTTACTTTTTCACCATAACAGAAAGATTGCATAGATTGCATATATCTTACCTTATCGTCATCGCGCATGAGAGACCTCACCAACGTTGGGGCAGTATAAAATATGGAAACCTTGTATTTGTCAACAATATCCCAACAGCGTCCAGAATCAGGGTAGTTTGGAGCCTGTTCAAAACCAGATGATACTATCACAACCAACAGTTCAATCCAAGTGAAAGAGATAAAAAGTAAAACCCATTTCCTCTTAAATGCTGATAGCTCTTTAGCGTATTACTATGGGAGAGGGACCTAGAGTTGAATCATTGATTCAAGACATTAACTGATAGAAAATCATATACCACTAAACATCTACAATATCCAAATAGATTACCCCTTCAAAGACAACAACAGTGGCTCCATTTAGCATTGGTCCATAAGTCACATAGCTATGGCCAGTTATCCAACCACAATCTGCTGTACACCTTATGTAAGAGAAGCAAAGAGATTAGCACTCTATAGCATAGCTTTTAGTAAGGAATTTTAACAGTCAAGAAAAGTGTCTTTGCATACCAGTATACATCTGTTGGTTTGTAGTCAAATGCATATTTGAATGTTGTAGCAGTGTAGATCATATACCCTCCAGTTGTGTGTAGGACACCCTTCAAAGAACCCATATTAAAGATATTAAAGAGAGAAACATAAAACAAACTAGGTTAAAGATTCAATCTAACCAAGGACCAAAATTACCTTTGGCTTTCCGGTACTTCCACTGGTGTAGAGCAAAAACAGGGGATCTTCAGCATCAACCCATTCCACCTCACATGATGTTGGATATTTAGGAATGACATCCTAAAGAGATCACCACCACCCACAGAAGACTTTAAGAACCATTAGAAAAATGAAATGAATGCATTTTCTCGATTATTAAGCAGGTCTGCAGTTACCTGCCACCACACATCTCTTCCATTTTGCCATTTTGTGTTTTCCCGTGTTGTCGCCGATGAGTTTTCATAGGTCAAGCAGACGTCTGGTTGTAGAGAAGCAAAAGACAAAACAGTCAAAACATCATCAGTTACAAACCCATCAAACCAACAAGCAATGTCTGTTTCACATCTTTTATTTGCTGTGCTTGGAGAACAAACTTATAAAAGAGTATAGAGAGGGGGAAAAAATTGAACTGTAGTGCAAACCATGAAGAGGAAAATCCAGCAAATGGTAATTGGGAACATCCAGTTGAATTCAAAATACAGGAAAGAGATGGAAAAAGAACCCAAATTAAGATTTTGGTAAAAAGACTAACCTACAGAGACTCCATCTTTAGAAGATTGGTCAAGTGCAGTATCAACAATAGCTTTAAGGTTTATAGTCTTAGGGCCTCTTTTAACAGCATTGCAAGTCAGTATTACTTTTGGCTTGCAATCAATGATTCTTTGAGCAAGAGAGTCAGCAGAAAATCCAGCGAAAACAACCTGGGGGAGAATTGAATTAATTTTGAAAACTTGTTTTGTGTTAATGAATTAGGTAAATGTTGCATTGTAGACAAATGTACAATTTTCACAGGTTACCGAATGAACAGCTCCGATCCGTGCACATGCAAGCATAGCGATGGGAAGTTCCATCAACATTGGTAAGTAAATTATGACAGCATCCCCCTTCTTCACTCCAATATCTTTCAAGTAATTAGCAAGCTGTAGCACAAAGGACGAGGCAAAATGCAGTACCAGCAAATTAATGAGAAAGAAGAGCTCTAGAGGTGGTTGGAGAGAAAGTGTTTATACCTGGCAAACTTGTTGGAGCAACTCAGAATAAGTTAAGGAAGCATCTACCCCAATTTCATTTCCTTCCCAGTACATGGCTATTTTATCACCCAAACCAGCTTTAACGTTTTTGTCCAAACAGTTGTAGCAAATATTGGTGATTCCCCCCTTGAACCACTGGTCATACATGATCTCAGACATGTCATCACGACGAAACATTTTCTGATAGGAGACGCAGAGAATAGAGAAGAGAGAAAATAAGGAAAGGACAAAAAGAAGAAATATATCCACCTCAATGCGAATAGGACCCTTCCTGAAATCGAGATTTTCGGAAAACACTTGGTCACCCCATTTCTGCTTCCAGTAAAACTCAGACGCAATGTCAGACCAAAAACCAGCAGGGTCCTCCATCGACCTCTTATGCATTTCCATGTACTGCATGCAAATAACAAGAAGATAACTTATTTACTGATCATAAAAGCACGCAGAGAAGATGAGGTGTGCTGATCTAGGATTCAGTTGATGTTAGAAGAGAGACCTGTTGAGGGGATGAAACAAGAGCCTGGCCGGAGAATTCCTTGCTGGGAAAGATGAGATCATTTTCCTCGGATGCAAGGGATTCTCCTAAAACGACGGCGTTTAATTGAGAGATTTTACCAGCACCTGAGGGTAGCTGGGACATGGACTCGACATGTCTCAGGTAATTGGAAGACATTGTCCTACGGAGGAGAAGATTGTCGGATGGGGATGATCTAGCATACGTACACAATTAGAACTTAGAAAACTTAAAGAACAATCACAAATGTCTTGACCTATGTTAATATTAATTGAATTTCCTTGTTGGTAAGCCAGCAAAACAATCCAATGATAAACCAAATATGATGAAAATCAGAAAATCCAAAATCTGTAAGAACTCAGAGATTAAAGTAATACTTCCGGGTCTTGCTCAAACAAATCCAGGAACAAAGTTGGTATTATTCATACTCACCTACAGGGGAAACGTCTCTAGACTAAAACTTCAACTTCAAACAATGTTACAAACACTTAAACAAGGAAGACACAGAAAAAAATTACTCTAACGAAGAGGGACTGCTCTATAACAAATTCAGTTAAAGAAAGAAGCTAACAAATCGAAAAGTCTGAAAAAACATAACCATCACTGAAGTCCAAGCTTTTAATATTCTGAACAATTTTCCAAGACTGGTTTCTCTAAAAGCAGGCAATCATGTTCAACCCTTAAAGGGTTCATACTCCACAGATGCGGTTCAAAGTTCAAGGGACCGCTATTCAAATAAATAACCATCAAGACATACAATAACTAAACAAAATATCAACCATAAACCCCAAACCCTCATCATCTCTAAACCCTGAATCATATCATCCTATTCATGGCCATCATCATCATCATCATCATCATCATCATCATCATCATAAACACCATTATCATCACCACCCTCATCATCACTATATCAGGGGTGGGTTTCCAAACTCAATCCTCCCTCATAATTTCTAAATTCCCAATCTAACTTCATATCTGTATTAAAAAAAAAAAAAAAAACTCACCTTTGAGTAGCCGGAAGGATTCGAGATCCAAGTGATGATCCACTAATTTTCGGATCCTGAAAAAAAAAAAAAAAGTCTAATCAGATCCCGCAACAAAACAAAAATAAAAAAAAAGACTGAAACTTTTCGTAACCCAAAACATAAACACAATAACAAAGATCATATCTTTCATATTCCAATGATCACAAGATTCGATTTCAAATGTACAATTTTGGGATTGAATTAACGGGAAAATGACTTACTGGGTCGGATTAGAAGACTCGAGAACAAGAATAAAACTTGAGATTTCGTAAGGATGGTTTTAAAGAGAGAACATGATCATAACATAAGTCAACTCACCAATGAGCCTGAGCTGGAGACAACGGAGAGAATCGGGGAAGAAGAAGCTATTTTCATTGTTTTTGCCGTAATTAACTTCTTTTATTATTCCTCTCTCTCTCTCTCTCTCCTGTTCTGTTTTTCTAATTTTTTTTCAATAATTAGTTTATTAATAAATCTCCTCGTGCTCACCTACTTATATAATATCATTTGCATATTATTTTGGGATTTGGCATGAACGTGACTTCCATACAGGGCGGTACGGTTCGTGTCTGTGACAATTTAAGTACGATGCAGATTTTGTTAAAATGTATTGGGAGTTGGTACCACACAAATCTTAAAATAAGATTGTTCCATGTGCGTACAGTTCTATTACTTGTTTTTACGATACATATACATTATTATTTCTGAAATCATATGGGATAATTTATCTATTAATACAATTTTTTAATAAATAAAAAAGAGGAAGTCAAGAACTGATTTTTAAACATCCCAAAAAAAAGAAAAAACCAGAAAATTATATAACTATCTTATTTCCACGGAATTTAGTGTGGTCACTTTTCAATCAGTTTTTTGTTAAAGAAAATTGAACTTTTCAATCTTTGTTCACTAATTCCATACAGTTTGATATACAGACGCATTTCTCTAACACTAATCAGGCACCAGCTCAATGATTTGGAAGGTTGTGGGCTAAAGATAAAATGGTCTTTCATATAACAGATTTCATAGAAATAGAACTCTTATTTGACATGTTTTTAGAGAAATCCGGACTCTATTTCTATATATTTGACCAAAAATAAAATAATATAAAATAGATGGGTCATGTGCAAATGCACTCATACAACATGTATATGCTCGGGTTTAGCACTAACCATTTCTGCTTGATTTTCTTGTTCTACATTATCTTCGTCTACATTATCTTCGTGACACGTTTAGTTTTATTGTTCTACATTATTTTCGTGACATTTTTAGTTTTTCCCACATTTCAGGCTTAGAAACAATATTTTTCTCTCAGTGTGTGTTTACCATGAATCCTAGCCAATTTTAAAATTGTATTTAGTCCATTAGCGATCTCATCTAATAAAACACACAAAAAATAACTAGTTTATTCTATTAACTAGTTTAATCTTCTATACATCCTCGAATGAAAATAATTTGACAACTTTTTTTAAATCGTATAGAGGGAAGTTTTATTTCTCTATGTTAACTATGAAAAAAATACGATATAGAAGAGACAATCAATCACATAGTTTCTGTGACACTTTCAATTATATTTCCAGACATATCATGCATTAATTTGATTTAAGCTCTATTAGAACTTTATGATAGTAACAAGACAGAACTTGGAACAATGTTGTCCATGGGGAAGAATGAAACCGTGAAATTTTTCTTGGTGAAAAGATGTGTCAAGTCGTAAGAGTCGGAGGAGATAAAACAAGTGTCGGAGAAGAAGTGGAAGCTCATAGAAAAGAGGGACTAAACTATAAATCCGTAATGAACGAGTGATGGGAAACACAACTAGGGCTGGATACAAAGATAAAGTCTTTGTGGATTGGTGACTTCATATGATTTTATAGGAAACCATATTTAATTTATTACTTACAACATATATGAGAATATGTTTTTATATGATTTTATAGTCTCTAAAAACAAAATATATGATATATATTTTACATTATTTTTAAATTTTATTTTATTTCTAACGCGTTACTAGAATATGCTTATTCTTTATTTAATTTTCAGATTTTAAATTAATATTGCATAAGTATAATAAAATTTTGATGGCTCTAACAAAATTGATGTATCGTTGTAGATTAAAAAATATGAATTCCAACCATCACACAACTAAAAATTCAAGTTGAAAGAATCTATCTCAATTACTTTTATATGTGTGATTATTTTCTAACATATTCATGTATATATATATATATATTTTTTTTTTTTTTTTTTTAAAATGCAATATTTTAATGTAATACATATATCAAATAAGGCATCAGACATATTTCTCCAAAATCCATTTTTATCTAGTCCAATGGATAGTTTGCATAATTTTTAATTTATGGATATGAATTTGTGCGTTTGACTAAAAAGATGATATAACATGTATTACAAAATTTTCTTATTGTATGCTTAAACTAATAGTCATCTGATATGATTAAAACTAGGATTTAACCTGCGGTATACCGCGGGACAAAAATTTAATTTATTATTCTGTATATAATGATTTACTATTTATAAAATATTAAAATTTTGATTCAAAGAAGAAATATGTTTCTATTTTTGTTTAAACTTTTATTATAAGTAACATAGTAAAAAGTTATAAATATCGTTGTTCGGTTTTTGTATTTTTTCTGTTAAAATATTTTCTTTTTGATTTTAATATTATATAATTATTTATCGTATAAGATATATGATTATCGTATGTTGTGTTTTTGCCATATTTTCAGTCTCTGAGTCATTATTTTGTTAAAATATGTTATCCACTTATATTATAATCGAATGTGTATATATTCAATATTATATATATATATATTGAAGATAATTTATTTAAGTTATTCTACATTTAATAAAAATATTAGATTGTAACTGAACTATAATACTTTTTTAATTAATAATTAATTTTATAGTAACATAGTTAATTTATGTACCATAATAAGATTATAAATAAAAAAATTTGGCATAAACTCTTAACGAGAAAAACCAAAAAATAAAATAAAGATACACCGAGAAAACCTAAAAACACCCTAAAAAAACCAAGCTTACTTGAGCGACAAGCCATCATCAGGGTTGTCCTTGATCACTAACGCATAGCTTATCCTCCCGGATATGGATTTGCTGGAATCAGTCGGCAAAGGAGGAACCATAGCGAAATAGAGTTGGTCATTAGCATGGAAAAACCAGATGCGAATCTTATCGAATTCCTTTTAAACAGTAATATGTGAACACATTATTCCACCCAGAAGTCAACATGTATAGAGGAGAGTTCCCCATCTTCCATCTCCTTAAATTCAAATTATATTCCATTAGATCAGAAGTCATGAGTTTCACGTCTGCTCCTTTTTTGCTAACCTTATTGGCATGTTCTTCTATGGCCTTTTTCTCCGCGGGACTCAAGGATTCAAAATCCTTGATCTGGTTGAAAGAAAATTTAAACTTTTCAATCTTTGTTCACTAATTCCATACAAGTTAATATGCAGACGCACTTCTCAACACTAACCAGGCACCGTCTCAATGGTTTGGAAGGTTGTAAGCTAAAAACAAAATAGGCTTTCATATAACAGATTTCATAGAAATTGAACTCTTATTTAACGTGTTTCTAGAGAAAAAAAATCCAGATCCTAGTTTTATAGGTTTGAGTAAAAATAAAATACAATAAAATAGATGGGTCATGTGCAAATGCATTCATACAACATGTATATGCACGGGATTTAGCACTAACCATATTTGTTCTGCTTGATTTTCTTGTTCTACATTATCTTCTTGACACGTTTAGTTTTATTGTTCTACATTATTTTCGTAATACATTTAGTTTTTTTTTTTCATTTCGGGCTTAGAAACAATATTTTTCTCTCAATGTGTGTTTATCATGCATCTGAGCCAATTAAAAGTGTATTTAGTCCATTAACGATCTCATCTAATAAAACACAAAAAAAAAATAACTAGTTTAATCTTCAATACCTTCTTCGAAAGAAAATAATTTGACGAATTTTTTTTAAATCATATAGAGCTAAGTTTTATTTTCCTATGTTAACTATGAAGAAAAATACGATATAGAAGAGACAATCAGTCACATTGTTTTCGTGACACTTTCAAATATATTCTCTGACATATCATGCATTAATTTGATTTAACCTGTATTAGAACTTTATGATGGTTCCAAGATAGAACTTGGAATAATCTTATCTTTGCGGAAGAATGAAGCCGTGAAACTTCTCTTGGTGAAAGGATGTGTCAAGCCAGAGGAGATAGAACAAGTGTCAGAGAATAAGTGAAAGCTCAAAGAGAAGAGGGACTAAACTATAAATCTATAATGAACGAGTTATGGGAAGTACAAATAGGACTAGATACAAAGATCAAGTCTTTGTGGATTGGTGACTTGGATCCATTGATTGTATTTCATATGATTTTATAGGAAACCATATTTAATTTGTTATTTACAGCAGATATGAGGTTAAGAGAATATCTGGCGCATGATTTATGGACTTGAGTTGGTTATGTGTGGCACAATATATTTTTCTCTCATCTGCTTGTTGTAAATCAAAACACAACAAGTCTTTAAAAAAGGTTTGAGTCTCATCATCCATGTAGTCCTTTATATTTTCAAAGATAACTTTTGTTTCTAAGACATAGTATGTTAGGGATTGGGGTCTTGCACGTTTACCTCTCTTAAAACGTGTACAATGTTTTGTACTATATTTCTTGGCGTACAATAATTTTTAAGGGGACAAGTATTAATAATTGTAACAACCATAATTTAATTATTTTCTAAATGTAACTTCTATCACTTCTCATCATATCTCAAATCTTAAATATTTTCTTTGTTTTTTAATGTTCTTGCATATGTTGAAAACTCAATTGGGTAATTATAAGAGTTTGATTATATATTTCCTTTTTAGAGATTATATAGTATATATTTTACATTGTTTTCAAATTTTATTTTATCTATGAATATATTTTTTCTTACTTATATATAAAAGTAAGGTTTGACTCTCTCTTTATTGGTCCATTTGACAATTTATTTTTGAAAAATAGAAAAAATAAAATAATATTTATCTCCAACTAAATCACAAATACAACACATTTAATCATATATATTAATCTACACCTTCAATCCACAATCTAGTTGAGACGACCACACCCGTTTTTTTTTTATTAACTACTATTACGCCCATACATAATAGTGCAAACGGATTTAATACGAACTCGGATTTTTATTAAACATATCAAACCGTCAAACCAAAGAGAACGCAATAACAGTAACATTCAATTCAGTACATAATAACAACCGCACACAACAACCGAGTCCTAATCATCCCCTCCTCTTCGCCCTGATTTCACGATCACACTTTATCTTTACCTGCAACTCAAAAACACACAGAGATGCGTAAGTATTATCACAAATACTTAGTGAGGCGGTCCTCCCCTCTACAAGCTATACACACAAGCAACGAAGCCGATAAACCGCTCACAACGCACAAAACAACAAAACTCAAAATAATAAACAATCAGATCGATCGATCCATACTTAGATCGATCGATCTATCCTACCAACAAACACGGATCGATCGATCCAAACCTTGGATCGATCGGTCCACACACAATCGCAAGAACCAACACTCAAAACCTTTCTGGATCGATCGATCCTCCGCTGGATCGATCGATCCCCCACTTACCTGCCTTGGATCGACCGATCCAACAATGGATCGATCGATCCCAACGGTTCTGAAACTCGAACACAACCTGCAAGCCTTGGATCGGTCGATCCTCCCTTGGATCGATCGATCCTCGAGCTTCTGCAACCCGATCTCGACTTCCACCACCGAACACAGCCAACAACCACTCAAACAAGCTTCCTACAGGCGATTTAACACAAACCCAACCCCAACAACCAGGAAACAAGCCACAAACCACAACACAAGCAACAATCTAAGAATTCGATAATTCTAACCAAACATCGAAAACACCAAACCTTAATTGCTTAGATCAGCTCATGGTACACACTCACCTTGATTCGGACAGACTACAGAACCACGAACAACCCACAATGAACCAGTGAACCACCACGCCTCAACACGAGATCCTCTGCAACTCAACCACACCAAGCTTCTTCCCTTCTAAGCAACCACACCCTTCTTCCTTTGATCTCTCACACCCAACACCCAACCCTTGAATTCACACGCTCCTTTTCCTCACAAAAGCTCCAACAATTGCCCAGGAAGATGAAGGAAGAAGAAAACCCGAATAATGGAGGTAGGTGAAGCCAAAGAGAACAAAAAGGGAAGTTGCCGACATGGCCGGATCGATCGATCCACACCTGCTCTGAGCCAGATCGATCGATCCAACGCATGAATCGATCGGTCCACAAAACTTGGCAGATCGATCGATCCGCAAGTGGATCGATCGATCCTCTCCTTCAACCACACAACGACCGAGCTACAGATCGACCAACCGACCATGGATCGATCGATCCTTCACTCACTTCACCAGATCGATCGATCCTCTACCTGGATCGATCGATCCACTCAACTTTTCTGGTCGAACTTTGACTCTTCAGCCTTTGACCAACCCGCTTCCCGTTTCCGAGAAAACTTCATTCCCGAAACTTTTAAGATTGATTCAAAGAGAGAAATCACATTCCTGTGAACCTCATCGAATCATAACGCTTGATACGATTCTTCTGTAACGTTTTGATCGAAAAGTCCTTTTTCCCGAAACACGGGCGTTACAATTCTCCCCCACTAACATAGATTCGTCCTCAAATTTTCAGTATTGTTCATCCGCAATGAACTCCAACTCACAACCGTCGCAACGATTCTCTGCTCAACCTTGACCAGCCCGGCCAATACAACACAACACGAGATTGATTCAGTCGCTATACTTATTACCACGTCCTAGACATTCATTGCTTTTAACACAACTCGTACTCGTACCACTCCACCCACAGGACCGAAGTCCCTCGAGTTCTCGATACCACATGCCACTCGCACTCTCGGGTCACAAAGTCCCTCAAGTTATCGGCACAAAATCCGTACCACTCACACTCTTAGACACAATGTCTTCGAGCTAGCGGTACCATACCACTCGCACTCTCAGGCCACACGTCCCTCGGGCTATGAGTAATTCTCATACCACTCCCACCCTCCGGTCACATGTCCTTTGAGCTATGGGTATCTGGGAACTAAACCTCCCCTCACGAGTTGTATAGGACCAAAACCGTCCCAAAAACAATAAAGTCTAACGAAACGTCTATAAGTATCCCCGACCGAAACTACCTCACATGGTCTACGTAATGCATCGCGATGCAACACGTTACCACACATATTTTAATCCGGAATATCACCGCACCCATGACCAATCCTCAGGTCAACTCAAACATCTCCACTCACAGAGAAGTTTCCCATATCCACAAAAGAATGATATTTCTAGTTCATATTCTCATAAACTTTTAATCTTTTCACGATTTCATGCTCAAGCCTCATGACACCACAAGTCATCACCAATAAGAATTACACATCTTATTACCAAATCGAATGTATCAATCGTTTACACACCAAAACGAAATACAAAAATGATACAACAAGCACGAAATTCAAACTCCGAAACCCGAACCAGCGATGAAAACTACTCAAGCCTCAGCTTGTTTCTCGAACCACTTCTCGAACCTAGCTTTCATCCGCTCCTCTGGTTCCCAAGTTTCTTCTTGAACACCGTCACAGTCCCACAAAACTCTCATCATCGGAATCCTCTTCCGATGAAGCTCTTTGACCCTCCGGTCGAGTACCCTCACTGGCCTCGCCTCTAAGGTCATGTTGGGCTGAAGATCTGACGGAATCTCAGCCAACACCTTATCGTCCTTATGCAAGCACTTTTTCAGCATCGAAACATGAAAAACCTTATGAAATGCTTGCATAATCTCCGGTAACTCCAACCGGTACGCGACTGGCCCAACTCGACCAACAATCCTAAACGGACCCATATACCTCGGACTCAACTTAGTCTCGGTAATGGACCTGTTCGGACCTCGCAACATCGCCATTTTGAGATACACTCTATCTCGCACTGCAAACTCAAGCTCTTTTCTCCTCTTATCGGCATAACTCTTTTGCCGATCCTGAGCTTTCTTCATGTTCAGCTTCAAAACTCGGATCTTCTCCGTAGTTTCCTGAACAAAATCCGCACCCAATGTGCTCCTCTCCCCCACTTGGGTCCAGCACAACGGTGTACGACACGACGTACCATACAAAGCCTCGTATGGAGCCATTCCAATACTCGCCTGGTAGCTATTGTTATAAGCAAACTCTACCAAGCTCAAGTGATCCACCCAATGACCACCCCAGTCCAGCACACACATCCTCAGCAAATCCTCAAGAGTCTGGATTGTTCTCTCGGATTGTCCATTCGTCTGAGGATGATACGCGGTACTCAAATGCACCTTCGTGCCCATCTCCGTCTGGAATGCTTTCCAGAACTCTGAAGTGAATTTAGGATCCCGGTCTGACACAATACTCACCAGTACTCCATAGAGTCTCACTATCTCCTGCACGTACTTCTTAGCTAACACCGAAGCTCCATTGGTTTTCTTGATAGCCAGAAAACGTGCACTCTTGGTCAAACGATCAACAATGACCCAAATCGCATCCTTGGTCCGAGAAATTGGCAATCCCACTACGAAATCCATCGTAATCATATCCCACTTCCACTCTGGAATGGGTAAACTCCGCAACAATCCACTCGGAACCTGATGCTCTGCCTTCACTAACTGACACGTATCACACGCTGCGACTCAGTTAGCTACATCCTTCTTCATCCCGACCCAGTGATAATATCGCTTGAGATCTCGGTACATCTTAGTCGCTCCTGGATGAATCGAAAACATACTCGTATGAGCCTCACTTAGGATTTCTCGCCTCAAACCCTCATCCTTGGGTACGCATACCCGCCCATGCACTAGAATAGTCCCATTAGCAGAGACCTGATATTCTGAACCCGCTTCCCTGGAAGCATTAACCAAACTCTCATCCTTCTCTTGAGCAAACCGAACCCTACTCAGAAGATCCGCCTGATTAGCTGCCTCCAACCCCAATGGTTCCTGAGATAAAACACACAATCTCAACGAACCAAGCTCACACACCAACGACTCCATATCCTGCTTCCGAGCCGAAACCACATGTTTGCGACTCAAAGCATCCGTAACCAAGTTCGCCTTACCAGAATGGTAAGCGATCTCCAGATCATAATCCGCCACCAACTCCATCCAGCGCCTCTGCCTCAAATTCAATTCAGGCTGAGTGAAAATGTACTTCAGGCTTTTATGATCTGTAAACACTTGAACCTTCCCGCCATAAAGATAAGACCCCCAAATCTTCAAGGTGAACACTACCGCAGCCATCTCAAGATCATGGGTAGGGTAGTTGCCCTCATGCTTCCTCAACTGCCTCGAAGCATAGGCAATCACCTTTCCCTGTTGCATCAACACACAACCCAGACCAACTCCCGAAGCGTCTGCATACACCACATAAGGCTCACCCGGCTCAGGTAATGCCAACACTGGCGTACTAGTCAACATTGTCTTCAGGTTCGCGAAACTCTCCTCACACTCCGGAGACCAAACAAAAGGGACATCCTTCCCTGTCAGCTTCGTCATAGACTTAGCCATACTTGCGAAACCCTTGACGAACCTCCGATAATAACCTGCTAACCCGAGAAAACTCCGAATCTCAGTAGCATTCCTCGGCCTCGGCCACTCCTTGATAACCTGAATCTTTTCCGGATCCACAGAAACTCCCTCTGCAGATACGATGTGACCTAGAAATCCGATCTTTCGCTGCCAGAAACTACATTTGCTCAACTTAGCAAATAGCTTCTGCTCCCGCAGCTTCTCCAGAACAACTCTCAGATGCAACTCATGCTCTTCGGGTGTCTTCGAATACACCAATATGTCATCGATAAAGATGATCACAAACTCATCCAGATACTCCTGGAACACACTGTTCATCAACCTCATGAACGCTGCTGGTGCATTCGTCAACCCAAATGGCATCACCACAAACTCGTAGTATCCATATCTCGATCTGAAAGCCGTCTTCCGGATATCTTTCTCATCTATCAGAATCTGATGATATCCCGAAGCCAAGTCTATCTTGGAGAACCAAGTAGCCCCTCTCAACTGATCCAACAACTCATCAATCCGTGGAAGAGGATACCTGTTCTTCACAGTGACTCGGTTCAGTCCCCGATAATCGATTCACAATCGGAAACTCCCATCCTTCTTCTTCACAAACAACACCGGTGCTCCCCACGGTGAAGTACTCTGTCGGATAAAACCCTTACCCAATAACTCTTCCAGCTGCTTCTTCAGCTCTGCCATCTCCGCTGGAGCCATCCTGTATGGCGCCTTAGATATCGGCATCGTCCTGGGTTCCAACTCAATCGCGAAAGGATCAGACCGAGACGGCGGTAATCCCTGCAACGACTGGAAAACATCCTGGAATTCCCAAACTACCCGAATATCTCCAACCGCAACCTCTCGAACAGTCTCTGATGTAACAATCGTCACCAGATATGCCTCACGACCCTTCTCGATCATACTCTCCGCCTGCATGGCCGAGATCACGAGGCTCCCAGAAGTCGGTCTCACTCCCTAATAAACCAACCTCCCTTGTTTCCTTTCGAAAACAACACGCCCTCGGTGACAGTCCAGATGCGCTCTGAACTTTCCGAGCCAATCCATGCCCAAAATGACGTCATAAAGCTCCACCGAACAAATGACCAAATCCGCTGGCATAGACTCTCCAGCTACTTGGACATCCACGTCAACAACTCGACCGTGAATAGTTAGTAGTTTCCCTCCAGCCACTCTAACAAAACCCAACCGCTCCTCGGTTGTTCTCCGTAAATTGCCTTTCTCGACAATTTCCGAAGTAATGAAGCAATGCCATGCTCCAGAATCAAACAACACGTGGGATTCAACACCTCCCACAACCAGGGTCCCTGCATATTTCACATATGCTCAGAACCCTGACACCCCATCCTGGAGACAATAATTTCTAAAACACAAGAATTTAACTCAGGTAAGTTTAACAAAATACCTGTGATCGGCCTGGAACTCGGGCCTCCTGTCTCCACAATAGAATACACTCGGGGCGCCACTGCACTCTGGCTAGCTGGAGACACCGTCGCTGCCTCCCTCTGCAACTTAGGGCACCTCGGCTTGATATGCCCTGTCTCCCTGCAGTGATAGCACACACGCGTGTCCACACGCGCCTCACCCTTCTGAGGACAACTCGCTACCCTGTGATCCTTGCTTCCACACCTGAAGCATCCCGGACCACTCTGAGTAACACTGGAAGAACTCTCCATCTTCCGCTTCTGTCCTTGCATTGGTCTACCACCTCTGCTCGGACCTGACTGCTGCTGCTGCTGCGGTCTCTTTGCCTGAAAGTTGGGGCTAACAACCGCCACCTCATCTCTCAGACTCTCCTCCAGCAAGGCAGCTGTCTCCACTAACTCCGCAACCGTGCCAAAACTCTCACCAAGCAACGGTGCCTCAACTCAGCCTGGAGACCCAACAAAAATCTCCGAACTCGGGCCCGCTCACCCTCCAACACTCGACCCGCAAATACGCTGAGACGGTTAAACTCCGCCTCATACTCACGAACGGTCCGGTTCCCCTGAGACAACTCCAGGAACAGACCCTCCAACCGGTCAAACGCCTCCTGAGGAAAATATTTGGAGTTAAACTCCTCAACAAAATCCTCCCAGGTCATCTCCGCCTGAACTCTCCTGGCCAAAACACTCCTCCACCAGAGATGTGCATCATCCTCTAGATAATGAACTGCCAGGTCCACCCGGTATCTCTACGGACACCTAACCGAAAGGAAGTTCCGCTCCAACCTCCTTCTCCACGCATCCGCGGCCTCAGGACTAGCACCTCCCGGGAAGAATCCCGTGCCAATCCTCTGCAACTACTCCATCATCCTCAGGTAGGATGGGAGCTCCTCCGCAACTGCAGCCCTCGGCTGCTCCTCAACCACTGGTGGCACAACAGGAGCCTACACTGGTACCCTCTCTGGTAACCGCTCCAACAGCAAGGCCAGCAAACCCGCAATGCGATCATCTCGAGCCTGAGCAAACTCCGCTGCAGAACCCGCAGCACCCGCTGGAACTCCAGCCACACCCTCAGACCCCTCCTGATACACATGCGGAGCCGCAACTCGCTCAACCGTAGCACTCCGTGCTACACTCTCTGCCACCACTAGAACACGACCACGACCTCTACCGTGGCCACGGCCTCTACCACGATCTCTAGCACCTCTAGCCATCTGAACCAGCAAGAACAGAGGCTAAGATACTAACCAACTTACAGAATAATGATAACCTACCGTGGAATCTCGAGGCTCGAAGAGGATGATTTCTAAGATCCCATGCTCACACAAATTGACTAACTTCCACAATTCAACGGTTCAAACACATGCACCAAGCAACACACAATCCTAGAACCGTTTATGCTCTGATACCAAATTGAGACGACCACACCCGTTTTTTTTTTGTTTTTTAACTACTATTACGCCCATACATAATAGTGCAAACGGATTTAATACGAACTCAGATTTTTATTAAACTTATCAAACCAAAGAGAACGCAATAACAGTAACATTCAATTCAGTACATAATAACAACCGCACACAACAACCGAGTCCTAATCATCCCCTCCTCTTCGCCCTGATTCCACGATCACACTTTATCTTTACCTGCAACTCAAAAACACACAGAGATGCGTAAGTATTATCACAAATACTTAGTGAGGTGGTCCTCCCATCTACAAGCTATACACACAAGCAACGAAGCCGATAAACTGCTCACAACGCACAAAACAACAAAACTCAAAATAATAAACAATCAGATCGATCGATCCATACTTGGATCGATCGATCTATCCTACCAACAAACACGGATGGATCGATCCAAACCTTGGATCGATCGGTCCACACACAATCGCAAGAACCAACACTCAAAACCTTTCTGGATCGATCGATCCTCCGCTGGATCGATCGATCCCCCACTTACCTGCCTTGGATCGACCGATCCAACAATGGATCGATCGATCCCAACGGTTCTGAAACTCGAACACAACCTGCAAGCCTTGGATCGGTCGATCCTCCCTTGGATCGGTCGATCCTCCCTTGAATCGATCGATCCTCGAGCTTCTGCAACCCGATCTCGACTTCCACCACCGAACACAGCCAACAACCACTCAAACAAGCTTCCTACAGGCGATTTAACACAAACCCAACCCCAACAACCAGGAAACAAGCCACAAACCACAACACAAGCAACAATCCAAGAATTCGATAATTCTAACCAAACATCGAAAACACCAAACCTTAATTGCTTAGATCAGCTCATGGTACGCACTCACCTTGATTCGGACAGACTACAGAACCACGAACAGCCCACAACGAACCAGTGAACCACCACGCCGCAACACGAGATCCTCTGCAACTCAACCACACCAAGCTTCTTCCCTTCTAAGCAACCACACCCTTCTTCCTTTGATCTCTCACACCCAACACCCAACCCTTGAATTCACACGCTCCTTTTCCTCACAAAAGCTCCAACAATTGCCCAGGAAGAAGAAGGAAGAAGAAAACCCGAATAATGGAGGTAAGTGAAGCCAAAGAGAACAAAAAGGGAAGTTGCCGACAGGGATGGATCGATCGATCCACCACTGGATCGGTCGATCCACACCTGCTCTGAGCCAGATCGATCGATCCAACGCATGAATCGATCGGTCCAAAAAACTTGGCAGATCGATCGATCCGCAAGTGGATCGATCGATCCTCTCCTTCAACCACACAACGACCGAGCTACAGATCGACCGACCGACCATGGATCGATCGATCCTTCACTCACTTCACCAGATCGATCGATCCTCTACCTGGATCGATCGATCCACTCAACTTTTCTGGTCGAACTTTGACTCTTCAGCCTTTGACCAACCCGCTTCCCGTTTCCGAGAAAACTTCATTCCCGAAACTTTTAAGATTGATTCAAAGAGAGAAATCACATTCCTGTGAACCTCATCGAATCATAACGCTTGATACGATTCTTCTGTAACGTTTTGATCGAAAAGTCCTTTTTCCCGAAACACGGGCGTTACACTAGTACTAAATTGTAAGTGAAAGTATATAAATTGTGAATTAACTATTTTCTCCATTCAATGTCATTTACACACACTATAAATTTAAACTGTAATACCTATAATTTACTTATTTTCTAAATGTAACTTACATCACTTTTCCTCCTATCAATATTCATTTTCAGATCCTTCTCTAGCCTATCTCAAATCTTAATTTTTTTTTAATGTTCTTGCATGGGTTAAAAACATAATTAAGACATAATTGTAAGAGTTTGATTATATATTTTTTGCTTAGAGACTATATGATATATATTTTACATTGTTTTCAAATTTATTTTATCTCTACCACGAGAATATACTTATTATTTCTTACTTATATATAAAAATAAGGTTTCAATCTCTACTTATTGATCCTTGACAATTCTGAAATATAGAAAAATCTATAATATTTATCTCCAATGAAATCACTAATGCAACATATTTAATCATATATATTAACTCACATTTTAATACTAAATTGTAACCGAAATGATATAAATTGCGAGTTAACTATTTTCTCCATTCAATACCATCTCTATAAATTATAACAAAAGCACTTTAATTATTTTTACAATGTAATTTTCATCACTTTTCATCCTATAAATAATTATTTTCACATCCTCCACCACCATATCTCAAATCCTATACATTGTTTTTATTTTTTAATATTTTTGCATAGGTTAAAAACTCAACAGAGACATTATTGTTAGAATTTAATATATATTTTGTTTTTAGAGACTATATGGTATATATTTTACATCATTTTCAAATTTTATTTTATCTCTAATGCGTTACTAGAATATGCTTATTTCTTCTTTAATTTTCATATTTTAATTTAATATTGCATAAGTATAATAAAATTTTGATGGCTATAACAAAAATTGATGTATCTATGTAGACTCAAAAATATTAATTCCAACTAACACACAACTAGGAAACCAAGTTGAAAGAATTCATCTCAATTCTTTACTTTTAGATATTTGATTATTTTCTTACATATACGGTATATTTTATTTATGCATACAATATTTTAATGTAATACATTTATCAAATAAATTTTCCTTAACTCTATCTAATAACAAAGAAAAGTTTTGTAATACATTTTCAATATACCAAACATTACATTTAGTTTTTGTGATCCAACATATAGTTATATAAAGATCATTATAATGTTTATTTTCTTCAAATTTTGTTGTTTAATTTTTCTCAATCAAAAATAAAATATATTTTTTAAAGCTTTATATTGTATTTCATTTTTGTAGTAAAACATATTTAGTTTGTCAATTTACAAAATAATTTGGATTTTAATTATTAAATGCCCTGTGTTAGTTTACATGAACAATTTAAACTGAATGTTTGAATATCATAGTAAAATTACATTGTTATTAGTACTAATATTTTTCTTTTTGACATCTAATGCTCTAAAATGATAAAGAAAAATATTTGACAAAGTTAAACAGTAAAAAACGAATAAATGCAAGAGATATGAATGTAATATTATATTTAAACCAAGGCAGTAGACCTCTTTCTCCAAGTTTCATTTTTTTCAGTCTCATGCATATATAGTTTGCATAATTTTTAATTTATGTATATGAATATGCGCATTTGGTTAAAAAGATAGTCTTTTATTATGAAAATTTTTCATTGTATGCTTAAACTTATAATCACATGATATGATTAAAATATCATTTGTCGGATTAGAAGGGGGGTCGAGTATGTATTTCAACATATATGAAGATAAGAGAAACTCTTGTGCAGGATTTTCGGATTTAGGTTGATTATGTGTTGCGTAATATACATTTATCTCATCTGCGTATTGTAAATAAAACGTAATATGTATTTATATAAGATTTGAGTTGCAGCATATTTGTACCTCTTTACATCTCCACATATGATTCTTGTGTCTGAGACATGGTATGTTGCGTTATTGGGGCCTTGCGCGTTTATCATTCCTAGAATGTGTTTAATGTTTTGTACTATTTTTTTCAGGGAAATATAATTCGTAGGAGCACAAGTATTAATAATTGTAACACTCAGAATTTAATTATTTTTTAAATATAACTTACATCACTTCTTATTATATAAATAATCATTTTCATATCTCAAATCCTCTACCCTATCTCAAATCCTATATATATTTTTTCTTTTAAAGTTCTTGCATGAGTTGAAAACTCAATTGAGATTTCATTGTAACACTCATAATTTAATTGTAACTTACATCACTTCTCATCATATAAATAATCATTTTCACATCTCAAATCCTCCACCATATCTCAAATCCTATATAGATTTTTTTCTTTTAAAGTTCTTGCATGAGTTGAAAACTCAATTGAGATATCATTGTAAAAATTTGATTGTATATTTTGTTTTTAGAGACTTTATGGTTTATATTTTACAGCATTTTCAAATTTTATTTTATCTATAACACGTTACTATAATATAATATGCTTATTCATTCGTTAGTATTCATATTTTAATTTAATATTACATATGTAGGATAAAATTTTGATGGCTCTAACAAAATTTGATGTATCTATGTATATTCAAAAATATTAATTTCAACTATCACACAACGAGGAAATCAAGTTGAAAGAATCCATCTCAATTATTTACTTTTAGATGCTTGATTATTTTCTTACATATTCATGTATATTTGTTTTATGCATACAATATTTTAATGTAATACGTTTATCAAATAAATTTTCCATAACTCTATCTAATCTTAAAAAAAAAATTTGTAATACGTTTTCAATATACTAAACATTACATTTAGATTTTATGATCCAATATATAGTTATATAAAGATCATTATAATGTTCATTTTCTTCAAATTTTGTTGTTTAATTTTTCTCAATCAAAAATAACATATATTTTTTTTTAAAGATTTATATTGTATTTTATTTTTGTAGTAAAACATATTTAGTTTGTCAATTTACAAAATAATTTGGATTTTAATTATTAAATACTCTGTGTTAGTTTATATGAATAATTTAAACTGAATGTTTGAATATCATAGTAAAATTACATTGTTATTAGTACTAATATTTTTCTTTTTGACATCTAATGCTCTAAAATGATAAAGAAAAATATTTGACAAAGTTAAACAGTAAAAAACGAACAAATGCAAGAGATATGAATGTAATATTATATTTAAACCAAGGCAGTAGACCTCTTTCTCCAAGTTTCATTTTTTTCAGTCTCATGCATATATAGTTTGCATAATTTTTAATTTATGTATATGAATATGTGCATTTGGTTAAAAAGATAGTCTTTTATTATGAAAATTTTTCATTGTATGCTTAAACTTATAATCACATGATATGATTAAAATATCATTTATCGGATTAGAAGGGGGGTCGAGTATGTATTTCAACCTATATGAAGATAAGAGAAACTCTTGTGCAGGATTTTCGGATTTGGGTTGATTATGTGTTGCGTAATATACATTTATCTCATCTGCGTATTGTAAATAAAATGTAATATATATTTATAAAAAATTTGAGTTGCAGCATATTTGTACCTCTTTACATCTCCACATATGATTCTTGTGTCTGAGACATGGTATATTGCATTATTAGGGCTTTGTGCGCTTATCATTCCTTGAATGTGTTTCATGTTTTGTACTATTTTTTCCAGCGAACGATAATTCGTAGGGACACAAGTATTAATAATTGTAACACTCATAATTTAATTATTTTTTAAATATAACTTACATCACTTCTCATCATATAAATAATCATTTTCACATCAAATCCTCCACCCTATCTCAAATCCTATATATATTTTTTTCTTTTAAAGTTCTTGCATGAGTTGAAAACTCAATTGAGATTTCATTGTAACACTCATAATTTAATTGCAACTTACATCAATTCTCATCATATAAATAATCATTTTCACATCTCAAATCCTCCACCATATCTCAAATCTTATATATATATTTTTTCTTTTAAACTTCTTGCATGAGTCGAAAACTCAATTGAGATATCATTGTAAAAATTTGATTGTATATTTTGTTTTTAGAGACTTTATGGCTTATATTTTACAGCGTTTTCAAATTTTATTTTATCTATAACGTGTTATTATAATATGCTTATTTTTTCTTTAAGATTCATATTTTAATTTAATATTACATATGTAAAATAAAAATTTTGATGGCTCTAACAAAAATTGACTCAATGTAAAAGACTCAATGTAAACCATACATATACATATATTTATATGCAAAACCAATTAGCTTTTAATATTTTAGAAAGAAAAATAGATAAAAATAAAAGAAAATACGTAGAAATAAAATTAAAAAATACAAGAAAAATAAAATGAAAATATATAAAAATAAGAAATAATATTAATTTTCTTAGACATTGCAAATCTTCATACCACTTATCCTACGCTCCATATCTTCCCAATCTCAGCCAAAGTGTGTGTAATTAATAAAACTTGGTTGTGAATTTTTGTGTTTAGCTAAAAATATGTAATGGTGTCCTTATGTAAAAAATTATTCGTCGAATTTCCAAAGTCGTAATCATCCGTAATGATTAATAAATTCCATGGTGGAGTACGGAGCCGTGGTTGATTGCGTATCTCATCATATACACTTGTAAGAGAAAATTCAGGGCTTGAGAGTTGGGCTTGCGTGGACCATGAGTCTTTGCATAACTCGCCTTTTTCAACTGCATGATATACTGCAAAACCTTGATGTTCAAGGGCTTCTTTAATAGATTGACCAAGCTTATCTAAATCTCCACAGGCAATCCTAATTGGTGAAAGACGATATTTGGGATAAACCTTGGGGTCTCTCATGTAACGTCCGTGTTCGAGAAAAAGGAAATTTCTCGGGATTATTACAGAAGTTTTGTATAAAGTCGTCTTTGATCCGAACAAGTTATTGGGAATTTGATCTCTCTCTTTGAAGTCAATCTTTGGGAGTCTCGGACATGGAGTTGTCGCGAATAAAAAGAAGGATCGGTTAAAATTTTTTTGCCGGAGCGACTCCGTGGAGCGGTTGAAAACCGCTCGGAGGGTCAAATTTGCCGAGCTACTCCGTGGAGCGGTTGCAAACCGATCGGAGGGTCAAATTTGCCGAACTACTTCGAGGAGCGGTTGCAAACCGATCTGGAGTGTCGGTGGACTGTTTTTGTTGCAGAAAATCCCACCTACCTCCTTTTATGCTCGTTTTTCTTCTTCTTTCTTCTTTCTGTGTTTTTGTCTGATCTTTTGAGAGAGAAATGGAGAGAGAAAGATTGTAAGCTGAGAAAAGGAAGAAGAGGAGGGGAGACTTAAGGGAAGGAGACCTTGGCTTGGCTTGAGAGAAGAAGGAGAGGGAGAACAGAGCTGGCAGGGTTTGGGAGAAAAGAGGTTCGACCTAGCAAATCGTATCTAAAGGTATTGAAATTTGGTGGAGTTGTAGCTAAGCTTTAGCCCTAAATGCGTCACTTTGCGTTTTTGGATTTGAGTTAGTATCCTAGGAGTTATCCTCTTTTTCGTGAGGTGTCCTGTTTCAGTCGCGATTTGGGAACAGTGCAGGTTCAGAGTTAGATCGCGAGTGCATCTTTGGTCGGATCTTCACGAAACTTTGAGGGTAGCTTCAGGACATCCAGGAGTTGAGTTCCACCAGTGGAATTTGGTTTTGGACGGTTAAAACTCGATCCGTGGCTCAATCTTTTGGGCTGTTTGTTCTGCAATTTTCTGGTTGTGTTGAAAATTGTTTTGGTTGTTGTTGTTGAATGTAGGGCGTGAGGAAGTCAGGTTTTGAGCTTCTGTTGGTGTGTGAGTGAGTCATTGTTGGCTTTTGTGTGGTGGTTCTTGAGCCGAATCCTTCTTAAGCTAAGGTGAGTGCGTGACCATGGGCTTATCTAAGCTTTGAGG
Source organism: Turritis glabra (assembly GCA_900406565.1). NCBI lineage: Eukaryota > Viridiplantae > Streptophyta > Magnoliopsida > Brassicales > Brassicaceae > Turritis > Turritis glabra. Next base: position 1,341,302 of record OVBN01000173.1, on the reverse strand, counting down.
TGGTTTTGGTGTGGTTTTATGTGTTTGAGTGGTGTTGGATGGATTCTTGTTGAATTCATGAGTGGTATTGCTGGGTTTCATTGTGTTTTGAGTTGAGTTTGAGCCTAGTCAAGTTAAGGATACAAGGTTTCGTGGAAAGGGGTGAAGCAGGTCGGTTTCGGATGGGTTGCAGAGGAACCTCCGAGCGATCGTGGGGATCGGTTGCAGACCGATCCCGAGCTTTTTGAGTGATCCCGAGTGATCAGGGGGATCGGTTGCAGACCGATTCCGAGACCCTTCTGCGCAACTTTTGTTATTCCTTTCTTGTGTTCGTTCGGATTTGGTCTATACCAGTCCTTGCTGTTGTTTGGTATGTTGTGATTGTTTATCATGTTTATTTTGAGCGGTTTGTGATCTCGTGCTTGTGTGTATAGCTCGTAGATGGGAGGACCGTCTCACTAAGTATTTGTTAATACTTACGCATCTCTTTGTGTGTGGATGCAGGTAAAGATAAAGTGTGATCGTAGAATCATGGCAATGAGGAGGAGGATGATTAGGACTCGGTTGTGTTTTTGTGTTGAACGTTTATTATGCGTAATAAAGTTGAATACTACTGGTTGAAGTTGTTTATTAAGTTTGGAGTAAACCGGTTTCAATTGAGTAATTGTGTGTTTGTGTATAATTAATATTATGGGATATTAATTATTGTTAAAAAAAAAAAAAAAAAAAATCGGGTGTGGTTGTTTCATCTCCGATGTAAGTCTCTTAACGAGCTTTCAATATACTCTACCGCATTTTTCAGCATAGAACGATCCTTAAATGGGCACGTGTTTAAATCCCAAAATACGGTCACTTCATCATCTGCAATAAAAAAATGAAATCAATTCATAATCGCCAGTTGAAACTCCAAAGGTAAAAGATAGTTACTAGCCTACAAGAGGAGCTTTGACCATTTTTAATGAACAAAGCTCTTTAAACGTTTTTAATATCTTGCGTCTGGTCGTTTGTCCTGACAGCATCAATCCCACAGCTATTTGTTCCCAATTTACTGATCATAAAATATGTTGGAGCAAAAAATTCAAATTTAGGCACAATGATTTTTGTACAGGTTTTCCACAAAATTTATAAGCCAATAGAGTCAACGTTATATTGATAACGTTTTTTTTTATACCATAAGAAACTTCTAATTAAGATAATATATTAAAACACCAGCAAACCATACATATACATACATTTATATGCAAAACCAATTAGCTTTTAAAATTTTAGAAAGAAAAATAGATAAAAATAAAAGAAAATACGTAGAAATAAAATTAAAAAATACAAGAAAAATAAGATGAAAATACATAAAAATAGGAAATAATATTAGTTTTCTTAGACATTGCAAATCTTCATACCACTTATCCTACGTTCCATATCTTCCCAATCTCAGCCAAAGTGTGTGTAATTAATAAAACTTGGTTGTGAGTTTTTGTGTTTAGCTAAATATATGTAATGGTGTCCTTATGTAAAAAATTATTCGTCGAATTTTCAAAGTCGTAATCACCCGTAATGATTAATAAATTCCATGGTGGAGTACGGAGCCGTGGTTGATTGCGTATCTCATCATATACACTTGTAAGAGAAAATTCAGGGCTTGAGAGTTGGGCTTGCGTGGACCATGAGTCTTTGCATAACTCGCCTTTTTCAACTGCATGATATTGCAAAACTTTGATGTTCAAGGGCTTCTTTAATAGATTGACCAAGCTTATCTAAATCTCCACAGGAAATCCTAATTGGTGAAAGACGATATTTGGGATAAACCTTGGGGTCTCTCCTATAACGTCCGTGTTCGAGAAAAAGGAAATTTCTTGGGATTATTACAGAAGTTTTGTATAAAGTCGTCTTTGATCCGAACAAGTTATTGGGAATTTGATCTCTCTCTTTGAAGTCAATCTTTGGGAGTTTCGGACATGGAGTTGTCGCGAACAAAAAGACGGATCGGTTAAAAAAATATTTGCCGGAGCGACTCCGTGGAGCGGTTGCAAACCGCTCGGAGGGTCAAATTTGCCGAGCTACTCCGTGGAGCGGTTGCAAACCGATCGGAGGGTCAAATTTGCCGAGCTACTTCGAGGAGCGGTTGCAAACCGATCTGGAGTGTCGGTGGACTGTTTTTGTTGCCGAAAATCCCACCTACCTCCTTTTATGCTCGTTTTTCTTCTTCTTTCTTCTTTCTGGGTTTTTGTCTGATCTTTTGAGAGAGAAATGGAGAGAGAAAGCTTGTAAGCTGAGAAAAGGAAGAAGAGGAGGGGAGACTTAAGGGAAGGAGACCTTGGCTTGGCTTGAGAGAGGAAGGAGAGGGAGAACATAGCTGGCAGGGTTTGGGAGAAAAGAGGTTCGACCTAGCAAATCGTATCCAAAGGTATTGAAATTTGGTGGAGTTGTAGCTAAGCTTTAGCCCTAAATGCGCAACTTTGCGGTTTTGGATTTGAGTTAGTATCCTAAGAGTTATCCTCTTTTTCGTGAGGTGTCCTGTTTCACTCGCGATTTGGAAACAGTGCAGGTTCAGAGTTAGATCGCGAGTGCATATTTGGTCGGATCTTCACGAAACTTTGAGGGTAGCTTCAGGACGTCTAGGAGTTGAGTTCCACCGGTGGAATTTGATTTTGGACGGTTAAAACTCGATCCGTGGCTCAATCTTTTGGGCTGTTTGTTCTGCAATTTTCTGGTTGTGTTGAAAATTGTTTTGGTTGTTGTTGTTGGCTGTAGGGCGTGAGGAACTCAGGTTTTGAGCTTCTGTTAGTGTGTGAGTGAGTCATTGTTGGCTTTTGTGTGGTGGTTCTTGAGCCGAATCCTTCTTAAGCTAAGGTGAGTGCGTGACCATGGGCTTATCTAAACTTTGAGGTGGTTTTGGTGTGGTTTTATGTGTTTGAGTGGTGTTGGATGGATTCTTGTTGAATTCATGAGTGGTATTGCTGGGTTTCATTGTGTTTTGAGTTGAGTTTGAGCCTAGTCAAGTTAAGGATACAAGGTTTCGTGGAAAGGGGTGAAGCAGGTCAGTTTCGGATGGGTTGCAGAGGAACCTCCGAGCGATCATGGGGATCGGTTGCAGACCGATTCCGAGCTTTTTGAGTGATCCCGAGTGATCAGGGGAATCGGTTGCAGACCGATTCCGAGACCCTTCTGCGCAACTTTTGTTATTCCTTTCTTGTGTTCGTTCGGATTTGGTCTATACCAGTCCTTGCTGTTGTTTGGTATGTTGTGATTGTTTATCATGTTTATTTTGAGCGGTTTGTGATCTCGTGCTTGTGTGAATAGCTCGTAGATGGGAGGACCGTCTCACTAAGTATTTGTTAATACTTACGCATCTCTTTGTGTGTGGATGCAGGTAAAGATAAAGTGTGATCGTGGAATCATGGCAATGAGGAGGAGGATGATTAGGACTCGGTTGTGTTTTTGTGTTGAACGTTTATTATGCGTAATAAAGTTGAATACTGCTGGTTGAAGTTGTTTATTAAGTTTGGAGTTGTGGTAAACCGGTTTCAATTGAGTAATTGTGTGTTTGTGTATAATTAATATTATGGGATATTAATTATTGTTAAAAAAAAAAAAAACACAGAAATGCGTAAGTATTATCACAAATACTTAGCGAGGCGATCCTTCCTTCTACAAGTTATACACAAAAGCAAGAGATAGAATCACAAACCATACATCCAACAAGTACAAACTCAACCAACAAACCTACAAAAAGGTTGAACAAAACAACTGTAGGTACTGGTGTCGGTCGACACCAAGACCCCACTGGTACTGATCGGTGAAGTGCTGGTGTCGGTCGACACCCACCACTGGTGTCGATCGACACCAACCACCTGCAACTCGTATCCAGCTTCTTCCACGGCCAATCCGCCCCTTTAAGCCCCAAATTTGCTTCCTAACCACGATTAGACACTAAACCAACCCCCAGCAACAAGAAACAAGCAACACAAAACCGTAGATCTAACAAAACTAACAATCAACACAACACAATCAAAGCCACAACTTCCTCTTGCTTAGATAAACTTAAGCTCACGCACTCACCTTCGAAACCAGACGAAACAGGCGAAAAACAACACCACACGACCACCCTTTCCACGCCCCTACCTCAGGAAACAAACCTCTGCAACTCTCTAAACCACACCAAGCCCAAACTCTCCCTTCTCTCCTTTCACACCCAAGCACCAAGCTCAAATCCTTCTCTTCTCACACCCAATCTTTCTCTTTCACAAACTCTCCCACTCTCTGAACTCCCGCAGAAGAAGAAAAGTCCGGAGGAAGAAGAAAGAAACGGAGAAGAAGGAGATTACGAGTTTTGGTAGGTAGAACCGGAGAACAACTAAACCGCTTCTCTATAGAAAACACTGGTGTCGCTCGACACCAGACTTTGGTGTCGCCCGACACCAGTCTTTGGTGTCGCCCGACACCGAGTTCTATTCCAAAACTGATCGACAATCACTTCCAAAATCGATCGGTCTCTTCCACCATTTGCCTAGCAAATGATTTCCCGGTCTAACACAAGACCAATACTCCATCCAACAGTATAATCCGGGACACGGGCGTTACAATTCTCCCCCACTAACCGGGATTCGTCCTCGAATCTTTGGCACAGTTTATCCGCGATGAACCCAACTCTCAATCGTCGCAACGATTCTCTGCTCAACCTTGACCAATCCGGCCAACAGAGCATAACATGAGATTGACCACTATCAACCTTCGAGGTCCACATTCAGTCGCCATACTTATAACCACGTCTTAGACATTCATTGCTTTTACTATAACTCGTACTCGTACCATTCCACCCTTAGGACCGAAGTCCCTCGAGTTCTCGGTACCACATGCCCCTCGCACTCTCGGGTCACAAAGTCTCTCAAGCTATCGGCATAAAACCCGTACCACTCACACTCTTAGACACAAAGTCTTCGAGCTATCGGTACCAAACATACCACTCGCACTCTCAGGCCACACGTCCCTCGGGCTATGGGTCACATGTCCTTTGAGCTATGGGTATCTGGGGCTAATCCTCCCCTCACGAGTTGTACAGGACCAAAACCGTCCCAAAAGCAATAAAGTCTAACGAAACGTCTATAAGGATCTCCGACCAAAACTACCTCACATGGTCTACATAATGCATCGCAATGCAATACGTCACCACTCATATTCCACACCCGGAATATCACCTCAACCATGACCACACCAAAGGTCAACTCGAAACATCCCAACTTATAGGAAAGTTTTCCATATCCTAATACGAAAGATATTTCCAGTTCATATTCGCATGAACTTTTATCTTTTCAAAACCTCATGACACCACAAGTCATAACCAATAAGAAATACACATCTTATTAACAATCAAATGTATTAATCGTTTACACCCTCAAACGAAATACAAAATGATACAACGAGTAAACAACTCAAACTCCGAAACTCGAACCAGCGATGAAACTACTCAAGCCTCAGCTTGCTTCTCGAACAACTTCTCGAATCTAGCTTTCATCCGCTCCTCTGGTTCCCAAGCTTCCTCTTGAACACCGTCACAGTCCCACAAGACTCTCATCATCGGAATCCTCTTCCGACGAAGCTCCTTGACCCTCCGGTCGAGAACCCTCACTGGCCTCGCTTCTAAGGTCATGTTGGGCTGAAGATCTGACGGAATCTCAGCCAACACCTTATCATCCTCATGCAAGCACTTCTTCAGCATGAACACATGGAAGACCTTGTGAAATGCTTGCGTAATCTCCGGTAACTCCAACCGGTATGCAACTGGCCCAACTCGACCAACAATCTTAAACGGACCCATATACCTCGGACTCAACTTAGTCTCGGTAAGGGACCTGTTCGGACCTCGCAACATTGTCATCTTGAGATACACTCTATCTTCCACCTCGAACTCAAGCTCTTTTCTCCTCTTATCGGCATAACTCTTTTGCCGATCTTGAGCTTCCTTCATGTTCAGCTTCAAAACCTGGATCTTCTCCGTAGTTTCCTGAACAAAATCCGCACCCAATGTGCTCCTCTCCCCCACATGGGTCCAACACAACGGTGTACGACATGGTCTACCATACAGAGCCTCGTATGGAACCATTCCAATACTCGCCTGGTAGCTATTGTTGTATGCAAACTCTACCAAGCTCAGGTGATCTACCCAATGACCACCCCAGTCCAGCACACACATCCTCAGCAAATCTTCAAGAATCTGGATCGTCATCTCCGTCTGGAACGCTTTCCAGAACTCGGAAGTGAACTTAGGATCCCGGTCTGACACGATACTCACCGGTACTCCATACAGTCTCACTATCTCCTGCACGTACTTCTTAGCCAACACTGAAGCTCCAACGATTTTCTTGATGGCCAGAAAACGTGCAGTCTTGGTCAAATGATCAACAATGACCCAAATCGCATCCTTGGTCCGAGAAATTGGCAACCCCACTACGAAATCCATCGTAATCATATCCCACTTCCACTCAGGAATGGGTGAACTCCGTAACAAACCGCTCGGAACCTGATGCTCTGTCTTCACTAACTGGCACGTATCACACGCTGCGACCCAGTTAGCTACATCTTTCTTCATCCCGACCTAGTGATAATACCGCTTGAGATCTCGGTACATCTTCGTCGCTCTCGGATGAATCGAAAACATACTCGCATGGGCTTCACTCAGGATCTCTCGCCTCAAACCCTCATCCTTGGGTACGCATACCCGCCCATGCACCAGAATAGTCCCATTAGCAGAGATAAGATATTCTGAACCCGCTTCCCTGGAAGCATTAACCAAACCCTCATCCATCTCCTGAGCCAACCGAACCCTGCTCAAAAGATTTGCCTGATTAGCTGCCTCCAAACCCAACGGTTCCTGAGATAAGACACACAACCTCAATGAACCAAGATCACACACCAACGTCTCCATGTCTTGCTTCCGAGCCGAAACCACTCGTTTGCGACTCAAAGCATCCGCAACAAGATTAGCTTTACCAGGATGGTAAGCGATCTCCAGATCTATAAACACTTGAACCTTTCCGCCATAAAGATAACACCTCCAAATCTTCAAGGCGAACACTACCGCAGCCATCTTAAGATCATGGGTAGGATAGTTGCCCTCATGCTTCCTCAACTGCCTCGAAGCATAGGCAATCACCTTCCCTTGCTGCATCAACACACAACCCAGTCCAACTCTCGAAGCGTTTGCATACACCACGTAAGGCTCACCCGGCTCGGGCAATGCCAATACTGGCGTACTAGTCAACATCGCCTTCAGGTTCGCGAAACTCTCCTCACACTCAGGAGACCACATAAAAGGAATATCCTTCCCTGTCAGCTTCGTCATAGACTTAGCCATACTCGCGAAACCCTTGACGAACCTCCGATAATAACCTGCTAATCCGAGAAAACTCTGAATCTCGGTAGCATTCCTCGGCCTCGGCCACTCTCTGATCGCCGGGATCTTCTCCAGATCCACAGAAACTCCCTCGGCAGACACAATGTGCCCCAGAAATCCGATCTCTCGCTGCCAGAAACTACACTTGCTCAACTTTGCAATTAGCTTATGCTCCCGCAGCTTCTCCAGAACAACTCTCAGATACAACTCATGCTCCTCGGGACTCTTCGAATACACCAAAATATCATCGATAAAGATGATCACAAACTCATCCAGATACTCCTGGAACACACTGTTCATCAACCGCATGAACGCTGCTGGTGCATTCATCAACCCAAATGGCATCACCACAAACTCGTAGTGTCCATATCTCGATCTGAAAACCGTCTTCCGGATATCCTTCTCATCAATCGGAATCTGATGATATCCCGACGCCAAGTCTATCTTGGAAAACCAAGTAGCCCCTCTCAACTGATCCAACAACTCATCAATCCGTGGAAGGGGATACCTGTTCTTCACAGTGACTCGGTTCAGTCCCCGATAATCGATGCACAATCGGAAACTCCCATCTTTTTTTTTCACAAACAACACCGGCGCTCCCCACGGTGAAGTACTCGGTCGGATAAAACCCTTACCCAACAACTCCTCCAGCTGCTTCTTCAGCTCTGCCATCTCTGCTGGAGCCATCCTGTACGGCGCCTTAGATATCGGCATTATCCCGGGTTCCAACTCAATCGTGAAAGGATCAGACCGAGACGGCGGTAATCCCTGCAACGACTGAAAAACATCCTGGAAATCTCGAACAACCCGAATATCCCCAACCGCAACCTCTCCAACGGTCTCAGATGTAACAATCGTCACCAGGTACGCCTCGCGACCCTTCTCGATCATACTCTCTGCCTGCATGGCCGAGATCACGAGACTCCTAGAAGTCGGTCTCACCCCCTGATAAACCAACCTCCCTGCCTTCCTCTCGAAGACAACGCGTTCTCGGTGACAGTCCAGATGAGCTCTGAACTTCCCGAGCCAATCCATGCCCAAAATGACGTCATAAAGCTCCACCGAGCAAATGACCAAATCCGCTGACATAGACTCTCCAGCCACTTGGACATCCACGTCTCCAACTCGACCGTGAATAGTCAGTAGCTTCCCTCCAGCCACTCTAACAAAACCCAACCGCTCCTCGGTTGTTCCCCGTAAATTGCCCTTCTCGACAATTTCCGAGTAATAAAGCAATGCGATGCTCCAGAATCAAATAGTACATGGGATTCAATGCCTCCCACAACCAGGGTCCCTGCATATTTTTCATATGCTCAGAACCCTGACACCCCATCACGGAGACAATAAATTCTAAAACACAAGAATTTAACTCAGGAAAGTTTAACAACATACCTGTGATCGGCCTGGAACTCGGGCCTCCCGTCTCCACAATGGAGTACACTCGGGGCGCCACTGCACTCTGGCTAGCTGGCGACACCGTCGCTGCCTCCCTCTGCAACTTAGGGCACCTTGGTTTGATATGCCCCGTCTCCCTGCAGTGATAGCACACACGAGTATCCACACGCGCCTCACCCTTCTGAGGGTAACTCGCAATCCGGTGATCCTTGCTTCCACACCTGAAGCATCCCGGACCACTCTGCGTAACACTGGAAGAACTCTCCATCTTCCGCTTCTGTCCTTGCATTGGCCTGCCGCCTCTGCTCGGACCGTACTGCTGCTGCTGCGCAGGCCTCCTCGCCAGAAAGTTGGGGCTAACAACCGCCACCTCATCTCTCAGACCCTCCTCCAGCAAAGCAGCTGTCTATACTAACTCCGCAACCGTGCCAAAAACTCTCAGCCCGAAGACCCAACAAAAATCTCCGAACTCGGGCTCGCTCACCCTTTAATGCTCGACCCGCATACATACTGAGACGGTTAAACTCCGCCTCATACTCCCGAACGATTCGATTCCCTTGAGACAAAACAAGGAACCGACCCTCCAACCGGTCAAGCGCCTCCTGAGAAAAATACTTGGAGTTAAACTCCTCAACAAAATTCTCCCAGGCCATCTCCGCCTGAACTCTCCTGGCTAAAACACCCCTCCACCAGAGATGTGCATCACCCTCCAGGTAATGAACTGCCAGGTCCAGTCGGTATCTCTCCGGACACCTAATCGAAAGGAAGTTCCGCTCCAACCTCCTTCGCCACGCATCCGCGGCCTCAGCACTAGCACCTCCTGGGAAGAATCCCTTGCCGATCCTCTGCAACTGCTCCATCATCCTCAGGTAGGATGGGAGCTCCTCCACAACTGCAGCCCTCGGCTGCTCCTCAACCACTGGTGGCACAACAGGAGCCTGCACTGGCACCCTCTCCGGTAACCGCTCCAACAGTAAGGCCAGCAAACCCGCAATGCGATCATCTCGAGCCTGAGCAAACTCTGCTGCAGAACCCGCAACACCCGCTGGAACTCTAGCCACACCCTCAGACCCCTCCTGATACACATGGGGAGCCGCCACTCGCTCAACCGTAGCACTCCGTGCTACACTTTCAGCCACCACTGGAACACGACCACGACCTCTAGCACCTCTAGCCATCTGAACCAGCAAGAACAGAGGCTAAGATACTAAACAACTCAATAGGATAAAGATAACTTACCGTGGAATCTCAGAAGGCTCGAAGAGGATGATTCTAAGACTCCATGCTCAAACAAATTGAGTAACTACCACATAATCAATTTCAAGCACAACCACGAAACGGTTCGCTAAAACAAGAATCACAAAAATTAATGAAACTCCAATTAATTCTCCTAAACCATCCTAGAACCGTCTATGCTCTGATACCAAATTAAAACAACCACTTCCGATTTTTTTTTTTAACAATAATTAGTATCCCATAGTATTAACTATTAACAACACGATCACAAACAATAAGACTCGATCTTATTAAACAGTAGCAATCCATCACACAACAGTATTCGAGATTAATTAAACATAAAATAGTGCGACAACAACAACGACAAACCGAGTCTTAATCATCCCCTCCGCATTGCCTTGATTCCACGATCACACTTTATCTTTACCTGCAACTCACAAAACACAGAGATGCGTAAGTATTATCACAAATACTTAGCGAGGCGATCCTTCCTTCTACAAGTTATACAATCAAGCAAGAGATAGGATCACAAACTATACATCCAACAAGTACAAACTCAACCAACAAACCTACAAAAAGGTTGAACAAAACAACTGCAGGTACTGGTGTCGGTCGACACCAAGACCCCACTGGTACTGATCGGTGAAGTGCTGGTGTCGGACGACACCCACCACTGGTGTCGATCGACACCAACCACCTGCAACTCGAATCCAGCTTCTTCCACGGCCGAACACGGCCAATCCTCCCCTTTAAGCCCCAAACTTGCTTCATAACCATGATTAGACACTAACCTAACCCCTAGCAACAAGAAACAAGCAACACAAAACCGTAGATCTAACAAAACTAACAATCAACACAACACAATCAAAGCCACAACTTCCTCTTGCTTAGATAAACTTAAGCTCACGCACTCACCTTCGAAACCAGACGAAACAGGCGAAAAACAACACCACACGACCACCATTTCCACGCCCCTACCTCAGGAAACAAACCTCTGCAATTCTCCAAACCACACCAAGCCCAAACTCTCCCTTCTCTCCTTTCACACCCAAGAACCAAGCTCAAATCCTTCTCTTCTCACACCCAATCTTTCTCTTTCACAAACTCTCCCACTCTCTGAACTCCCGCAGAATAAGAAAAGTCCGGAAGAAAAAGAAAGAAACGGAGAAGAAGGAGATTACGAGTTTTGGTAGGTAGAACCGGAGAACAACTAAACCGCTTCTCGGCAGAAAACACTGGTGTCGCTCGACACCAGACTTTGGTGTCGCTCGACACCAGACTTTGGTGTCGCCCGACACCAGCCTTTGGTGTCGCCCGACACCAGCCTTTCCTTTCCAAAACTGATCGACAATCACTTCCAAAATCGATCGGTCTCTTCCACCATTTGCCTAGGAAATGATTTCCCGGTCTAACACAAGACCAATACTCCATCCAACAGTATAAACAGAGACACGGGCGTTATAATTGCGGCCGTTTCTGGGCGGTGTGAGAGCGAAAGAGAGTGAGGAAGAAGAGGAGAGCTTGTCCCTTGGGTGTGTAGGGAAGCTTGAAGCTTGGTGGCTTGGTGGAGCTTGCGGAAGAGATGGTGATCGGTTTGCAGAGGCGAGGGAGGGAGAGGGGGAGTTCGTTCTTGAGCTTGTGGAGCTGTCCTTTACATAAATCGATCTGAATCTAAGGTGAGTGCGTGACCATGAGTTAATCTAAGCTTTGAGATGGTTGTGTGCTGTTAGGGAGGATTGTGTTGAATCCTTGGTGTGTGTGGTTTGTATCCTTGTTGTGTTGCTTGTTTTCCTTGTGTTTCGGATTGGGTGTGAGCCTAATCGGTTGTAGGAAGCAAGGGTGGAGGCCCTGAATGGTCGTTGGTCATGTGCGGCTGTGGAGGAAGTCGAAATCGGAGTTGCAGGTGGTGTTGGATCGACCGATCCGGGGTTGGATTAATCGATCTGTTTCCTGTAAGTCGCGGGTCTCGTCGGTGTGGTGGATCGATCGATCTGGTGTTAGACCGATCGATCCGGAGCAGGTTGGTTGGATCGATCCGGAGCAGGTTGGTTGGATCGATCCATCCATGCGTGGATCGATCGATCTGGTGAGGCTATTAGATCGACCGATCCAGGTGTGGATCGATCGATCCATGTGTTTTGGTGTTGCCTGTGTTTGTTTTGCTTGGCGTCGTGAGCGGTTTGTGATCTCGTGCTTGTGTGTATAGCTCGTAGATGGGACGACCGCCTCACTAAGTATTTGTTATAATACTTACGCATCTCTCTGTGTTTCTTTGAGTTGCAGGTAAAGATAAAAGGTGTGTTCATGGAATCAAGGCGATGAGGAGAAGGATGATTTAGGATTCGGTATTGTTTGTTGTTAATCGTATTTTATTGTGTTAATAAATGCGATTTTGTACTGTTGCTTTATGTCGAGTTAAAGCGTGTTGTGCGAAGTTTTCTGTTTGACTCGTGGTATAATCAATATTATTGGGTATTGGTTATTGTTTTGGCTTAAGTAAAGCAGTTCGGGTCGTTTCAATTTGGTATCAGTGTTTAGACGGTTCTAGGCTGGTTTAGAAAATTAATTGGAGTTGAATTAATTTTCGTGGTGCTTGTTGCATGTTGGTTGAACCATTGTGTTGTGTGCTAGAAATTGACTATGTGGTAGTTAATCAATTTGGTTGAGCATAGAGTCTTAGAATCATCCTCTTCGAGCCTTTGAGATTCCACGATAAGTTATCTTTGCCTTGTTGTGTTGTTTTGCGTTTTTAGTCTCTGTTCTTGGGGGTTCAGTTGGCTAGGGGTGCTTGTGGCCGTGTTGTTGGCTGGGGTTGCCGCCGTGGCAGTGGCCGAGGGTTTGGCCGTGTTGGTGGCCAAGGTTGTGGCCAAAGTTGTGGTCGAGGTTGTGGCTGTGTTGGTGGCCAGGGTTGTGGCTGTGGTAGAGGCCGTAGTTGTTTTCTAGTAGTGGCAGAGAGTGTAGCACGGGGTGCTACGGTTGAGCGAGTGGCGGCTTCCCATGTGTATCAGGAAGGGTCTGAGGGTGTGGTCGGTGTGAGTGCCGGTGTGGCTGGAGTTCCAGCGGGTGTTGCGGGTGTTGCAGCGGAGTTTTGCTCAGGCCTAAGATGATCGCATGGCGGGTTGCTGGCTCTGCTGTTGGAGCGGTTACCAGTGAGGGTACCAGTTCAGGCTTCTGTTGTGCCACCAGTGGATCAGGAGCAGCTGAGTGTTGCGGTGCAGACTTGGTTACGGATGCTTTGAGTCGCAAACATGTGGTTTCGGCTCAGAAGCAGGATATGGAGTCGTTGGTGTGTGAGCTTGGTTCATTGAGGTTGTGTGTTTTATCTCAGGAACCGTTGGGTTTGGAGGCAGTTGATCAGGCGGATCTTCTGAGCAGGGTTCGGTTGGCTCAAGAGAAGGATGAGGGTTTGGTTAATGCTTCCAGGGAAGCGGGTTCAGAATATCAGGTATCTGCTAATGGGACTATTCTTGTGCATGGGCGGGTATGTGTACCCAAGGATGAGGGTTTGAGGCGAGAAATCCTGAGTGAGGCTGATGCGAGTATATTTTCGATTCATCCAGGAGCGACTAAGATGTACCGAGATCTCAAGCGGTATTATCACTAGGTCAGGATGAAGAAGGATGTAGCTAACTGGGTCGCAGCGTGTGATACGTGCCAGTTAGTGAAGGCAAAGCACCAGGTTCTGAGTGGATTGTTGCAGAGTTTACCCATTCCAGAGTGGAAGTGGGATATGATTACGATGGATTTAGTAGTGGGGTTGCCAATTTCTCTGACCAAGGATGCTATTTGGGTCATTGTGGATCGTTTGACCAAGACAGCACGTTTTATGGCCATCAAGAAAACCGATGGAGCTTCGGTGTTGGCTAAGAAGTACGTGCAGGAGATAGTGAGACTTTATGGAGTACTGGTGAGAATCGTGTCAGACCGGGATCCAAAGTTCACTTCAGAGTTTTGGAGAGTGTTCCAGGCGGAGATGTGCACTAAGGTGCATTTAAGTACCGCTTATCATCCTCAGACGGATGGGCAGTCTGAGAGGACGATCCAGACTCTCGAGGATTTGCTGAGGATGTGTGTGCTTGACTAGGAATGTCATTGGGTGGACCACCTGAGCTTGGAAGAGTTTGCTTATAACAATAGTTACCAAGCGAGTATTGGGATGACTCCATACGAGGTGCTGTATGGGAGGCCATGTCGTACGCCGTTGTGTTGGAGCACATTGGATGCGGACTTTGTTCAAGAAACTACGGACAAGATCCGGGTTTTGAAGCTGAACATGAAAGATACTCAAGATCGGCAAAAGAGTTATGCCGATAAAAGGAGAAAAGAGCTTGAATTTGAGGTGGGAGATCGTGTGTATCTCAAGATGGTGATGTTGCGAGGTCCTAACAGGTCCATTACCGAGACTAGGTTGAGTCCGAGGTATATGGGTCCGTTTAGGATTGTTGGTCGAGTTGGACCAGTAGCGTACCGGTTGGAGTTACCGGAGGTTATGCAAGTATTTCACAAGGTTTTCGATGTGTCGATACTGAAGAAGTGCTTGCATAAGGATGATGAGGTGTTGGCTAAGATTTCGTCAGATCTTCAGCCTAACATGACCTTAAAGGCGAGACCAGTGAGGGTTCTCGATAAGAGGGTCAAAGAGCTTCGTCGGAAGAAGATTCCGATGACGAGAGTCTTATGGGACTGTGACGGTGTTCAGGAGGAAACTTGGGAACCAGAGGAGCGGATGAAAGTTAGATTCAAGAAGTGGTTCAAGAAACAAGCAGAGGCTTGAGCTTTTCATCGTTGGTTCCAGTTTCAGAATGAGGGTTGGTTTCTCTTTATATTCATTTTGTATTTCGTTTGAGTGTGTAAACGATTAATACATTTGAATTGGTAATAAGATGAGTATTTCTTATTGTTTATGACTTGTGGTGTCATGAATTTATTGAGTATCAAGTTGTGAAAAGATAAAAGTTTATGAGAATATGAACTGGAAATATCTTTCGTAGTTGGATTAGAGAAACTTCTCTGTGAGTTGGGATGTTTCGAGTTGACCTGAGGTTTTGTAACGCCCGTGTTTCGGGAAAAAGGACTTTTCGATCAAAACGTTACAGAAGAATCGTATCAAGCGTTATGATTCGATGAGGTTCACAGGAATGTGATTTCTCTCTTTGAATCAATCTCAAAAGTTTCGGGAATGAAGTTTTCTCGGAAACGGGAAGCGGGTTGGTCAAAGGCTGAAGAGTCAAAGTTCGACCAGAAAAGTTGAGTGGATCGATCAATCCAGGTAGAGGATCGATCGATCTGGTGAAGTGAGTGAAGGATCGATCGATCCAAGGTCGGTCGGTCGATCTGTAGCTCGGTCGT
This sequence comes from Turritis glabra, assembly GCA_900406565.1. NCBI lineage: Eukaryota > Viridiplantae > Streptophyta > Magnoliopsida > Brassicales > Brassicaceae > Turritis > Turritis glabra. Next base: position 1,325,956 of record OVBN01000173.1, on the reverse strand, counting down.
TGTGTGGTTGAAGGAGAGGATCGATCGATCCACTTGCGGATCGATCGATCTGCCAAATTTTATGGACCGATCGATTCATGCGTTGGATCGATCGATCTGGCTCAGAGCAGGTGTGGATCGACCAATCCAGTGGTGGATCGATCGATCCGGCCCTGTCGGCAACTTCCCTTTTTGTTCTCTTTGGCTTCACCTACCTCCATTATTCGGGTTTTCTTCTTCCTTCTTCTTCCTGGGCGATTGTTGGATCTTTTGTGAGGAAAAAGAGCGTGTGAATTCAAGGGTTGGGTGTTGGGTGTGAGAGATCAAAGGAAGAAGGGTGTGGTTGCTTAGAAGGGAAGAAGCTTGGTGTGCTTGAGTTGCAGAGGATCTCGTGTTGCGGCGTGGTGGTTCACTGGTTCATTGTGGGCTGTTCGTGGTTCTGTAGTCTGTCCGAATCATGGTGAGTGCGTACCATGAGCTGATCTAAGCAATTAAGGTTTGGTGTTTTCGATGTTTGGTTAGAATTATCGAATTCTTGGATTGTTGCTTGTGTTGTGGTTTGTGGCTTGTTTCCTGGTTGTTGGGGTTGGGTTTGTGTTAAATCGCCTGTAGGAAGCTTGTTTGAGTGGTTGTTGGCTGTGTTCGGTGGTGGAAGTCGAGATCGGGTTGCAGAAGCTCGAGGATCGATTGATCCAAGGGAGGATCGACCGATCCAAGGCTTGCAGGTTGTGTTCGAGTTTCAGAACCGTTGGGATCGATCGATCCATTGTTGGATCGGTCGATCCAAGGCAGGTAAGTGGGGGATCGATCGATCCAGCGGAGGATCGATCGATCCAGAAAGGTTTTGAGTGTTGGTTCTTGCGATTGTGTGTGGACCGATCGATCCAAGGTTTGGATCGATCGATCCGTGTTTGTTGGTAGGATAGATCGATCGATTCAAGTATGGATGGATCGATCTGATTGTTTATTATTTTGAGTTTTTTTGTTTTCTGCGTTGTGAGCGGTTTATCGGCTTCGTTGCTTGTGTGTATAGCTTGTAGATGGGAGGACCGTCTCACTAAGTATTTGTGATAATACTTACGCATCTCTGTGTGTTTTTGAGTTGCAGGTAAAGATAAAGTGTGATCGTGGAATCAGGGCGAAGAGGAGGGGATGATTAGGACTCGGTTGTTGTGTGCGGTTGTTATTATGTACTGAATTGAATGTTACTGTTATTGCGTTCTCTTTGGTTTGACGGTTTGATATGTTTAATAAAAATCCGAGTTCGTATTAAATCCGTTTGCACTATTATGTATGGGCGTAATAGTAGTTAAAAAAAAAAAAAACGGGTGTGATCGTCTCAATTTGGTATCAGAGCATAGACGGTTCTAGGATTATGTGTTGCTTGGTGCATGTGTTTGAACCGTTGAATTGTGGTAGTTAGTCAATTTGTGTGAGCATGGGGTCTTAGAAATCATCCTCTTCGAGCCTCGAGATTCCACGGTAGGTTATCATTATTCTGTAAGTTGGTTAGTATCTTAGCCTCTGTTCTTGCTGGTTCAGATGGCTAGAGGTGCTATAGGTCGTGGTAGAGGCTGTGGCCGCGGTAGAGGTCGTGGTCGTGTTCCAGTGGTGGCAGAGAGTGTAGCACGGAGTGCAACGGTTGAGCGAATTGCGGCTCCGCATGTGTATCAGGAGGGGTCTGAGGGAGTTCCAGCGGGTGCTGCGGGTTCTGCAGCGGAGTTTGTTCAGGCTCGAGATGATCGCATTGCGGGTTTGCTGGCCTTGCTATTGGAGCGGTTACCAGAGAGGGTACCAGTGCAGGCTCCTGTTGTGCCACCAGTGGTTGAGGAGCAGCCGAGGGCTGCAGTTGCGGAGGAGCTCCCATCCTACCTGAGGATGATGGAGCAGTTGCAGAGGATTGGCACGGGATTCTTCCCGGGAGGTGCTAGTCCTGAGGCCGCGGATACGTGGAGAAGGAGGTTGAAGCGGAACTTTTTTTCGGTTAGGTGTCCGGAGAGATACCAGGTGGACCTGGCAGTTCATTATCTGGAGGATGATGCACATCTCTGGTGGAGGAGTGTTTTGGCCAGGAGAGGTCAGGTGGAGATGACCTGGGAGGATTTTGTTGAGGAGTTTAACTCCAAATATTTTCCTCAGGAGGCGCTTGACCGGTTGGAGGGTCGGTTCCTGGAGTTGTCTCAGGGGAACCGGACCGTTTGTGAGTATGAGGCGGAGTTTAACCGTCTCAGCGTGTTTGCGGGTCGAGTGTTGGAGGGTGAGCGGGCCCGAGTTCGGAGATTTTTGTTGGGTCTCCGGGCTGAGTTGAGGCACCGTTGCTTGGTGAGAGTTTTTGGCACGGTTGCGGAGTTAGTGGAGACAGCTGCCTTGCTGGAGGAGAGTCTGAGAGATGAGGTGGCGGTTGTTAGCCCCAACTTTCAGGCAAGGAGGCCGCAGCAGCAGCAGCAGTCAGGTCCGAGCAGAGGTGGTAGACCAATGCAAGGACAGAAGCGGAAGATGGAAAGTTCTTCCAGTGTTACTCAGAGTGGTCCGGGATGCTTCAGGTGTGGAAGCAAGGATCACAGGGTAGCGAGTTGTCCTCAGAAGGGTGAGGCGCGTGTGGACACGCGTGTGTGCTATCACTGCAGGGAGAGGGAGGCAGCGACGGTGTTTCCAGCTAGCCAGAGTGCAGTGGCGCCCCGAGTGTATTCTATTGTGGAGACAGGAGGCCCGAGTTCCAGGCCGATCACAGGTATTTTGTTAAACTTACCTGAGTTAAATTCTTGTGTTTTAGAAATTATTGTCTCCAGGATGGGGTGTCAGGGTTCTGAGCATATGTGAAATATGCAGGGACCCTGGTTGTGGGAGGTGTTGAATCCCACGTGTTGTTTCATTCTGGAGCATCGCATTGCTTCATTACTTCGGAAATTGTCGAGAAGGGCAATTTACGGAGAACAACCGAGGAGCGGTTGGATTTTGTTAGAGTGGCTGGAGGGAAGCTACTGACTATTCACGGTCGAGTTGTTGACGTGGATGTCCAAGTAGCTGGAGAGTCTATGCCAGCGGATTAGGTCATTTGTTCGGTGGAGCTTTATGATGTCATTTTGGGCATGGATTGGCTCGGGAAGTTCAGAACGCATCTGGACTGTCACCGAGGGCGTGTTGTTTTCGAAAGGAAACAAGGGAGGTTGGTTTATCAGGGAGTGAGACCGACTTCTGGGAGCCTCGTGATCTCGGCCATGCAGGCGGAGAGTATGATCGAGAAGGGTCGTGAGGCATATCTGGTGACGATTATTACATCAGAGACTGTTGGAGAGGTTGCGGTTGGAGATATTCGGGTAGTTCGGGAATTCCAGGATGTTTTCCAGTCGTTGCAGGGATTACCGCCGTCTCGGTCTGATCCTTTCGCGATTGAGTTGGAACCCGGAACGATGCCGATATCTAAGGCGCCGTACAGGATGGCTCCAGCGGAGATGGTAGAGCTGAAGAAGCAGCTGGAAGAGTTGTTGGGTAAGGGTTTTATCCGACCGAGTACTTCACCGTGGGGAGCACTGAACCGAGTCACTGTGAAGAACAGGTATCCTCTTCCACGGATTGATGAATTGTTGGATCAGTTGAGAGGGGCTACTTGGTTCTCCAAGATAGACTTGGCTTCGGGATATCATCAGATTCCGATTGATGAGAAGGATATCTGGAAGACGGCTTTCAGATCGAGATATGGACACTACGAGTTTGTGGTGATGCCATTTGGGTTGACGAATGCACCAGCAGTATTCATGAGGTTGATGAACAGTGTGTTCCAGGAGTATCTGGATGAGTTTGTGATCATCTTTATCGATGACATATTGGTGTATTCGAAGACACCCGAGGAGCATGAATTGCATCTGAGAGTTGTTCTGGAGAAGCTGCGGGAGCAGAAGCTATTTGCTAACTTGAGCAAATGTAGTTTCTGGCAGCGAGAGATCGGATTTCTAGGTCACATCGTATCTACAGAGGGAGTTTCTGTGGATCCGGAGAAGATTCAGGTTATCAGGGAGTGGCCGAGGCCGAGGAATGCTACTGAGATTCGGAGTTTTCTCGGGTTAGCAGGTTATTATCAGAGGTTCGTCAAGGGTTTCGCGAGTATGGCTAAGTCTATGACGAAGCTGACAGGGAAGGATGTCCCTTTTGTTTGGTCTCCGGAGTGTGAAGAGAGTTTCGCGAACCTGAAGACGATGTTGACTAGTACGCCAGTGTTGGCATTACCTGAGCCGGGTGAGCCTTATGTGGTGTATGCAGACGCTTCGGGAGTTGGTCTAAGTTGTGTGTTGATGCAACAGGGAAAGGTGATTGCCTATGCTTCGAGGCAGTTGAGGAAGCATGAGGGCAACTACCCTACCCATGATCTTGAGATGGCTGCGGTAGTGTTCGCCTTGAAGATTTGGAGGTCTTATCTTTATGGCGGGAAGGTTCAAGTGTTTACAGATTATAAAAGCTTGAAGTACATTTTCACTCAGCCTGAATTGAATTTGAGGCAGAGACGCTAGATGGAGTTGGTGGCGGATTATGATCTGGAGATCGCTTACCATCCTGGTAAGGCGAACTTGGTTGCGGATGCTTTGAGTCGCAAACGTGTGGTTTCGGCTCGGAAGCAGGATATGGAGTCGTTGGTGTGTGAGCTTGGTTCGTTGAGATTGTGTGTTTTATCTCAGGAACCATTGGCGTTGGAGGCAGCTAATCAGGCAGATCTTCTGAGCAGGGTTCGGTTAGCTCAAGAGAAGGATGAGAGTTTGGTTAATGCTTCCAGGGAAGAGGGTTCAGAATATCAGGTCTCTGCTAATGGGACTATTCTAGTGCATGGGCGGGTATGCGTACCCAAGGATGAGGGTTTGAGGCGAGAAATCCTAAGTGAGGCTCATGCGAGTATGTTTTCGATTCATCCAAGAACGACTAAGATGTACCGAGATCTCAAGCGGTATTATCACTGGGTCGGGATGAAGAAGGATGTAGCTAACAGAGTCGTAGCGTGTGATACGTGCCAGTTAGTGAAAGCAGAGCATCAGGTTCCGAGTGGATTGTTGCGGAGTTTACCCATTCCAGAGTGGAAGTGGGATATGATTACGATGGATTTCGTAGTGGGATTGCCAATTTCTCAGACCAAGGATGCGATTTGGGTCATTGTTGATCGTTTGACCAAGAGTGCACGTTTTCTGGCTATCAAGAAAACCGATGGAGCTTCGGTGTTAGCTAAGAAGTACGTGCAGGAGATAGTGAGACTTTATGGAGTACCGGTGAGTATTGTGTCAGACCGGGATCCTAAATTCACTTCAGAGTTCTGGAAAGCATTCCAGACGGAGATGGGCACGAAGGTGCATTTGAGTACCGCGTATCATCTTCAGACGGATGGACAATCCGAGAGAATAATCCAGACTCTTGAGGATTTGCTGAGGATGTGTGTGCTGGACTGGGGTGGTCATTGGGTGGATCACTTGAGCTTGGTAGAGTTTGCTTATAACAATAGCTACCAGGCGAGTATTGGAATGGCTCCATACGAGGCTCTGTATGGTAGGCCGTGTCGTACACCGTTGTGCTGGACCCAAGTGGGGGAGAGGAGCACATTGGGTACGGATTTTGTTCAGGAAACTACGGAGAAGATCCGAGTTTTGAAGCTGAACATGAAGGAAGCTCAGGATCGGCAAAAGAGTTATGCCGATAAGAGGAGAAAAAAGCTTGAGTTTGCAGTGGAAGATAGAGTGTATCTCAAAATGGCTATGTTGCGAGGTCCGAACAGGTCCATTACCGAGACTAAGTTGAGTCCGAGGTATATGGGTCCGTTTAGGATTGTTGGTCGAGTTGGGCCAGTCGCGTACCGGTTGGAGTTACTGGAGATTATGCAAGCATTTCATAAGGTTTTTCATGTTTTGATGCTGAGAAAGTGCTTGCATAAGGACGATAAGGTGTTGGCTGAGATTCCGTCAGATCTTCAGCCCAACATGACCTTAGAGGCGAGGCCAGTGAGGGTACTCGACTGGAGAGTCAAAGAGCTTCGTCGGAAGAGGATTCCGATGATGAGAGTTTTGTGGGACTATGACGGTGTTCAAGAAGAAACTTGGGAACCAGAGGAGCGGATGAAAGCTAGGTTCGAGAAGTGGTTCGAGAAACAAGCTGAGGCTTGAGTAGTTTTCATCGCTGGTTCGGGTTTCGGAGTTTGAATTTCATGCTTGTTGTGTCATTTTTGTATTTCGTTTTGGTGTGTAAACGATTGATACATTCGATTTGGTAATAAGATGTGTAATTCTTATTGGTGATGACTTGTGGTGTCATGAGGCTTGAGCATGAAATCGTGGAAAGATTAAAAGTTTATGAGAATATGAACTAGAAATATCCTTCTTTTGTGGATATGGGAAACTTCTCTGTGAGTGGAGATGTTTGAGTTGACCTGAGGATTGGTCATGGGTGCGGTGATATTCCGGATTGGAATATGTGTGGTAACGTGTTGCATCGCGATGCAATACGTAGACCATGTGAGGTAGTTTCGGTCGGAGATACTTATAGACGTTTCGTTAGACTTTATTGCTTTTGGGACGGTTTTGGTTCTATACAACTCGTGAGGGGAGGTTTAGTTCCCAGATACCCATAGCTCAAAGGACATGTGACCGGAGGGTGGGAGTGGTATGAGAGTTACCCATAGCCCGAGGGACGTGTGGCCTGAGAGTGCGAGTGGTATGGTACCGTTAGCTCGAAGACTTTGTGTCTAAGAGTGTGAGTGGTACGGATTTTGTGCCGATAGCTTGAGGGACTTTGTGACCCGAGAGTGCGAGTGGCATGTGGTATCGAGAACTCGAGGGACTTCGGTCCTGAGGGTGGAGTGGTACGAGTACGAGTTGTGTTAAAAGCAATGAATGTCTAGGACGTGGTAATAAGTATAGCGACTGAATGTAGACCTCGGACGTTGAGAGTAATCAATCTCGTGTTGTGTTGTATTGGCCGGGCTGGTCAAGGTTGAGCAGAGAATCGTTGCGACGGTTGTGAGTTGGAGTTCATTGCGGATGAACTATACCGAAGATTCGAGGACGAATCTATGTTAGTGGGGGAGAATTGTAACGCCCGTGTTTCGGGAAAAAGGACTTTTCGATCAAAACGTTACAGAAGAATCGTATCAAGCGTTATGATTCGATGAGGTTCACAGGAATGTGATTTCTCTCTTTGAATCAATCTTAAAAGTTTCGGGAATGAAGTTTTCTCGGAAACAGGAAGCGGGTTGGTCAAAGGTTGAAGAGTCAAAGTTCGACCAAAAAAGTTGAGTGGATCGATTGATCCAGGTAGAGGATCGATCGATCTGGTGAAGTGAGTGAAGGATCGATCGATCCATGGTCGGTCGGTCGATCTGTAGCTCGGTCGTTGTGTGGTTGAAGGAGACAATCGATCGATCCACTTGCGGATCGATCGATCTGCCAAGTTTTGTGGACCGATCGATTCATGCGTTGGATCGATTGATCTGGCTCAGAGCAGGTGTGGATCGACCGATCCAGTGGTGGATCGATCGATCCGGCCCTGTCGGCAACTTCCTTTTTTGTTCTCTTTGGCTTCACCTACCTCCATTATTTGGGTTTTCTTCTTCCTTCTTCTTCCTGGGCGATTGTTGGAGCATTTGTGAGGAAAAGGAGCGTGTGAATTCAAGGGTTGGGTGTTGGGTGTGAGAGATCAAAGGAAGAAGGGTGTGGTTGCTTAGAAGGGAAGAAGCTTGGTGTGGTTGAGTTGCAGAGGATCTCGTGTTGCGGCGTGGTGGTTCACTGGTTCATTGTGGGCTGTTCGTGGTTCTGTAGTCTGTCTGAATCAAGGTGAGTGTGTACCATGAGCTGATCTAAGCAATTAAGGTTTGGTGTTTTCGATGTTTGGTTAGAATTATCGAATTCTTGGATTGTTGCTTGTGTTGTGGTTTGTGGCTTGTTTCCTGGTTGTTAGGGTTGGGTTTGTGTTAAATCGCCTGTAGGAAGCTTGTTTGAGTGGTTGTTGGCTGTGTTCGGTGGTGGAAGTCGAGATCGGGTTGCAGAAGCTCGAGGATCGATCGATCCAAGGGAGGATCGACCGATCCAAGGCTTGCAGGTTGTGTTCGAGTTTCAGAACCGTTGGGATCGATCGATCCATTGTTGGATCGGTCGATCCAAGGCAGGTAAGTGGGGGATCGATCGATCCAGCGGAGGATCGATCGATCCAGAAAGGTTTTGAGTGTTGGTTCTTGCGATTGTGTGTGGACCGATCTATCCAAGGTTTGGATCGATCGATCCGTGTTTGTTGGTAGGATAGATCGATCGATTCAAGTATGGATGGATCGATCTGATTGTTTATTATTTTGAGTTTTGTTGTTTTGTGCGTTGTGAGCGATTTATCGGCTTTGTTGCTTGTGTGTATAGCTTGTAGATGAGAGGACCGTCTCACTAAGTATTTGTGATAATACTTACGCATCTCTGTGTGTTTTTGAGTTGCAGGTAAAGATAAAGTGTGATCGTGGAATCAGGGCGAAGAGGAGGGGATGATTAGGACTCGGTTGTTGTGTGCGGTTGTTATTATGTACTGAATTGAATGTTACTGTTATTGCGTTCTCTTTGGTTTGACGGTTTGATATGTTTAATAAAAATCCGAGTTCGTATTAAATCCGTTTGCACTATTATGTATGGGCGTAATAGTAGTTAAAAAAAAAAAAAAACGGGTGTGGTCGTCTCAGGTTTGGTCATGGTTGAGGTGATATTCCAGGTTTGGAATATGTGTGGTGAAGTATTGCATTGCGATGCACTACGTAGACCATGTGAGGTAGTTTTGGTCAGAGATACTTATAGACGTTTAGACTTTATTGCTCTAAGGACGGTTTTGGTCCTGTACAACTCGTGAGGGGATGATTAGTTCCCCGAATACCGATATCTTGAAGGACATGTAACCTGAGGGTACGAGTGGTATGAGAGATATACCGATAGCCCGAGGGATATGTGATTTGAGAGTGCGAGTGGTATGAGTTAGTACCGATAGCTCAAAGACTTTGTGTCTGAGAGTGTGAGTGGTACGGGTTTTGGTGCCGATAGCTCGAAGGACTTTGTGACCTGAGAGTGCGAGTGGCATGAGGTACCGAGAACTCGAGGGACTTTGGTCCTGAGGGTGGAATGGTACGAGTACGAGTTGTGTTGGGAGCAATAAATGTCTAGGACGTGGGTATAAGCATAGATGCTGAATGTAGACCTCGAGGATTAATAGTGTTTGATCTCGTGTTTGAGATGTGTTGGCCGGTTTGGGCAAGGTTTGAGAAGAGAATCGTGTCTCGATTGTGAGTGGAAGTTCTTTGTGGTTGGTTGGTATCGCAGATTCGAGGACGAATCTATGTTAGTGGGGGAGAATTGTAACGTCCGTGTTCGAGAAAAAAGAAATTTCTCGGGATTATTACAGAAGTTTTGTATCAAGTCGTCTTTGATCCGAACAAGTTATTGGGAATTTGATCTCTCCCTTTGAAGTCAATCTTTGGGAGTTTCGGACATGGAGTTGTCGCGAACAAAAAGACGGATCGGTTAAAAAAATTTTGCCGGAGCGACTCCGTGGAGCGGTTGCAAACCGCTCGGAGGGTCAAATTTGCCGAGCTACTCCGTGGAGCGGCTGCAAACTGATCGGAAGGTCAAATTTGCCGAGCTACTTCGAGGAGTGGTTGCAAACCGATCGAAAGGCCAAATCGACTACGAGGAGCCTCCGAGCGATCATGGGGATCGGTTGCAGACCGATCCCGAGCTTTTTGAGTGATCCCGAGCGATCAGGGGGATCGGTTGCAGACCGATTCCAAGACCCTTCTGCGCAACTTTTGTTATTCCTTTCTTGTGTTCGTTCGGATTTGGTCTATACCAGTCCTTGCTGTTGTTTGGTATGTTGTGATTGTTTATCATGTTTATTTTGAGCGGTTTGTGATCTCGTGCTTGTGTGTATAGCTCGTAGATTGGAGGACCGTCTCACTAAGTATTTGTTAATACTTACGCATCTCTTTGTGTGTGGATGCAGGTAAAGATAAAGTGTGATCGTAGAATCATGGCAATGAGGAGGAGGATGATTAGGACTCGGTTGTGTTTTTGTGTTGAACGTTTATTATGCGTAATAAAGTTGAATACTACTGGTTGAAGTTGTTTATTAAGTTTGGAGTTGTGGTAAACCGGTTTCAATTGAGTAATTGTGTGTTTGTGTATAATTAATATTATGGGATATTAATTATTGTTAAAAAAAAAAAAAAAAAAAATCGGGTGTGGTTGTTTCATCTCCGATGTAAGTCTCTTAACGAGCTTTCAATATACTCTACCGCATTTTTCAGCATAGAACGATCCTTAAATGGGCACGTGTTTAAATCCCAAAATACGGTCACTTCATCATCTGCAATAAAAAAATGAAATCAATTCATAATCGCCAGTTGAAACTCCAAAGGTAAAAGATAGTTACTAGCCTACAAGAGGAGCTTTGACCATTTTTAATGAACAAAGCTCTTTAAACGTTTTTAATATCTTGCTTCTGGTCGTTTGTCCTGACAGCATCACTCCAACAGCTATTTGTTCCCAATTTACTGATCATAAAATATGCTGGAGCAAAAAATTCAAATTTAGGCACAATGATTTTTGTACAGGTTTTCCACAAAATTTATCAGCCAATAGAGTCAACGTTATATTGAAAACGTTTTTTTTTATACCATAAGAAACTTCTAATTAAGATAATATATTAAAACACCAGCAAACCATACATATACATACATTTATATGCAAAACAAATTAGCTTTTAAAATTTTAGAAAGAAAAATAGGTAAAAATAAAAAAAAATACGTAGAAATAAAATTAAAAAATACAAGAAAAATAAGATGAAAATACATAAAAATATGAAATAATATTAGTTTTGTTAGACATTGCAAATCTTCATACCACTTATTCTACGCTCCATATCTTCCCAATCTCAGCCAAAGTGTGTGTAATTAATAAAACTTGGTTGTGAATTTTTGTGTTTAGCTAAAAATATGTAATGGTGTCCTTATGTAAAAAATTATTCGTCGAATTTGCAAAGTCGTAATCACCCGTAATGATTAATAAATTCCATGGTGGAGTACAGATCCGTGGTTGATTGCGTATCTCATCATATACACTTGTAAGAGAAAATCCGGGGCTTGTGAGTTGGACTTGCGTGGACCATGAGTCTTTGTATATATTTTCAATTTTTGATCAATGTATATTCTAGTAGACTCTGTATATTATCTTATTATAAGAAGACTCTGTATATTTTGATGAAGTATTCCGAATAACATAAAGCGTATATCAACAAAGAAGATCCCAGCAATAAACACAAAAGATCACACAAGCAACTACGCAAGCAATGACGTAAGCAATGACGTATGCAGTGATGAATGCAATGACGTAAGCAATGACGAACATAAAATGTCGGCACCACTACAAGAGGACGCGTGTCCTCCCAACTTACGCAAAGTGTCGGCACCACTACGAGACGACACGTAGCAAGACCAGCAACTCCCTTCTTCCGCTTTAAATACTTGCCTCTACCAACGAAGAAGGGCAAGCGATTCTTGCACTATCTTCTCATTCTAAAATCTCTCCAAACATTCAAGAAAATTTAGAAGTTTTAAATTTTTACTTTCTCTACAAATTTCAAATCAAATCTTGTAATCAAATCAGTAAGTTTTAAATTTTCTTATCGTGTAAAAAATAAAAAGTTCTAAATCAAGTTTTCAAGTTTACTCATACTTTTAGACAAAGATTTACTATAGCAAAAATATTATTACTGTTCAAAAGTAAAGAGTAAAGAAATGGTATCAGAGCCAAAAATGATTTTCAAATTTTAATAAGTTTATCGGCTAGAAACACTGTGGATAACAGGACTACTGGTCCAAAGGCTAGATAGGTAACGCCCTCTAGTGTTTTACGCTGCTAACAACGCCACGAACTTATTAAAAGTTTTGCAAAAGTTTTATTTAGAAACGTTTTCGAATTAAGACCTCAAGTCCCCAATCTAAACCAAAATCTCTTCTACCCAGATACTCACCTATCTACTAAAACACTGTCACAGTAGGTGTTCCAGGCTGCAAGTCCTCAAAGGCAGTAAGACCGTTGGCAAGCCTCTGTTGTGTCTCCCTAGATCCAGTTAGTATCCCTCTAGTATGAGTTTAAGTCTAGACTGAGTCATGACGTCTTCGTTTAGAAAGCTTTTTAAATCAAAACATATTGCATCGACATCTCATACAACAATAAATTCAAGAGAAATTATGTCAAAAATAACATCTTTTAAGCAAGAAATATCTAAAAATCAATTACCGCATATTAATCCAGAAAATATTTATCAAATTGGTACTTTTGATTTCAAAACAGCTTATGCAATAAAAGAACATGAACAAACTCTATCGCTACAAAATGAGTTTGAAGAAATAAATTTATTATCAGCAATTGCTTCAGACAAATATAAACAAAAAGGATTCAACTATTTACATTTTGGATTAGTACAAATAGCAATTAAACCCTTATCAAGAACCGGTATTGATTCCCCAATATTAATGTTATTAAGAGATAAAACTTTACTAAAGTTTGAAGACTCACTCTTGGGAGCAGTCCAATCAAACTTATGCAATGGACCAATCTATTTTAACTGCGCTCCTAACTTTCAAGTAAGTTTGCATGATCCAACAATACTCAATACCTTAGTATTAAATGTTCATTTACCAGAAATAAAATTTCAAAATGAAAGACATGGGTATCTATTACTCTATCGAATTTATTTTAAACAATCAACATCTGAATTTAACCCAAAATGTTTACTACAAGATAATAAAAGAGAAACAACAATATTAGCAGTTCATAGTAAAGATACGCCAAACGCTACTTATATACCTAGACAATTAAAATGGAATGAAATAACAATTCCAGAACAATGGAAAATTGAGATAACTCAACCAATAAGAAATTTTGAACAAAACAATATTTCAAAAATAATCGAACAAAGAGATGGAAGGATATTATTAGAATTCGGATCCATGAGAGAACTACTTCCACCTAGAATTAGTTCTTATCATTGAAGAGCTTCTTTTTCTGAATATCGTACTGGGCAAACTAGTACAGATTCAGAAACAGAAAGCGTTAATCAAAATATTAGACAAAATTCAGAAACAGAAAGCATGAATATCAACCATAATAATCCAATCCGATTTAAAGCCCCAATGGCTGAACCAGAAATGGATATGTATCCCACTTCACCTACAACTACAGATTTTAAATCTATAAATGTTATAATCAAAATATATGAAATTAATAAACAATACATAAAAGAAGACTTTTATTCAAAAGAAAATACAGAAAAAAGAAATTGGTATTTTAAAACATTTACTACAGAAGAAACAACTGAAATAAGAGAATCATGGTATAATTACATGATTTTAAAAGAAACAGATATACCGTTTTTCACTTGGTTCGAAATATATTCAAAAGAAAATAAAATTAATTATCCTTTTGGATCAATTAATACAAATTCATCTTTAATACAACAATGGGAGCAAGTAAATGGTGAAAAAAGTAAATCAGTACACCCACCATTAAAAGATCTAAAAATTAATACTACTAATAGACAAATTATAGCCACACCCTTTAAAACTGGAGCTAATAGGATCGATAAAGATCCAGTTGTTGTACAAGATATTAAGGCAATATATGAACAGAATAATTATCAAAGTCAATTATTATATACAGTTTCAAGACAAGTAGATAATATAGATAACAAATTAAATAATAATGAAAATAATGTGATAAACCAACAAATCCTATTACCCAACATCTATTTTCATCAACATCTACTTCAATCTTTAAACCTATAACACGACAAGTCAAATTTCCAGAAAGTGAAGTTTTAAAAGCAATTGCTAATAGACTAGATAAATTAGATAAAGCAAAAGGAATTAATATAATTGACGAAAATGATAATGAATCTATTCAGACATTAGAACAGTCAGAAAATGATCAAGAAATCAATCGAATAAAAAATAAAATGATGAGATCTAACAAACCCTATTACAAAAAAATTCTCCACCAGATTTATTATATGAAGAACATCATAAATATTCCAATAAAGTATATACCGGTGAAGGCATATACGAATGGAATATTGATGGACGTTCCGAATATGAAATAATGAATTTAATCCAAGAAATGGGAATGGCTGCTATAGCCTATAAAGCTAGGGGCCATAGTGATAGACAAGCATGTACATTACTAGTAACAGGATTTAATGGAGCATTAAAATATTGGTGGGATAATTCAATAGATTCAATTACACAAGATTCAATACTTAATCATACTGAAATAATAAGAGTAGAAAATGAAGATGGTCTCTATGAAGAAGAAGAAAAAAAAAATGCTGTAGAAGTATTAATTCATACATTAACAATGCATTTTATTGGTAATCCAACTGAAGTATTACAAAGTGAAAAATTAATATTAACTAATTTAAGATGTCCTACATTAGGAGATTTTAAATGGTATAAAGATATATTCATAGCAAACATATTTCAACGAAGTGATTGTAACCAACCCTTTTGGAAAGAACAGTTTATCTCAGGATTACCAACCTTCTTTGCAGAAAAAATAATCAATAAATTAAAAGATTATTCTGGAGGACAGCCAATCCCCTGGAATACAATAACATATAGTCAATTATTTTCATTTATTAGAAAAGAAGGATTAACATTATGTCAGGAACATAAAGATAAAAAACGAAATGAAAAATTCAAATTCAAATTAACCATGGGATCGTTCTGCGAACAATATGGTTATAATAATACACTTAATCCACCTTCAAGAAATAAACGATTAAAATATCGACAACAAAATAATAAACGTTTTCAAACCTAAAACAATAAAAATCAAAACAATCAATATTATTAAAAAAATAAGAAATACACAAAAAAATAAATCTTATTCAAAAAAAAAAAATTATTCAAAAAAAAATTTAAATAAACAAAAGGTAACATACTGAAATTGCAAAAGACCTGGACATAAATCAACAGAATGCAAAATGAAAAAGAAAATAAATGAAATATTTCATGATCAACCAGATATTTAAGAAAAACTAGCTAAATTATTACTAACTTCAGAATCTGAGCAATCTGAAGAAGAAAGTGATAGTGATTACTCAATAAATGAAATAGAAAATTCAAGTGATTCTTCTATAGGATCACATGAATCGTTAGACAATTTATGTAACTGTAAAATAATAAATGTAATAACCAAAGATAATGATAAGCAATTCTTACTAGATATAATAGATAAAATTGATGACCCAAATATAAAAAAAGAATACCTGAAAAATTAAAAGAAATAATATATCAAGAACAACAACTATCTACTCCACAACCTTTTAGTTTAAATAAGATTTTTGAAAAATATCCATCTCAAAGTTTATTTAAACAGGTAACTACAGGAGAATTACAAAATGAGGTTAAACAATTAAAAACTCAAATTAAAGATTTACAATTAATAGTTAATCAACAAGAATTAAAATAATTACAAATAAATGCAAGATTATCAGTAATTGAAGCACAAAATCATTAAGCATCATCCAGTAATCAAAAACTAAAAGGAATAGTCACAACCCAAGATAATGAAGACTATATACAAATAATCAATAAAATCAATTATCAAAAATGGTACACCAATATAACTTTACACATAGGACATAATTTTAAAATAAACATAATTGCATTAATAGATACAAGAGCTGATTACAATTGTATTCGAGAAGGAATTATTCCAACAAAATATCATGAAAAAACTACAGAACGCCTAAGTGGCGCAAACGGTAGTAATCTAAAGGTTCAATACAAATTACCCTGTGCAAAAATATGTAATTAAGGATATTGTTTCAAAAATCAATTTATCTTAGTAAAAAACCTAACCCAGGAAGTTATCTTAGGTACTCCATTCTTCACTCAAATTTATCCATTTAAAGTAGCAGAAATAGGAGTAACTACAAAAATAGTTGGAACAAAATTATTATTTAGCTTTCTTTCACCAATGAAAACAAAAGAAGTATTAAGTTTACAACAAAATACAATTCAAAAAACAATAAACCTAATTAAAAGTAAACAAAATCATATTCAATATCTACAAGATGAAATATCATATAAAAAATAGAAGAACACTTAAAAACGCCTTATATAATAGACAAAATAAAAGAAATAAAAAACGAATTACTAAATCAAGTATGCGCAGATCTCCCAAATGCATTTTGGGAAAGAAAACAACATGTTGTTGAACTCCCATATATAAAAGAATTCAATGAAAAAATAATACCAACAAAAGCACGACCTATTCAAATGAATAAAAAATTACTCGAAACCTATAAACAAGAAATAAATGATTTACTAAAGAAAAAACTAATAAGACCATCTAAATCCCCTTGGAGTTGTTCTGCTTTTTATGTAAATAATCAAGCAGAAAAGAAACGAGGTGTTCCACGACTTGTAATAAATTACAAACCCCTTAATGAAGTATTACAATGGATTCGATATCCAATACCTAATAAACGAGACTTACTAAAACGATTATATAATGCAAAAATATATTCAAAATTTGATATGAAAAGTGGGTTCTGGCAAATACAAATTGTTGAACAAGATAAATATAAAACAGCTTTTACAGTACCATTCGGACATTACGAATGGAATGTAATGCCCTTTGGACTTAAAAATGCACCATCATAATTTCAACATATAATGAATGATATATTCAATAATTATTCAAATTTTACAATAGTTTATATCGATGATGTTTTAGTATATTCAAATTCAATATATCAACATATTGCTCATTTAAAAACTTTTATAAACATTGTTAAAAAACAAGGCTTAGTACTATCTGCTAAAAAAATGCACTTATTCCAAACTAAAATAAGATTTTTAGGCCATAATATATATCAAAGAACCATTACTCCAATTGCAAGATCAATAGAATTTGCAGATAAATTCCCAGACGAGTTAAAAGAAAAAACACAGTTACAAAGATTTTTAGGATGTTTAAATTATGTCTCTGATTTTTTACCAAATCTTAAAAAGACAATTCAACCCCTATTTCAGCGTCTACAAAAAAAAACCCAAAACCTTGGTCTAGCGTACATACCAATTTAGTCAAACAAATTAAGGCAAAAGTTAAAACTCTTCCTTATTTATCTTTACCAAATCCTGAAGCCAATATAATAGTCGAAACCGATGCTTCCGAAATAGGATTCGGAGGAATATTAAAACAGAAACTCCCTGAGTCAAACCAAGAGTCTATAGTTAGATTTCATTCAGGAATTTGGATAGAACCCCAAAAATCTTATTCCACCGTTAAAAAAGAGGTTCTTTCTATTGTCAACTGTATTTCTAAATTCCAAGATGATTTAATAAACAAATGTTTTTTGCTAAGAGTCGATTGCAAATCGGCAAAAGAAATTTTACAAAAGGATGTTAAAAATTTAGTCTCTAAACAAATATTTGCCAGATGGCAAGCTATTTTATCTGTTTTTGACTTCGATATACAATATATTAAAGGAGAAAATAATTCTTTACCCGATTTTCTAACCAGAGAATATTTACAGGGAAAATCAACTGATATTCAATCACAAAATACACTAGATGGCTGATCAAAAACAGAAGAAACCGATGATTGCATCGGATTATATCAAGAAACAACCATCTCTTCAAGGTAAACCTCTACCTATCCAAAACTCCTTCTCGGCTCTTGCCGAATTCCCATCTTTATCATATTCAAAAGCTGTTACCAGTGAAGCCACAACCCAGGCTTTCACCGCTACTCAAAAACCAACTCAACCCCCTTCCGAAAAATCCGCCTATTATCTAAAACCACACAAACACCACCTTCTAACAACCCAATTTCTCAAACCAGTTACTCTTAGAGAACTCCAAGCCTTTACCAAAAGAATCTTCTATGAAGATAGCCTATACCTCACAGATAATGTTACCAAAAACCGCACCTTTTATGAGTATATTCTAGTAGACTCTAAATCTGCTGAAATTACTCATTACCCAGATAAAACCAACCCAAATCAAATAGCCTATTCAACTTGTTAAAATACTTCGTGTCCACTCTATTCAAGACCTTGGTTTCTTCAACCTCCATACTACCAAATCCTTTTCTACCACAGGTTTTCATATTCAAGGATATTCCTACATGGATTATCAATACGCCATTTTCGGGCATTATACCTCCGGGCCTTTGATCATTCCTTGTTCTTATCCTTTGATACCCGATGCCCAAAAAGAATACCTGGATGGTTCTGTGAATGGTGGTATTGGTTTGGTCCTTCCGACCAAATCTATCCTTCCGAAATAATCAAAACTAGCCTCCCCTTTTACTCCAAACACGTACCAAAACAAGATTTTGGTCCTTTTACCAAAATAACCTTCCACGTTGACATGGGTCTTCCATGGATATGTTCCTGGCATTTTAACCTTGATCTTATCCTACCTGGTATGCCTTTCTCTTTAATCAAAGAATACCGAGTCAAGTGGTGGGATAAGTATAACCTTGATCGTTGTTCCATCACCAACATATCCAAACACTTTCAAATCCTTTCTGAAACACAAACCGCTATCCAATCCGTTTCTAAATCCATACCTCTCCTTACTCCAAAACAACTTATCCAAAAATTTGGTTCTGACCCAAAAACCTCTCAGGCATCTCAAGTCACTAAACAACCACCCAGTCCCGCCAATTCGGCAGGATCCTCCACCTCCAAATCTCAAAAAAAACAAAAGTACAACAACTCCTAGCCAATTTGGTTCATCAACTCGACTCCTCCGACGACGAGGATGAAGTTATACAAGACTCTGATCCTTTCGAGGCATCCTTAGCACAGGATCCCTTCGCCAAATAATAACAAATAAAAAAAAAACCTAATAGTATTGTATATATTTTTAATTTTTGATCAATGTATATTCTAGTAGACTCTGTATATTATCTTATTATAAGAAGACTCTGTATATTTTGATGAAGTATTCTGAATAACATACAGAGTATATCAACAAAGAAGATCCCATCAATAAACACAAAAGATCACACAGGCAACTACGCAAGCAATGACGTAAGCAATGACGTATGCAGTGACGAATGCAATGACGTAAGCAATGACGTATGCAGTGACGAATGCAATGACGTAAGCAATGACGAACATAAAATGTCGGCACCACTACAAGAGGACGCGTGTCCTCCTAACTTACGAAAAGTGTCGGCACCACTACGAGACGACACGTAGCAAGACCAGCAGCTCCCTTCTTTCGCTATAAATACTTGCCTCTTCCAATGAAGAAGGGCAAGCGATTCTCGCACTACCTTCTCACTCTAAAATCTCTCCAAACATTCAAGAAAATTTAGAAGTTTTAAATTTTACTTTCTCTACAAATTTTAAATCAAATCTTGTAATCAAATCAGTAAGTTTTAAATTTTCTTATCGTGTAAAAAATAAAAAGTTCTAAATAAAGTTTTCAAGTTTACTCATACTTTTAAACAAAGATTTACTGTAGCAAAAATATTATTACTGTTCAAAAGTAAAGAGTAAAGAAATGGTATCAGAGCCATTCTAGGAACCTTTCGAGTTTGGCTTCTTTTTCTGAAATCGCCATATCCTTCAGGCGACGATCAAAACGCCGGTGACGGGTTTAAGGGAACGGTCTCAAACCGCGCTGAGGGTTTTCAATCGTTCGTCCATAAAAGAGGAGTTAAGGACTAGTAACAACAAAACGACGTCGTTGCTCCCTTCGTTTATGTGGGCTTTTGTATCTATATACTGGTATATCAACAAAGAAGATCCCAGCAATAAACACAAAAGATCACACAAGCAACTACGCAAGCAATGACGTATGCAGTGACGAATGCAATGACGTAAGCAATGACGTATGCAGTGACAAATGCAATGATGTAAGCAATGACGAACCTAAAATGTCGGCACCACTACAAGAGGACGCGTGTCCTTCCAACTTACGAAAAGTGTCGGCACCACTACGAGACGACACGTAGCAAGACCAGCAACTCCTTTCTTCCGCTATAAATACTTGCCTCTACCAACGAAGAAGGGCAAGCAATTCTCGCACTACCTTCTCACTCTAAAATCTCTCCAAACATTCAAGAAAATTTAGAAGTTTTAAATTTTACTTTCTCTACAAATTTCAAATCAAATCTTGTAATCAAATCAGTAAGTTTTTTATCATTGAAAAAATAAAAAGTTCTAAATAAAGTTTTCAAGTTTACTCATACTTTTAAACAAAGATTTACTATAGCAAAAATATTATTACTGTTCAAAAGTAAAGAGTAAAGAAATGGTATCAGAGCCAAAAATGATTTTCAAATTTTAATAAGTTTATCGGCTGGAAACACTGTGGATGATAGGACTACTGGTCCAAAGGCTAGAAAGGTAACGCCCTCTAGTGTTCTACGCTGCTAACAACGCCACGAACTTATTAAAACGATTATATAATGCAAAAATATATTCAAAATTTGATATGAAAAGTAGGTTCTGGCAAATACAAATATGTATTTATATAAGATTTGAGTTGCAGCATATTTGTACCACTATACATCACCACATATGATTCTTGTGTCTGAGACATGGTATGTTGCGTTATTAGGGCTTTGCGCGTTTATCATTCCTAGAATGTGTTTAATGTTTTGTACTATTTTTTTTCAGGGAAAGATAATTCATAGGAGCACGAGTATTAATAATTGTAACACTCATAATTTAATTATTTTTTAAATATAACTTACATCACTTCTCATCATATAAATAATCATTTTCACATCTCAAATCCTCCACCCTATCTCAAATCCTATATATATTTTTTTCTTTTAAAGTTCTTGCATGAGTTGAAAACTCAATTGAGATATCATTGTAACACTCATAATTTAATTGTAACTTACATCACCTCTCATCATATAAATAATCATTTTCACATCTCAAATCCTCCACCATATCTCAAATCCTATATATATTTTTTTTCTTTTAAAATTCTTGCATGAGTCGAAAACTCAATTGAGTTATCATTGTAAAAATTTGATTGTATATTTTGTTTTTAGAGACTTTATGGTTTATATTTTACAGCATTTTCAAATTTTATTTTATCTATAATGCGTTATTATAATATGCTTATTTCTTCTTTAAGATTTATATTTTAATTTAATATTACATATGTAGAATAAAATTTTTGATGGCTCTAACAAAAATTGATGTATCTATGTAGACTCAAAAATATTAATTCCAAACATCACACAACTAGGAAACCAAGTTGAAAGAATTCATCTCAATTATTTACTTGTAGATATTTGCTTATTTTCTTACATATTACGGTTTAATTTATTTATGCATACAATATTTTAATGTAATATATTTATCAAATACATTTTCCTTAACTGTTTCTAATCTAAAAAGAAATTTTTGTAATACATTTTCAATATACTAAACGTTACATTAAGTTTTTATGATCCAACATATAGTTATATAAAGATCATTATAATGTTTATTTTCTTCAAATTTTGTGGTTTAATTTTTCTCAATCAAAAATAACATATATTTTTTTTGAACACCAGCCAGAGCTTATTAGTAACTTCTTGTTAGGTGATTATATCGTTCAATGCACGGTGACCAAAAAAAAAGAAAAAAAATATCATTCAATGCACTTTTATGGGTAATGGAATGGGCGATTTGACAAGCTCTGTCAGATGTAGTTGAAAGTATATAAATTGTGACTTATCTATTTTCTCCATTCAATGTCATTTACATACACTATAAATTTAAATTGTAGTACCTATAATTTAATTATTTTCTAAATGTAACTTACATCACATCTCTTCATATCAATAATCATTTTCAGATCCTTCTCTAGCCTATGTCAAATCTTAATTTTTTTTTTTTTGAATGTTCTTGCATGGGTTAAAAACATAATTGAGACATAATTGTAAGAGTTTGATTATAAATTTTGTGTTTAGAGACTATATGATATATATTTTACATTGTTTTCAAATTTTCTTTTATCTCTACCACGAGAATATACTTATTATTCCTTACTTATATATAAAAGTAAGGTTTCAATCTCTACTTATTGATCCACTTGGCAATTCTGAAATATAGAAAAATCTATAATATTTATCTCGAATGAAATCACTAATGCAACATATTTAATCATATATATTAACCCACATTTTAATACTAAATTGTAACCGAAATTATATAAATTGCGAGTTAACTATTTTCTCCATTCAATACCATCTCTATAAATTATAATAAAAGCACTTTAATTATTTTTACAATGTAATTTTCATCACTTCTCATCCTATAAATAATTATTTTCACATCCTTCACCACCATATCTCAAATCCTATATACTTTTTTTATTTTTTAATATTCTTGCATAGGTTAAAAACTCAACAGAGACATTGTTGTTGAAATTTGGTATATATATATTTTTAGAGACTATATGGTATATATTTTACATCGTTTTCAAATTTTATTTTATCTCTAACGCGTTACTAGAATATTCTTATTTCTTTTTTAATTTTCATATTTTAATTTAAAATTGCATAAGTATAATAAAATTTTGATGGCTATAACAAATATTAATGTATCTACATAGACTCAAAAATATTAATTCCAACCATCACACAACTAGAAAATCAAGTTGAAAGAATCCATCTCAATTCTTTACCTGTAGATGTTTGATTATTTTCTTACATATTCATGTATATTTTGTTTATGCATACAATATTTTAATGTAATACGTTTATCAAATAAATTTTCCTTAACTCTTTCTAATCTCAAAAAAAAAATTTGTAATACATTTTCAATATACTAAACATTACATTTAGTTTTTATGATCCAATATATAGTTATATAAAGATCATTATAATGTTCATTTTCTTCAAATTTTGTTGTTTAATTTTTCTAAATCAAAAATAACATAAATTTTTTTAAAGATTTATATTGTATTTTATTTTTGTAGTAAAACATATTTAGTTTGCCTATTTACAAAATAATTTGGATTTTAATTATTAAATACCCTGTGTTAGTTTATATAAACAATTTAAACTGAATGTTTGAATATCATAGTAAAATTACATTGTTATTAGTACTTCTTTTTGACATATAATGCTCTAAAATGATAAAAAAAAATATTTGACAAAGTTAAACAGTAAAAAACGAATAAATGCAAGAGATATGAATGTAATATTATATTTAAACCAAGGCAGTAGACCTCTTTCTCCAAGTTTCATGTTTTTTCAGTCCCATGCATATATAGTTTGTATAATTTTTAATTTATGTATATGAATATGTGCATTTGGTTAAAAAGATAGTCTTTTATTATGAAATTTTCTCATTGTATGCTTAAACTTATAATCACATGATATGATTAAAATATCATTTGTCAGATTAGAAGGGAGGTCGAGTATGTATTTCAACATATATGAAGATAAGAGAAACTCTTGTGCAGGATTTCCGGATTTGGGTTGATTATATGTTGCGTAATATACATTTATCTCATCTGCGTATTGTAAATAAAATGTAATATATATTTATA
Source organism: Turritis glabra (assembly GCA_900406565.1). NCBI lineage: Eukaryota > Viridiplantae > Streptophyta > Magnoliopsida > Brassicales > Brassicaceae > Turritis > Turritis glabra. The sequence continues at coordinate 1,302,399 of OVBN01000173.1, read as the reverse complement.
GAAAATTTGAGTTGCAGCATATTTGTACCTCTTTACATTTCCAATATGATTCTTGTGTCTGAGATATGGTATGTTGTATTATTGGGGCCTTGCGCGTTTATCATTCCTTGAATGTGTTTCATGTTTTGTACTATTTTTTTCAGCGAACGATAATTCGTAGGGACACAAGTATTAATAATTGTAACACTCATAATTTAATTATTTTTTAAATATAACTTACATCACTTCTCATCATATATATAATCATTTTTAAATCTCAAATCCTCTACCCTATCTCAAATCCTATATATATTTTTTTCTTTTAAAGTTCTTGCATGTGTTGAAAACTCAATTGAGATTTCATTGTAACACTCATAATTTAATTGCAACTTACATCAATTCTCATCATATAAATAATCATTTTCACATCTCAAATCCTCCACCATATCTCAAATCCTATATATATTTTTTTTCTTTTAAAATTCTTGCATGAGTCGAAAACTCAATTGAGATGTCATTGTAAAAATTTGATTGTATATTTTGCTTTTAGAGACTTTATGGTTTATATTTTACAGCGTTTTCAAATTTTATTTTATCAATAACGCGTTATTATAATATGCTTATTTCTTCTTTAAGATTCATATTTTAATTTAATATTACATATGTAGAATAAAAATTTTGATGGCTCTAACAAAAATTGATGTATCTATGTAGATTCAAAAATATTAATTTCAACTATCACACAACGAGGAAATCAAGTTGAAAGAATTCATCTCAATTCTTTACTTTTAGATGTTTGATTATTTTCTTACATATTCATGTATATTTTATTTATGCATACAATATTTTAATGTAATACATTTATCAAGTAAATTTTACTTAACTCTTTCTAATCTAAAAGAAAATTTTTGTAATACATTTTCAATATACTAAACATTACATTAAGTTTTTATGATCCAACATATAGTTATATAAAGATCTTTGTAATGTTTATTTTCTTCAAATTTTGTGGTTTAATTTTTCTCAATCAAAAATAACATATATTTTTTAAAACCTTTATATTGTATCCCATTTTTGTAGTAAAACATATTTAGTTTGTCATTATACAAAATAATTTGGATTTTAATTATTAAATACCTTGTGTTAGTTTGCATGAACAATTTAAACTGAATGTTTGGATATCATAGTAAAATTACATTGTTATTAGTAATAATATTTTTCCTTTTGACATCTAGTGCTCGAAAATGATAAAGAAAAATATTTGACAAAGTTAAACAGTAAAAAACGAATAAACCCAAGAGATATGAATGTAAGATTATATTTAAACCAAGACAGTAGACTTCTTTCTCCAAGTTTCATGTTTTTTCCAGTTCCATGCATATATAGTTTGCATAATTTTTAATTTATGTATATGAAATTTGTGCGTTTGGCTAAAAAGATGGTATAACCTTTATTACAAAATTTTCTCATTGTACGCTTAAACTTATAATCACCTGATAAAATTAAAATATCATTTGTCGAATTAGAAGGGAGGTCAAGTACGTACTTCAACATATATGAAGATAAAAGAAACTCTTGTGCATGATTTCCAAATTTGGGTCGATTATATGTGGCGTAATATACATTTCTCTCATCTGCGTGTTGTAAATAAAATGTAATACGTCCTTATAGAAGATTTGAGTCGCAACATCTATGTAGCCATTTACATCTCCACATATTATTCTTATTTCCGAGACATGGTATGTTGGGTGATTGGAGTCTTAGGCGTTTAGCTCTCCTAGAATGTATTTAATGTTTTTTATAATATTTTTCAGCGAACAATAATTCGTTAAGGTGCAAAAATATTAATAATTGTAACACCTGTAACGTCCGTGTTCCGTATAGTACTGTTGTATGGAGTATTTGGTCTTGTTTGGGACCAGGAAATCATTTGCAGGGCAAATGGTGGAGGGGACCGATCATTCCGGGAAGTGTTTTGTTGTGCAGTTTTGGAATGGGTCTCGGTGTCGACCGACACTAAGGGGATGTGTCAACCGACACTAAGGCAAAGTGTCGACCGACACTAAGGGGATGTGTCGATCGAAACCAGCTTTGTCACCAGAAAATCGGTTTAGTCTTTCTCCGGTTTTACCTACCTTATTTCAGTATCTCTTCTTCTTCTCTTCGTGCGGTTAGCTCGTTTCTTGTTTCTTCTGGAGGGTTGGATCCTTCCAGAGAGATTCGAAAGGGAGAGAGAGAGTTTGGAGAGAGAAGAGAAGGGAGGAAGCGTTGTTATCTCTTTGGGTGTGAAAGAGGTAAGGAGGAAGAAAGAGCTTGGTTTGGCTCGGGGAAGAGAAGGAGATTGATTTGCTAAGGCGGGGCCGTGAAGAGGGAGTCATCCCTGGGCTTGTGGTGCTGTTCTCCGCCTGAATCGATCCAGAATCTAAGGTGAGTGCGTGACCATGAGTTAATCTAAGTAAGTTAGGGTTGTGTGGCTTGTTTGTGATTGTGTGGGTTGGATTGTGAGGAATCCGTGGGTTGTTTTGTTTGGGTTGCTTCTTTGTTGTGTTGTGTGTGCAGGAAAGTAATCGTTTTGGGAAGTGGAGAACCTATGAGAGGTTTATTGTTGTTGAAAAGCAAGAAGTGTTGCTCAGATCGTGTTGCAGAGTTCGAATGGGTCTTGGTGTCGACCGACACTAAGGGCTAGTGTCGACCGACACCAGAACCTGTGGAAGTCCGGATGGATCTTGGTGTCGACCGACACCAGTGGTGGGTGTCGCCCGACACCAGCACCTGCAGTTTGTTGCGTTCAGCTGTTTTGCTGTTTCGTTTGGTTGTTTGGGTGGTCCATGGTTGCTTGTTGTTTGGTCTTGCGTATGTGAGCGGTTTGTGATCTCTTGCTTGTGTGTATAGCTCGTAGATGGGAGGACCGCCTCACTAAGTATTTGTGATAATACTTACGCATCTCTCTGTGTTTTGTGAGTTGCAGGTAAAGATAAAAGGTGAACGTGGAATCAAGGCGTTGAGGAGGAGGATGATTTATGACTCGATATTGTATGTTGTAGATCGTATTTTATTGCGTTAATAAATACGTTTTTGTATTGTGCTTTATGTCGAGTTAAAGCGTGTTGTGTGGAGTTTCTGTTGGTCTCGTGGCATAATTAATATTATGGGGCATTAATTATGGTTGCTTAATTTAAGCGGGTCGGGTCGTCTCAACACCCATTATTTAATTATTTTTTAAAATGTAATTCACATCACTTCTCATCATATAAATAATTATTTTCACATCCTCTTATACCATATCTCAAATCCTAAATATATATATATATATATATATTTTTTAATCTTTTTATGTTCTTGCATGGGTTGAAAACTCAAGTGAGACATCATTGTAAGAATTTGATTATATATTTTATTTTTAAAGACTATATGGTTTATATTTTACATTGACTTCAAATTTTATTTTATTTCTAACACGTTACTAGAATATACTTATTAATTATTTCTTTAGTTTTCATATTTTTTTACATATTCATGTATATTTTGATGTAAATAAATTTTCCTTAAGTCTTTATTATCTGAAAGAAAATTTTGTAATACATTTTTCATATACTCATCATTATATTTATTTTTTACGATCCAACATATAATGATATAAAGATCATTATAATGTTTATTTTTTTCAAATTTTGTTGTTTAATTTTTCTAAAACAAGTAATTTTTTTAAAGCTTTAGATTTTAGTTCATATGATTTTATAGTAAAACATATTTAATTTGTTAAATTTACAAAATAATTTGGATTTCACTTATTAAATACCTTGGGTTAGTTTATATGAACAACTTAAACTAAATGTTTGAATATCATAGTAAAATTTCATTTTTATCATTAATAATGTTTTTTTTCTTGACATTGAATGCCCTAAAATACTAAAGAATAAAAAATGATAAAATTAAACAATAAAAAAGAGTAAATTCACGATATATATATATATATATATGTAAGATTATATTTAAATAAGTTGTATATCTTGATATGGTATGATTTAGATAAATAAAAATGAAAAAATGTTATATACATTTAGGAAATACTTTTTCTATATTTTTATATTATGATTAACAATTAAGTTAAAGTTAATTAACATAACTGATTTTACAACAACTCGCGCATTGCGCTATAATAACTCGCACATTGCGCAGGCTATTACCTAGTTTTACATATAAGAGTTATTTTGGTCAGCGTCGCTGCAACACTGTCACTATAATGAAATTCATTGACGGTTTTTATCTTGACAACATACTAAACAGAGAGTGACTATGTTTTGATCAAATAGTTTTACATTACACTAGGGGTTACTCCGCGCTACGCGTGGTTTTATTCTTACATTTTAAATTTAGTTTATGCATAACAATTGTATTGGTGTTGATAGTGTTGTTAAGGTTTTCTTTTTAAAAAACCTATAACATTTGTAGTTTGTAGTACATATCTTAAGATTGCCCAAAATTATGAAAAAAATATATTATTGTCTTGCATATATATGGAAAAAATCTTTTATTGTTATTTTTCTTATACATAAAAAATAATAGTAAATTTTCTCACACATTAGTACATTACCATAATCTCATTTTTAACCCGAAAGAACGCTCATTTGTTCTCAATTTGAACTCAAACACGTTATTGCATGAAGAAGTATACATTCCTCACGAAAACCAAAATAAAAAAAGAAGTATATATCCCTCACTCAATTGAGCTCTCGTTCTCACCCCAAATACCATGTTGTCATCACCCCAAGAATCCTCTTGCTTTCACCTGAGCCAATGCTTGAATTCAACTAAGAATCATCTCATGCACGTACACATGCATGTGCGAGTATTCTTGTACAATAAGTACTACAACTAGTAACAACATCATCCTCTTTGAAAACCCAATATTAGTTTCAGTTTCCTGAAAATGTGTATTGTTGATAGGAGTGCTATCAAGTAAGCACCAATTATATTGGAATAATTGAATAAGGAGTTGAACAATTTAACTCTTTGGAATCATGTTAACGTAGACAGTTATTTCACCTCTACATCTATGACACTTCTCCTATGCAACCTCCGTTAGTCATCTTATGATTATGGCTGAATACATGTAATTATCAAAACCCACAATAAACTCAAAAATGAAAAACATAAAAACGTCTACTGAAAATTGTTTATGTCATTAGTAGGCAAGTGCATACCTTCCGTATCTAGATTAAGACAATATAGCCGTAGATAACAAATTTATGTATAATTAACTCCAGCCGAGTCCATAGTTAAACTATCATTGTCTGCAGCATGCACTACAAAAAAATTGAATCATTGTGACGTAGTTTGAGACGAAAAACATTTTTCACAAAGTTGTGATTTTTTTAGATATAAATCAGTCGGAAATGTCGTCGGTTTTATTCGCATTTTCTGACGGATTTCCGAGGGAAAACTTATTCCAAAGGATTTCCGAGGGATTTCCGAGGACTTCTATTTTCCGTCGGAAATCTCTCGAAAATCTCTTGGAAAAGGCATCATTCTTTGAAGTTTCCGTTGGATTACCGATTTGAATATTCATTTCCCTTGGTTTTGTCCTTGGAAATACTTCGGAAAACGTCCATATATATCCGCCACCTCCCATTTACATGTTCATAAAGAAAAGTACAAACAATACAAACAATAATGTCTTCTTCAGATCCTTATGATTATTTTCGTTCATGGATGAATAAACCTAGATACGATGAAGAGACGGGCAAACTTACAGAAGAGTTCAAAGAAGGGCTTAGACAATTCATGTCATTCGCCTCAAACCAGGACCTAACACGAGAAACAGGTACTATGTTATGCCCTTGTCCAAAATGTCGGAATTATAGAAATCTTGAGGTTACTTTAGTTAGGAGGCACTTGTTTAAGAATGGATTTATGCCGGGTTATAAGATATGGTATGCGCATGGAGAAAGTGAGCCAATGGTAGATTATGGTAGTACTAGTCAACATTATATGGCGGATAGTGTTGAGGAACCTTCGGCAGAAGAAGACGTAGGTACATTTCAGATGGTGAACGATGCTTTTAGGGAAAATGCACCATCGTTCGTTCAGGATGGAGATAGAGAAGAGCAACCGAATTTAGAAGATCGGAGATTCTTTGATATGTTAGATGCGTCTAATATGTCATTGTACGATTGTCATGTCATTATGCAGCGCCTCCGTCCATTTGCCTTTGAGCATCTTCTACCACAAAATGTACACAAATCTATTGCATGTATATTATTACACAATTTAATAACCATTTATATATAATTATATGTAAATTTATATTTTAACATTTTTGTATACTATGCAGCTATAAGTGTGTTCTTTAGAGATTTATGCTCAAGAACAGTAACGGTAGATGGTATACAAGACCTACAGAAGAATATACCGGTGATCCTATGTAACCTTGAAAAGATTTTTCCACCGTCTTTTTTTGATGTTATGGAGCATCTTCCAATTCATCTCCCACGAGAATTAGCACTTGGCGGTCCTGTTCAATATCGATGGATGTATCCTTTCGAGCGTTACATGGGTACTCTAAAGAAGAAAGTGAAAAACTTGGCAAGAGTGGAAGGTTCTATTGTAGCTCAGAGCATCAATGAAGAAACGTCACACTTTTCAGAATATTATTTCTCAAAACATGTGCAAACCAAGACACGGAAACCTGCGTGACACGATGACAGTGGTGAGAGACCTTTTTACCCAGTAGAAGTTCCTAATATATTTTGACAAATTGGTCGATTAAGTGAGAAATCTAAGAAGCGATGGCTAACACAGGAAGAGCATCATCACATGCATATGTATTTGATTACAAACTGTGAAGAGCTTATAGATTACGAAAGGTAATATTTTTATGCAAAAAAATGTAATTTTACATCTTTAATTTACATTTTAAATTTTAAATTTTCAAATTTATTAAATTTTAGGATTTACCTGGGGCAAGTACGCTTTGCTTATCCACAGATGATGGAGGATGACATTCAAAAACTCAAACAGAATGAATTTTGTAATTGGTTGAAATTTTACGTAAGTTAGTACATATGTATTACTTATAACTAAATAAATTTGCAATTAGAATTTACACAAACTATATTTATTGCACAGGTTACAACAATGTCTTCTAGAGGTCAATCATTTCCTACTTGGTTAGTCGAGTTCGTTAATGGCCCTTTATATGTTGCGGAAGCGTATCCTATGTATTGCACTCGTGGTTACGCTTTTAAGATTTTTTGACCCAAGAAGAATAGGCCAACTTGTGATTATGGTGTATCGGCACAATCTGGTGATGTTGTATACTATGGTGTCCTCCACGAAATCTTGGAGGTTCGTTATCCTGGGATGATCAATTTGAGGTGCATTGTTTTTTTATGTGATTGGTATGATCCACTAGTGGGAGGTGGTGTTCGAAATGACGAATTCGGTGTTACAACAATACACACAATGAAAAGGCTTCCGGATTATGATCCTTTTATTCTCGCATCACAAGCCGATCAAGTATGCTACATTAGATATCCACATGCAACCGAAGTTGATGATCCTTGGATCACAGTGATGTCAGTTAATCCTAGAGGAAGGATTGTAAGAATTTCTGAGGAAAGTTACGATGACCCTATGCAGCAAAACACACTCGGTACCATTGGAGCAGTTTCCCATTCTCTAGAAGTAGATCTTGTTGTTGATTTCACCTTTGGTGAAGATGATGAGGTTTTCGATGATTCTGAAGAAGAGTTAGGCGAATTTGAAGATGATCCTGAATCAGAAAATTCAGAATTTGCTGAGGAAGAAGAGGACTTGTAAAGTTTTAAAAGAAGACAAAATTATGAAATTCATAATTTTCATTAAAACTTCAATTGATATTCATATATATTGTGGCTATATATATGTTGTAATTAAGTTAATGTGTTCGTATCCTTTTGTTGAATATATTCCATAACCAATCAAACTCTTTATGTGTCAATCTAAAATTGATATTTTTTAGTCAAAATTTAGAATTTTTGCAAAAGTTAAAGTTGTTAATCTAACGTTTTGTATACAAAGCTCAGAAAGGATATCGTAAAAACGTTGAGTAGTTGACACAATAATAATGTTGACAGTGTACATATAACAATAAGACATGAAGGAGTTGGTAGGTTATGTATTGGACCCATCATCCTCTTCAAAATATTATAAAAACTATCAAAATAATTTTCACAATATTAGGGAAATCATTTAGCTATTTCCCTGGGATTTCCGACCGCTACATTGCTTCGTCGAAAATCGGTCGGAATGCTCTGAGAGATTTCCGATGGCTGATCGACGACAAATTATTCCGACGGTTTTCTGACGGATATTCAAATCTGTCGGAAATCCGTCGGTAATTTCCGAGGGATTTCCGACGGATATTCAAATCCCTCGGAAATCCGTCAGAAATTTCGGAGGGATTTCCGACGAATTTGAATATCCGTCAGAAATCCCTCGGAAATTTTCGACGGATTTCCGACAGATTTGAATTTTATTTTCGAGTTTTGCAGATTTTATAGATGTGTAGTGTTGTTTTATACTATAACAGACCTTGTTTGTTACTAGAATTAGATTACAGAATAAAGAAACTAAAGAAATACAAAACTTCAGTAAACACATCATATACACTTATGTTTTTAAAATATGTTATGTAAGATTAATGTATACTTAGACAAAGGGATGATCAATTTAAAGATTGTGTTTATTTGTTTTATATGATCAAGTAGGTACTTCGAATGATAAATAAGGCACATTAAGAGTATTTGATATCATTATGTATCCGTCGAAACCGAGATTGGAGAAATGTAATTGAAAATCCCTCGGAAATCCGTCAGAAATGTCCTAGGGTTTTCCGATTAATTGAAGTTTGACTGACCAATCCTCGTACATGCAACAATGTCCGATTCCCTCGGAAATCCGTCGGAAATTTCCGAGTCGTGTTCAAGTTACCGAAGTCAGTAAAATATCTGTGTCCCTCGGAAATCCGTCAGAAATTTCCGACGGATTCCTTGCAAAAATACTTATACCCGCGTTTATTTCGATTACGCGGCAACCCTAAAAGATTTTCGAGGGATTTCCGACGGAAATATCCCTCGGAAATCGTTTTTAATTCCCCGAGTCGAACTCTTCTTCTTCATCAATTTCTCATTTACCAAATCGAAATCTCTCTCATCCCCGGCGATCTCTCTCTCCCCCTCCGCCTCCTCCTCTCCTCTCGCCCCTCTCCGCCTCTCCTCTCGCCCCCGGCGATCTCTCTCTCCCCTCTCCGCCTCCGCCTCTCCTCTCGCCCCCGGCGATCTCTCTCTCCCCTCTCCGCCTCTCCTCTCGCCCCCGGCGATCTCTCTAATGTAAGTTTAATTTTTTCTCTTTGGATTTTTTTTTTGTAAATCACATATTAAATATAAGTTAATTAGATGTTTAGGATATGGAATTAGAATTAGGATATAACATTAGTAATTTTAAAAAAATAATTAGTTAATTTTTATTGCAAATTTTTTACAAAATAATTAGTTAATTTCTATTGCAAATTTCTATTGCAAATTTTTAAAATTATTAATATAATTTGTTATATTGATATTACTAATTAATATAATTAATTTAATAACATTAAATTATTGCACAATAAATGACCAAACAAAACTTCAAACTTAATCTCTAAAATTTTTAATTTATAAACAATTTTGATAATTATTTTAACAACATTAAACTTTATCACTTAAAATCTTAATAACTGTTATAAATTATTAGAATTTTAAAATCTTTATTAAATCTACAAAACTTTAAATACATTAATATGAATATGAATATATTAATTTATAAACAATTTTGATAATTATTATAACAACATTAAACTTTATCACTTAAAATCTTAATAACTATTATCAATTATTAAAATTTTAAAATCTTTATTAAATCTACAAGACTTTAAATACATTAATATGAATATGAATATATTAATTTATAAACAATTTTGATAATTATTATAACAACATTAAACTTTATCACTTAAAATCTTAATAACTATTATAAATTATTAAAATTTTAAAATCTTTATTAAATCTACATGACTTTAAATACATTAATATGAATATGAATATATTAATTTATAAACAATTTTGATAATTATTTTAACAACATTAAACTTTATCACTTAAAATCTAAATAACTATTATAAATTATTAAAATTTTAAAAACTTAATTAAATCTACAAGAATTTAAATACATTAATATGAATATGAATATATTAATTTATAAACAATTTTGATAATTATTTTAACAACATTAAACTTTATCACTTAAAATCTTAATAACTATTATAAATTATTAAAATTTTAAAAACTTAATTAAATCTACAAGAATTAAATACATTAATATGAATATGAATATATTAATTTATAACCAATTTGATAATTATTTTAACAACATTAAACTTTATCTCTTAAAATCTTAATTACATCATTTCTAATTACGATACATACTTTAATCTTAATTACTAGAATGTTTTAAAGAATTATAAATCACTTTACCTTTTTACAAATTCTACATCACGCTAAATTGCATACTATTAACTAGTATTATGTTTTATTAAATATGTTGTTAACAACATAAATTATTTATTTCATTGCAGGTCTTATTCGGAGTTTCATGGGACATCATTCCACCGTTCCCGGAGTTCACGTAGCGGTTCGGGTACACCTTCAGCATCTCCTTCGAACAATCCTGAGACGCGGAATTCCACTTCTCAGGAAGTGATGACAATGGAGGAGTTCGTTAGTCAACCGGGACGGCGTCATCTCCCGATGCTTCATCCCCATGAAGAAAACGGCGTAAATTGGTAATAAATGTTATTTAAATATTTATTTATTTTAAATAATTTTCATATTATACTAATACAACATCTCACATGATTGTAGGTTTGGTCTAGACAAGAGCATCACAAAATCCATTCTCAGAATTTTTAAGACCCAGCTTAGTCAACCATGGCCAACTTACGGGGACGTGGATGCTAATACGAAGTTGACTTGGTTCAAGTCTTTCGCGGTAAGTTAATTTTTTTCTTAATTATTACTCATAAATTACTTTTATAAATTATTAATTAAACTAACAATATAATTCGATTTGTTTTCATATTTTGCAGCAAGATTATAATTGGGACCCATCTCTCTGTCAGACCGTACATCGCCACTTCGACATTCAGGTCAACACCTCGTACCATAATCATATGTACGAGTGGAAGCAAAAGTGGAACAAGAACAAGCCAATGCCGAAAGATCTTGACCCAGAAGTTTGGCAAGGTTATATTCGGTATTGAGTATGGAGAATACGGAAGCCACTTCAACGCAAAACTCGAAGAATCGTACCAGCGACCGGGGTGGAAAGGGAATAGCAACCCATAATGTGGGTTCTATTACCTTTAAAAAACATGAAAGACGCATGGTAAATATTCTTATTTAAAATTAATTTTATAATTTGTTTTTCGATTATTAACATGTTTTTTATAGGCAATCAAAACCGGAGTTACACTGGATTGGTTAGAGGTCATGGAAGAAACCCATACGAGCAAGAAGACGGGCCAAATTCAAGACTTGGTAGTCGAAGACCGGATCGAGAGGATTAAGCAGCGGAAGATGGAACGGCTTACACAACTCTCTCAAGATGGCTCATCATCTTCGACAGATTTACCTCGAGAGGAAATCAACCGATTGTGCATTGAGGTATTTAATAATACTAATTATTTTTTTTATAAATTCTAATTCAAATAAATGTATATTTATTTGTTTTTTATTACGTAGGAAATTCCTTTAACCAAGGGTCGTAGACCCGGTTTAGGAAGCTTGGTATCCGGCGACGGGAGTGTGTCTTCGGTGTTTCCTCGAGACACTGAACTTGTTCAGCAAGTTCAGGATCTAAACCGCGTCGTTCAAGAAAAAGACACGGTCGTCGAAGAATTGAAGCAGCAAAATCTCGAGATTAAGGAGCAGTATGCCGAGACCCGTGCAACACTGTCTCAACTACAATCTTTCTTGGCCGCTCAATATCCCGGACAGTTTCCACCGCCTTCGATGTGAACACTTTTCGTTTTTTTTTTTTTTAAGAACATTTTCAATTAATTCAAAAACATTTGTTGTTTTTTTTGAATAATTTATTTTTATTTCTAATGTTTTTTACAATTAATTTTTATTATTCATTTTATTTTAAATAATATTTAAATATTAAGCAAAACAAATAAATATAATTAAATATATATTTCCTCTGAAATCCGTCGGAACTAGTATTCCTCGGAAATCCGTCGAAATACGTATCCCTCGGAAATCCGTCAGAATACGTATCCCTCAGAAATCCGTCGGAATATGCCTTCTCGGAAATTCGTCGGAAACCGCGTTGCTCGAAAAGCCGTCGGACAAATATTTCCTACGAAATCCGTCGGAATTGTCGTCGTGGTCGGAAATCCCTCGGAAGTTCAATTCCCTCGTAAATCCCTCTGAAATTACTTCCCTCGGAAATCCCTCTGAAATTTCCGACGGATTTCCGACGGATTCAGATTTCCGACCACCTCGAACCGACAACTTTTGTCCGTCGGAAATCTCTCAGAAATAGCCGTTGTTTTCTTGTAGTGTATATTATGACGAATTTTTTTGTCATATATAAACTCGTAATTGTTTCGTCACAATATTGTGATAGATTACGTGGTAACCGAAAGTTGTCTCAATTAGTGATGATAATATCGATTGTAACTGAGACGACCTGACTCGGTTTTTTTTTTAACAATTACTTCAGATTGACTTCAAAGAGAGATATCACATTTTCGTCAACCTCATCGAATCAAAACGCCTTGATACGATCCTTCTGTAACTTTTTCGACAGAAATCCCTTTTTCTGGAACACGGGCGTTACACTGGTTAACACTCGAAGAACTCTCCATCTTTCGCTTCTGTCCTTGCATTGGCCTACCGCCTCTGCTCGGACCAGAATACTGCTGCGGCCTCCTTGCCTGAAAGTTGGGGCTAGCTACCACCACCTCATCTCTCAGACCTTCCTCCAGCATAGCAGCTGTCTCCACCAACTCAGCAGTGGTGCCAAAAATGCTCACAAGACAATGGTTCCTCAACTCAGCCCGAAAACTCATCAAGAATCTCCGAACTCGGGCTCGTTCACCCTCCAATGCTCGACCCGCATACACACTGAGACGGTTAAACTCTGCCTCATACTCCCGAACAGTCCTGTTCCCCTGAGACAACTCCAGGAACTGACCCTCTAACCGGTCAAGCGCCTCCTGAGGAATATACTTGGAGTTAAACTCCTCCACAAAATCCTCCCAGGCCATCTCCGGCTGATCTCTCCTGGCTGCAACACCCCTCCACTAGAGATGTGCCTCACCCTCCAGGTAATGAACTGTCAGATCAACCCGGTATCCTTCTGGACACCTAATCGAATGAAAATTCCATTCCATCCTCATCTTCCACGCATCAGCGTCCTCGGGTTTGGCATCTCTCGGGAAAAATCCCGTGCCAATCCTCTGCAACTGCTCCATCATCTTAAGGTAAGATGGGAGCTCCTCCACAATCGCAACTCTCGGCTGCACCTCAACCACTGGTGGTACAACAGGAGCTTGAACTGGTACCCTCTCTGGTAACCGCTCCAACCGCAAAGTCAGCAAACCCGCTATGCGATCATCTCGGGCCTGAACAAAACCTGCTATAACACCTGCAGCATCCGCTGAAATCCAGCCATACCGACACTCACACCGGCCACACCCTTAGACCCCTCCTGATACACACGACCACGACCTCTACCACGGCCATGGCCATGGCCTCTACCACGACCTCTAGCCATCTACACTTCCAAGAACAGAGACTAAGGACACAAAACAACTCAACAAAAACAAAGATATCTCACCGTAGAATCTCGAAGGCTTGAAGAGGATGATTCTAAGACTTCATGCTCAACAAATTGACTAAATATCACATAATCAATTTCTACCACACCACAATTCAACGGTTCAAACACATGCACAGAGCAACACGAAAAATTAATTAAACTTCCATTAATTTTCCTAAACCATCCTAGAACCGTCTAGTCTCTGATACCAAACTGAGACGACCCGACCTATTTTTTTTTTTTTGTTAACAATTACTACGTCCATACATAATAATTATACTTCAAAAAACGCACTTTTAAAAATGTTAAGACTCGATATTATACAACAATACCAAAAAACCGTCAACAAAAATATTCAAATCTAACCGATAATAAAAGTTAAACACACAACAAAACAATGACGAGTCCTAAATCATCCCCTTCTCAACGCCTTGATTCCACGATCACACTTTATCTTTACATGCACTCAAACACAAAGAGATACGTAAGTATTACCAAAAATACTTAGCGAGGCGATCCTCCCAACTACGAGTTTTACACACAAGCAAGAGATATGAACACAATAACATAACAACAACACAAACTCAACCAATCAACCAACGAACAACCGAACAGTGGAACGAAACCTCTCTACAGGTGCTGGTGTCGATCGACACTAACCTCACGTGTCGGTTGACACCCACCGCCTATGTCAGTCGCCACCGAGCACAGGTGTCGGTCGACACCCAACGCCTGCAACTCGATTCCGGCTTCTTCCACGCCCGCACACGACCAATCGGCCACTTCTGAGCTTCAACCTTCCTACTAACTTAAACACAAACCCAACTCCAAGCAACAAGAAACAAGCAACACAATCCAAAGATCTAGCAAAAAACCTATCTAACAACACAAAATCAAATGAAAACCACAAAACCTTCTCCTTTGCTTAAATCAACTCAAGCTCACGCACTCACCTTAGATTCGTATGGATCTAAGACCCAAGAACAACACCACGACGAAGCTGGTGACTTCACTCCCTTCCACGCTCAACAACTCGATCTATTTCACTTTCCCAAGCTACACCAAGCTCAACTCTTCCTTTCACACCCAAGGATCAAGATCTCTCTTTAACCCTCACTTCTTCCCTTCTCCAGCTCTTTCCAGCTCTCTTTCTAACTCTCAGAGACGGAAACTCCAAGAACCAAGAAAGAGGAAAGAGGAAAACGCGTTTAAGAGAAAAGAAAACCAACAACCGCATCCTGCCGACACTGGTGTCGATCGCCACAAGCCCTTGGTGTCGCTCGACACCGAGCCTCAAACGAAACATGCTAGTTTCGATCGATACCTCCCTTTGGTGTCGCTCGACACCAAGCCTCCCAGCCAAAAATGCTCGACAAACACTTCCAGGATCGATCGGTCCCCTCTACCATTTGCCGTGCAATTGATTTTCCGGTCCCAATCACGACTAAGTACTTCACACAACAGTACTTTTTGGGACACGAGCGTTACAGTAACAACTGTGACGGTTTTATTACCAATATGTAATCACAAATGGTGACTTTAATTTGAGACAAAAAAAATTTGTCACAAATTTGTGACCTTTTAGATACTCTTGTTGGGACAAAAAAATTGTATAACAAATTTGTTATTGTTTCGTCATAATATTGTTACGGACTAAGTCATGACAGAAAGTTGTCTTAATCGGTGACAAAATTGTGACGATAATATCAATCATAACAATTGTGATGGTATTATGACACTTTCCTCAAATATATATATATATTATCCAGTTAAATATATTTTTATATAGTGAATGTTTATTGTATTTTAATGAGGAAAATATATATTAAAAATAAAAAAACTGTAATTTAAAATAAAATAAAATAATCGATTACATCTTTCACAATTCATAATTATTCTTATAAACTCAAAATGATTTCATTTTTTTTATAATGTGGATAACTATTTGAACTTATAATAAAACATTCATCTCAAGCTTGCTTCATGTGTATCCATCTCTTGTCTAACACTTAATCCCTGAAACAACATGAATATAACCAAAAAGATTTTTAATAACACTTAATGATGCTCCAAGTATAAGCAAAACAAATAATTGGCATATATAGTTTAGTTTCAATAGTTGCTATTAGAACTAACAAAACAATTAATAAGATTATGCAATTTCCTTACTTCGTCTTCTAGGTAATTTTCTCGCTTTCTCAAAGAAATTATTTATGTTCCATTGGTTGTTGTTGTAGTGCAATTCTGATTAACTGTTTTTTTTGTTGTAATCTTGATTGCTCGTAGTTTTCGAAAAGTACTACATATAGTTTCTTACTCTATGTAATTCTCGTCAATGATTAATTGATATTTTTCTGTAATCTACAAAGAGAATAATTTATTAGTTAGATAGAGATACAAATTTGTTAAGAAGTAAATAACAATACCTTTGTAGAATATATATGTTATTGCTTTGAGAATCTAGGACAAACATCGATAATACTTTCAAAATTTGTGAGATGTTGATGTTGATCCATCGCAAGACGAGACGTAATAGATCTACATGGACAAGTGGAAGATCTTGATAATATAGAAGAAAAAATCAATTTTGAATCAAATGTTGAAGATGAAAACTCTAATCAAGAACTAACTGATGAAGAGTGAATAATATTTTATACAATTTTGTTATATCATTCTCTTTATATAATTTTAATGAACGTTCGACCGTTATTCTTATTATTGATTAAATTTCTTGAATTGAGTTATAAAGGAATCATTTGATAAGTAAATAATTTCTTGAATATAATTTTTTATATTCACTATTCTCCTGGTTACTTTATGTTTTATTTTGGAGCATTACTCTGGCTTCATTCAACTTGATCTCCTGATTACTTCGCTTTATCTTTATAGATTGCTGAAATATCAAAACAAGGTAGCGTATTTGGACTTGGATCACTGCAAAATGGGGTTTCTATGTCTTTGTATGGTTCATCAGTGTCCCCAAAGTCTATTGAAAAAGAAATGAGAACGTTAACCTACTGAACTGAAAAACTTGAAA
Source organism: Turritis glabra (assembly GCA_900406565.1). NCBI lineage: Eukaryota > Viridiplantae > Streptophyta > Magnoliopsida > Brassicales > Brassicaceae > Turritis > Turritis glabra. Next base: position 1,285,481 of record OVBN01000173.1, on the reverse strand, counting down.
ATGAATTGAAAAAGAGTCGTGATAAGAATTTACTCTTCGAAAAACATTTCCAAACAATTGAAAACATCTACTTTTCACAAGTTCCGCTGGAGTCGCTACTTAATTGAATTTGTTATGCTATTTAGTAGGGTTTTATTTCATTTTCTCGTGATACTTGGGCTTTTATTTATATTTCACATCACGTTATTTGATTTGGATTTTATCTACATTTCATAGCACATTATTAGATATTGGTTTGTTTACTTTCATTATGAATTAATAAAATTATTTTATAATATTGTTTATATAATTAATAGTTAAAATGTTATAAGTTTATGTATCACTGTGACAATAATTTAGCAAAACAATAGTACTAAATCAGGATAGAAAACGATGTTTTTTGGTCATTAATTGTGATGATTTTGACATTATAAGTCTATCGTAGTGACCAAAAAATTGGAACGTAATGACAGTAACAAAACACAACGGTTTTGAGACAATATTTTTAGTTGGTATTTGTGAACAATTAGCGACGAACTTTTAGTCTTCATTTGTGACGGTTTGATACTAAAATTTTGTCGTAATGAATGACAAGATATGACGGTTTTGGGACAGTTTTTTAGTTAGTAATTGTGACGAGCAAGTGACATTTTATAAGTCATTAACTGTGACGTTTTGAGACTACAGTTTCGTCGTAATTAGTGACAAAATTTAAGTAATTGTCATATTTTTGATACGTCTATCGATTGTTATATTTGGTGTCGAAATCGCTACTTTATTTGTTGGTCGCAATACTTGTGACGTTTTAATTACTGAAAAACATTTGTGACGATTGTATTGTATAAATAGTCACAGATTGGTAATAATAATTTTAAAGTGACAAAATATTTATTATTGTGATGAAATATTTCGTTTTAATAAAAAAAAAAGTTTGTAGTGATGTGCAAGTAATAACATATATAAGTAATCATATTCATTGTAGGCTTATTAAATAGAAAGAAAAATACCACAAAGGAGAAGGATCAGAGAGTTATTATACATAAACGTGTCACAGATGAACAACTCTCTTGTCTCGAACATGACATGACTCAAGATAAAGAGTCAAGACCACTTTTTGCTAAAAAATAATTTTAAAGCTAATTTTCCTTACATACATAACAGACCAGCAAAGTGAAAAAATTAGTTAGTTCTTTGCTAGACGTCGTAGTTAGAACTGCTGTATTCTATAGTAGCTCAAGGAGGAAGATCTTGCAGATGATTTATGCCTTTGATCTGAAAAATGATAAAATCCATAAGACCAATAAAATTGCATCAGTTTTACAAAGCATACATAATCTTACCTGACTTAATTGATACTCAGCTTCTATGCAATAAATCGATATAATTTCTAGGGTCGATGGTAACCAAGGATCCTTCAATTAAATCTCTAGGTTTGGTTGGGTAGTATTTTTGGGTGAGACACATCGTCGTGTTGTTGGAGTGACCGAGAGAAGGTGGGGCGGAGTTGGAAAATTTGCGAGCTCGTCTTAGGATTTTTGGTGATTGTTTCGTTTGTTGTTATCGACGATGGCTATTGAACCGTGTGCATGAAAGCCTTACATATCTTACATGACTTTGTGAGTGTGCATAGGGAGGAAAAAGATGTTATGAAATGGAAATGAAAAGACGTTGATGAGAAAGAGATTATGTTGGATTTATTAAAATTTTGGAGAGTGGAGGTTTGATTAGAGAAGGGAAAGAAGAGCAGTGCTTATAATTGTAAACAGTGCTTCCGAAAACTCTAGTCCCAACCACTTTCACATTGTATAAACCAGTCGAACTCTTAAGACATAGTTTAAACAAGTCGAACTCCAAGTAACTCTTTCAAAATTAACAGTCTTTTGATGTATAGAGTAGCCCTGGGACTTCGGTTTATTCGGTTTACTCGGTTCGGATAATTCGGTTTTTCTTTTTTTTTAGTTTTGAAAATCTTGTCAAAATTAACCGAAATAATTTCGGTTCGTTTAGTTCGATTTCTCAGTTCAAAACCGAAATTAACCGAACTTTTGTTTTTTTTTTAAATCCGGGTTTTTCGGTTATTATCGAATAATTTCGGTTATTATTTAAAATTGGTCTAATTTTTTGTAAAATCGGTATAATCTGGTTATTAAAAAAAATTTAAAAAACAAATAAAAAGTTCGGTTAACCGAGAACCGAACCGAATTAACCGAAATTCTCGATTAACCGAAATAAATTTCACATATTGCCGATCGGTTAATGACTCATAACCGAAACCGAATCGAACAACCAAAATCTCGGTTCGGTTCGGTTTATTATCCCAGCTCTAGTATAGAGTGCATTGGGTAAGGGAAAAAAACTATGTCTTGAGTTTGAAATCGTTAGGTGAAAAATAAGAAAAACTTGAGATTGAAACTAAATAGTAGCCCAAGTCATTTGGTTTGTTATGGCTCTATGCCATTCATATTTCATAAACTAATTAATCTATTTGGTACAAAAGTTATAACATTTCCATACCATAAGTCCATAACGTATATAAAATCGATTTTCTTTTTCTGATCGCTAGCCTACCGGGCCGCCCCCGGTATAAAGCAATTCATGTAAATGAAGTAGACGCATTGCTTTCCCTTTTTCTGTTTTCAATCCTTTTTACCTTTGTTTTCTTCATCACTTTTCAGAAATTTCATGAACCAATAAGCAGAAGATTTCGGGTGACGGCTTAAACCGTTCTTGTAGTCTACATATACCAAACCAAATCTCTTGGTGTACCCTTGCGCCCACTCGAAGTTGTCCAGCAACGACCACACAAAGTATCCCTTTATGTCCACTCCGTCTCTGTTTCAATTTTCGCCATTAACAAAACACTCTCACTGTACCTCATCGTGTAATGCGAGATTTACTTTATAACATTCTACATGCATATATTCCTAAGTTTTTGTTGCTAGAAACATATGTGAATGAAGGGAAAAATATTGGCTTACTTGATAGCCTGAGAGACATTGGCAAGGTAACTCTTGAAATAGGTAACTCTACGCTTATCGTCGAGCATATCATGTATAGAGGCAGATCCATCATCTTCATCATCCATACCTGTTGTGTTGGACCAAGAGATCTAAACCTCAGGATATATAAAATAGAAGTTCGATATGACCAGAAAAATTACTCGTTTAATGCCCACTTTTTAAGGAAAAAAAAAAAATTCCGCTCCTCTTAACAGACTATGCATTGTACCATATTAAACTGAACAATAGAGTTATAAAGATAGGTAGATACCATTCTCAGTAATATATATTGGAGGGTGGTTGTATTTTTTGCTGATGTAATTCAAAGTCTTTCGGATTCCCCAAGGCACAACATAAAGCCAATCCGAAGCAGCCTGTAATTGGCACAGATGGTTTAGTTGAGTACTAGCTCATGCAACCTGCCTTTTGATACACAGAATGCCAATAGAATCATTAGACTGAGGGGACACTAAGAAGAGACTTCTTACCCTGTCACCTATTGGCTCTCCATTTTCCCATTCAACTGTGCACAGAAAAGAAGAGAGAATAATTACTTTTTTTTTTTTTAACAAAGAGAATAATTACTAGGACGTATGAAAATGCTAGTAGTAAAAGTAAATTCAGTGTTTGTGTTTGTTACCAATCCTCTCCAATTCTTGTGCTTTGTAAAAGTCACTCTCAGCTTCTGTGTTTGAGACATGAGAAATCAACCTCGAGGTGTAGTGGTTTAGGCCAAGAAAGTCCCATGAGTTCTGAAGCATTAATTCCTTTTCTTCTGGAGTAAATCTAGGGAGATTGTCTCCAAGTTTCTGGCGCATACTTGCAGGATAGTCTCCAAAAAACAAAGGATCCAAGAACCTGCAAAGGATTTTAATTTGTTATTTCAAGGAATGATATATAGTTGCAAGTGTGTAAATCATTTGACGCATATGATAATTTGATATTATAACTTTCTTAAGCACAAAAATGGCATTTATGCAACCTTAACATAAGAAAAGCCTATTATACAGTGATTGCTCATTTAATAAGAAAGGAGTATCACATACAAAGATTCAAAGACTATTTACGATTTCACTGCACGCTTGGAAACAGCAGAATAAGTGGATTATATGCTCTACCAATGAAATATCTCCACAAAGATAACTATTCTCACAAATCATAAACTAGAAACCTAGAACGCAGAAACTATTTATTACAAAATTTCACGAATTTATGGTGCAGCCGTGGGTATATGCTACAGAGACACTACATTTATAGCTCAACACATCAGTAATAATACGATTCCATTCCAAATCTTAATTATTACGAAAGCGCTCAATTCGCATCCTACTTACCATCCAAGTTGAAAGTCAATTCGCCTATCCGCAGCAACCTTGTCCTCCAGTTTTTCTGAGTTTGGCTCTGCCCACTCACAGTCGACTGACAGACCAATTGTTCCACCTTGACTTTCCTAGATTAGTATATGTAAACCCAAAAGCGCACTGATAAATAACGAAACCCTTGATGCATCTTCCCATATCCAAAGGTCCAAGTAAAATAAATAAAAATTAGGTTCCTTAACCACAATAAAAAAAGCTACCTTGTACTTGCTTCTATATATGGAAACAGCAGTTGCATGAGCCAAAACCTGATGATGCGAAACCAAATATGGTTCGATCAAGGGCTTCTCATTTCTTCCAGGTGCAAATATACCAATACAGTGTCCATTCACCGAGGTCTGAAGAGGTTCATTTAATGTGATCCAGTGCTTCACTCTATCACCAAAATTGGCAAAACAAGCATCTGCATATAGGCCAAAATAATCGCTGCACGTGAAGAAAAATTAAATGTCAAAACAATAAATTCTACGAAAAGTGCCGCATTCCTAATTTTAGCCAGAGGAAGGCTTCATAGAATAATTGTGAAAAAATGAAAGATACTAGCCCTCTGAAGCATAACCTAAAACCTGATGATGTGAGACTAAATATAATCAGCTCCTAAAAATAAATGTGTCTATGCTTTTGAAGATGTTACACATAAATTGAAATAGTCTATCACAGTTTACTACTTACACAATTTTCCTATTTGTCCAACCTCCTATTGCTTCCTGGAGATGTGATGGGAGATCCCAATGGTATAGAGTTGCAAACGGCTGAATACCTGCAATAGTAATCATCTCATGAAAGTATCATCAACACGAAGATGAAAAAGCTCATTTCAGTTAGAGTAAATACCCTTTCCAAGTAGTCCATTGATAAGATTGTTGTAGAAAGCAATGCCTTCTTTATTGACTTCAGTTCCCAAGCCATCTAGAACAAATGACAAACAAAGAAAATACGCCCTTCAGTCAGCAAACGTTTATATTTTTCAGGAAGTCCAGAACACAAGAACAAATATTGGTTTACAGTTCCTTTTTTATGGCCACATGCATCAATGCTAAAGGAACTCAAGATTTCATGTTTTTAAGGAAATCCCACGGCTTTGAAGATCAAATATCATGTTCCTCTGACCCTGGATCTCTCAGAAAAATACTGATCATCATTTCAAAGATGAAGAGACAAACAATATGATCCCCCGAAATTAGAGATCAAATGATGAAGGTTCTAAAGGAAAAGTCCACCATCCAACAACGAGAATTTCCCTCAGGATCATATACTTGACATTGTAAACAACTACTACACTATGATTGGAAAACATAAAGAAATCACCACCACGTGGATATGGAGATTTAAGTATAAAAAGTGAGAGGTGTTTAGCAAAGTGCAGAACGCACAAAAAGGGAAAAACGAGTTGTAACTAAAAATGAATGAGAAGCGACATCACAGTAAAAGAATATCCAAATTTCAATTAAAATGGATAAAATAAGTCACAAAGTAGCAAGTTTAAATAACATTATAGTTGAACATACCAGGGAAAATGCGAGACCAGGATATGGAAAATCTGTAAGCACTGAATCCTAATTTTCCTATAAGTTCAATGTCTTCCTGCAAAATTATTGGAATAAAAATATTATAAGCAAAGAAATCTGCAGACCATAAGAAGATCATCATACAGATTAACCCTGTTCCCAATACCAATACACTTTACTCTAAGCTTTTCTTAACCTTGTATCTATTGTAATGATCCACAGCCACATCACCATTACTTCCATCAAGAATCTTCCCTAAATAAGAGGAAACAAACAGTGTTAATCTACTTAGTTTTCATCATTTGACATGAGGATAAGCTGAGAGAGAACCACAAACCTTCGAGATGAGTGAACTTATCCCATATACTTGGCCCTTTTTTACCTTCATTCCAGCCTCCTTCAATCTACAAACCACCATCAATACTTAGCTCAATGAAAACTAAACAGTTTGATTTGTAATTTATACAACACTGCCCATGTGAAGAATCAAAGTTTCTACAGTTAAAGCCTTAAAACAAAGACATCTCTTCTGAATCAATAATACATGTTCATATTCATCTAGTTACCAATACAATTCACAACCCAACTTCGTACACGCTAAGATTTAACAACCGATTCCAAATCCAGTTCCGACTATAAAGATTTGTCTACATGAAGGACTAGACAATCAACATTTGCAGAAACTAGAAAGAAGAAGATAAGACTCCAGATCTTGGATCCTGAAGAGAGAGAGAGAGAGAGAGAGAGAGAGAGAGAGAGGGAGAGACCTGGTAAGCGGAAGTGGCAACGCCGAAGGTGAAGGTGGAGGGGAAATTAGAGCGGTGGGTGACCGGAGAGACGGCGAGTTTAGCCAAGTTAAGCTTCTGCGCCATTTTCTCGATTGAAATCAACACAAGTGTGTGTGCGGCGTTACTCGCAGACGCAAGATCCAAAAGATGCGGAGACAAATTATCAACAGTAGTTTTTTTTAATTAAGTAGAAAATACACTTGTTTAATTTCGTTGTAATTTATAATAGGGATATTAATTATTAATATGATATTAAATCAAATATTTGACATAATTTGTGTTAAAGTGACGAATCCTTCAAATTTAGTGTTAATTTTTTAAATATTTGTAAATATCTTTTAAAATTTAATATTATTAAACAAGAATATTTTTAGCATTAGATTACCAATGATTTAAAGTGTTTTAAAGATAAAAAAACGCAAATCTGATAATTTTAAATTAAATTTCTAAAGATTTTGATAGGTCTTGGCATTTGGTTAACTATTCGGTTTTGGTTCGATTATGTTCGGTTTTGGTTAATTCGGATATGGTAATATAATAATCATTCATATATTTTAGGATTAATTTCGGTTCGGAGAAATTTTATCGAGTTTGGTTCGGTTCGGTTCGGTTTTTTATCCAAAATAATCAAAATTAACTGAATATAACTGAAATTAACCGGAAAAAAACAAAAAAAACAAAAAAATAAGAAAAAAGTTTAAAATTTTGTTCGATTTTGCAAAAGAGTATTTAACTTTGACAAATAAAACTAACAACATTTGGATATGTTGATTATTTAAAGTATTTGATTGTTTTGAATATAAAATTAATTAATATTTTTGAGTTTATAATTATAGTTTTGGGTATAATGGGTATTCTTTTTGGACATCTTCTAGGTTTTTGAATATTTCGGTTTATCCGTCTGGTTCTCGGTTTGGTTCTGTTCCGATTAGTTTGGATAAAGAATTTTATCAACTATTCAGTTATTTTAGAAACTTCAGTTCGGATACAGTTCGGTTTTTTAGATTATGTTCAGTCGATTATTCAGTTACCGGTTATTTTGCCGAGCCTTAGATTTTGATAACAAATCATATTGACTTCTCTGATTCAATTCTAAATTATCTAAAAGTTTACTAAAACTAAAATCATTTAAAATATTTGGTTAAATACTCGTGAAGTTCTAATTTATTATTATGATTGTGACATACGAGTGTTCGGAAATTCACTTTCTCGAACTAACAAGAAGGCCATGCGAAACGGGTATGGTATATTTTCTAGGATGTTTCAATACTCAATCTCGTAACTGACCATATGGCTAGTTTGGAGATTATGAAAACAAAAAGAATTAAAATTGTTTTGAACTGGACAAGAGGTGACTTGCAACCCATTAGTGTAATATTTCAGATAAAACGAGAACTAGCTTTCTTTCGGGAGCTTTCAATTGCTTTAAAATAATGTGTTAACGTTCTAAGATGAACACAAAATAGTTCGATTCTCGATGAAATATGAATATAACTTCGAAAATGGATAGTTCTAGTTAGATATCGCTAGTCGATGAAGTAATAATGGAGCATGTATAGCACATGCAAGTCTACCAGGTAGTCCAACATATGCATATACAAATTTCATATCGTATAATTAGCACATTCACTGTTGCTTATGTTTTCCCGTCTCTAAATGGATTCACATTCCCAAATGAAAGACCGAACTAAAATATATAACGCCAACACCTCTCATCTTTACCAAAACAGAATTAACACTCGTAAATTCACAATTTGTTGGTTTCATAATCTCTGTTGTAAGTTTCGAAAAGACACTTAAACCTCATCCAAATTTATTTTCACTATATCAAGAACATGCTAAATTTGCTCGACTAAGATTAGTATAGCTAGATATTGTGTAATTTATAAACATTTTCACACTTCTTTCTATAAAAATATATCAAGATTCCTATAGCTTATATATTGTTGTGATAACTTATAAATAACCTCATAAATGTTCATTAGTTCATGCATAAACCTAAACCGTTTACACAACGTCAACGTTCGCCTTGATTTGTCCTCTGTATATGTCTGTCAAGATTAACACCCATCACCATACAATACAATACTATCCCCTCATATGACACTATATTCATATCATAATCCTCAATTTCTTGCGAACCCATTATAATAAAACAATTCCTACAACATTAGAAACACCCATACAGAAAATTCTCTTTTGAACATAATATAAATAATGTCAGACAAAAAATAAGATTCAAAGACATCATAAAGAGAAACTAGAATTCATATGAAAACTAAGCATATAGGCATCAGAACCCTAAACTATGTTCCCATGCATCCCTCATAATTCTATATATGCTTTCACTAGTGGAAAACTACAAGTATATCATGTTGTTTTGTTTTTACTCAATTCGTTGGTTCTTCTACCAGATTTGGTATATAGGAAAATGAGGGGCATTATGCGTTTGTTGAGTAGAATAAGGGGCTTTTTTCCCTTGATTCAAATGCAGTATCAAACTCGTTTGCGAGACCTTATGTATCATGGAGTCTAGCTAAACGGTCTTCATCTTGTTTTGCAATCCTCCAATCAATCTTACACTATGAACATAACCAAAAAGTTACGTTCATCCATTAAATTTATGGTCATCACTGATTTTTCTTTTCTCTTTCTAACTTTAGGCTAATCCTGATTTCAAATATGATTTCATTTTAATATAGTGTTATAATTTTAATATCCCGTGAAATCGCATTTTTCCAGCATAATTATATAATCAGAGTGATCAGCCTAAATAGCGAAGTGATATTTTCTCGTCAAACTTGTAGAACTGGCCAAAACCATGAAATCATGATTTCTTGCTAAAACCACATAATCATAATTTCTTGCTAAAACCATGAAATCACTTTTTCTCACAAAATTTGTCAAATTGTGTTTTCATTCATTACGCAACAATCGTCTTTTTCTGCCAATTTGCAACAATGTGAATTTGTGATTTTGACGAAGATGTGTAATTCTGCAATTTTAGCGAGAAAAACTAGATACCATGGTTTTGGTAGGAAAATATTATTTCACGATATTTGTATGAAAACTTATTTTCCTGGTTATGCATGATATTCACTGTAATTTTAGAAAAAGTAAATTTTCAATTTTCGTAGAAAAAACGATTTTGTGACTTTGGCTAAAAACGTGATGCCTTAATTTCAGTGTAAAACTTGATTATAATGTTTTTATTGAAAAAATTAATACCACACTATAGATAGAAAAATGTAAATATGTAGTTTTAACATAACTGAAAACACAATTATGTTATTAGCCAAAAAATGTGACTTATTTTTTAACATGTAATGTTCAAAATCTACTTTTATTTTTTAACAAGAAAATCAAAAGTAGAGTTTTATAAATGCGAGTAATAAATGCGTTTTTGTGTTTTTAGCAGGACCAAGTATACCCAAACTCTAGTTTTGATTTTATCCAAATGGAATTGGATTTTTTGGACGTCATTCATTATTATCTAACTGTTCAATCCAAACAACATCCAATTTTTTCATCTGATTATGGCATCCCGACGGAAAAGCGAACATGCCCTAGAACTTAAATGATTGCCGACAAAACAGTTTATTACTTGGTGTCAACCCCACTGGCAGGTCATGGATAATACTTACTGAACCACGCCATATTATTGATATATATATTAATTGTAAAGTTATTGTGTGACTATAAGGGCCGTGTATCACGCCTTGCTCATCGTGTGAGACATCAAAGTGATGTATCAATGAGACATCTAAATATATATTTTGTTTTCTTTTAGATATATAAGACAATGCAAAAACCAATCATTTATTGAAAATTAATCATCAAACTAAGCATAAATACATGTATAAAACCATATACGATAAATAATTATTTGCACGTTGTTCATGGGCCTTTTCCTCTGCGCGATGTCGAAGGAGGTACGTAAAAACGAGGGGGAGGAGGAGGGATTGGTGGAGATGGTGACTTTATACCTGCTCACAATGTTGAAGAGATTGTTTCATTAGTTTCTTCATTCATCCTAAATGATTAGGTCATACATCCTATCACCTCGGGATTCGAAATAAATAGAAACAATTGAAAATGATTTAAAAATCATCATGTATAATATAAGAGAATTTTTTTCAATAAGAACTTAAATTTATTTTCTATTTAACAACTAACTAGTAAAATAGCCTACTTACCCTCTAAACGTATTGAAAGATTACATAAATCATTTGTAAGTATCAAACATGATATACGATATGAAATTTAGAAAATTGATGCAACTTCTTAGACAAAAAAAAGAACTCAAACGAAAGAAAAAAATAACACATGAAAATGAGTGTAAATACTAACGTTGGTCGCGTTTGGCTTCTGTGAATCCAACTTGAGAGGAGACAAATAAAAGCAGAAGAAGCGCAGACAAAAGAAGAGAAACTAAATGTGATGTCTTTGTAGCCATTTACACGTCCACTTTGTCACATTACCAAAGCAAATGACCATCTCACGATATATATAGAAGTAAATAAAGCATCAACCCCTTTTTCAAAAGAAATAAAAATAAAGCATCAATAACATACAAACTCACCAACTACTTTTCCACTCAACCGAGCTTTTACATTATTTCTCCGAAATTTCTCCGAAAAAGTGTTATTCTTTCATCGTTTCCATACATAGACTGCAACCCCGGTCCAACATAAGTATAGGTTCGTGGGCAAAAAAAAAGTTTTGGACCTTTTATTATTAAAAAGTTTATTTTAAGTTTTATTTTTTTATTTTTAATTAAAATCTAGACCATTTTATAAATAAAATTTTAATTATTTTAAAACTTTTAAACTTTTATGGGCCAATTTCATATAAAAGAATAGTATTTAAAATATTTTGGAACCTTTTATCAGAAATTTTCGATTCAATTTATATTTCTGTAAAAAAATATAAGCTCTTTTTTATAGATATTGCTCAAAAACAAAAAAAATGGTCAGGTCCATGCCCCTCTGTCCACCCTACTGAAATACTCATGATAAATATATTTACGTATTTGAAATAAAATATGTGATCTTATATATTTAAATCATAGTTTCATATAAAATTGTAATGACAAAAAGTATACCTATTACTGAGTCCTAACAAATGACTATAATTACAAAACTGTAATGACAAAGGGTATACAAATCCGAGTGCAAAATATACTAAATTAATATAAATGAGTGCTCAACGACCAAGTTTACGCAGTTGTAAACGGATTCTAAACCAGCTGTAAAAAATTGCTTTACTTTCGAAGGTATTTTTCACAATTAGTTGGAATGCGTTTGTGAATGCAAAAATATTGATCATTGGGGACTCTTTTATATTCTGTAGATATATTTCCTTGGATTTTAGATATATATTTGAATTCTTAAAAAAAAAAATTATTACCTCTAAAAATATGTTTGAATCTACATTGTGAAAGTCTTTTGTGACAAGTTCTTTAGCGGTGTTGGCTAAGACACATTCAAGACACATTCAAAGAATAATTCAATATATAAATATCATATGAAAACTTAAAATTTTAGCTAAACTTGAGGTTATATTTCAGCCAACACCGACTCCGAAAGACCTCCATAGTTATGAATGGAGATTCAAACATATATCTAGAGATTTGAACAATCATATTTCTTATATATTTTTCATTCAATTGTTTTTTTCTTTTAAAACTCCACGTATTTATATCCATAAAACCTAAAATTTTGAAGTCAAACATTGACAAATGAATATGCATATATTTTCTGAAAACTAATCTATAGTTTTTTCGTCGGTCTAAATATATTTAAAAGCTTTAAACAATATCTAACAAATCAGTATAGTCCTATAAAAAACAAATCAGTATAGTGAAAATTTTGGAAATGACCGAGATTAGAGTCACTCCACGTATCACTTCGACAATCTTTAAACAACATTACATATAGATGAGTATTGTTCCTATATTTCAAGGTCGTGTGGTGTGGGTCACATCTTCTGAGTTTTCGAGTCGAGGACGTCTACATGGTGGTGGTCTCTTGGTTAGTACTTGGGAGGAATCGTATAGCGCAATAGGAGCTCCACATGATCCTGATGGTGGAGTATATATTTCCGGACCCATATCGCCACCTATTTCATAGCCAAGATATTGATATATTAGGCTACTCGATTTACTCTCACTCCCCGGATTTGAAGGGTATCAATTATTGTACAAAAATATTATCAATATATCAATTTGGTGGAGCCAGAAGATTCAAAGCTTCATAATCTAATTTGTTTGATATTCTATTGGGAGCAAATAAGAAGTTGAATCGGATGAAAGTAGACCCAAAAGTTGACACTTGAGAGCATCTAAAAATGGAGTCACTTGTCCATCCTAATTGAGAAGAGTATCAAAGTAAAACCGATATATCAATAATATCGTTTTGCTATATGTAAAGCTTTCAGTTCATGAAACAGCCTTATTTTCCAAATTAACTAAAGAAAATTCGAAAATGATATAGGGATTTAAGGAAGCAAATGTCGTAATGCGCAATTTTCTATGCTTATTTTTCTCATAGTAATCGATATATGTTCTATCTTGATTCAACTTCTACATTAACATAGTTTTATATTGTCATATTACTTCACCTTTTACCAATTTTTCAAAACATGAAAGATTGCAAAGGTTAAGAATTGTGTGATTCTCTTGTTATGTGAACTAACCTGGTATACTAGCTTCTACAAGACCAATCACAAACATCAAGCAAAGCAGAAGACGTAGCAGAAGAACATGTGATATTCTCTTCATCGCCATTGGCTCTTCTTATCTTAAATAAACTTTTTTTTTTTTTTGAGAAACTAAATAGATATGAGACTTTTATATTTTGATGCCTAATATATGCTATATATTATTAAATGTAGCATTTAAATTGAACACGGTTGGTAGGTTAGCTAGTTGCTATATTTCCAACTAATTTTCCTCTCCCCGCGTTACGACTTTGCGACTTATTTGCATGATTGCATCTATGAAAACTTATTTTTTTATTGTTTTATGACCCAATAGTCAACACAGTCAACTTTTTATTTCTTGTAGTCCAGACGATTTCACACAGGTATCAACGACGGAAACGCCCATATTGTTAATACCCCCACGTCTTATTAAGAAGACTGAGAGCAACCTTAGATTTTCCAAATATAATGTATTTAGTAAAAATTAATCACACCGTCAAAGAGCCTAGATAAATATGTGTATAGATTGCTTCATGATCAATATTTTTTCGGTGTGACCGCACGTTTTTACTATAAATCTGTGTAGAGAGACAACAATGAAAATACCGAAAGTTCATTTGAATTGCGGAATTCAGAGTAAGGGTTGTTGATGTTTCTCATAGACAAGTACATAAATTAAGTTTTGAAATCGAGGCGATGAAGAGTGTAAAGAAGAGATTCCCAAGGATGTGTGAGTTCCCGTTTTTCAAACTTTTCTCTTTGGAATTTTAATTTTTTTTGCTTGAGGACAAGCAAATGTTCAAGTCTGGAGAAATGTGATAACTCTTATTTTTGTCGGCTTTTAGAGTCTTTTTGACACCGAATTTTGAGTCTTTTCAATAAGAATAAGATAGTTTTTGGTGCTTTTGTGTCTTTTTAGGTTTTTGCACTTGCTCGAGTTAAGATAATAGTTTTGGAGAGGAAATAGATGAAAATACGTCAAGTGAAGAAAAGATTGAAACGATGACCGACCACTACACTTTGGTAACCGATCGGTACAGAAGACGCCGTATACCGATCAGTACACCTTTGTAACTGATCGGTTATGTTTTTAGAATTTTTTTTTCTGATTCTATGGCTCTATCTCTTTGTATATAAATACCCCATGTATTCCATCCGTAGAGGAGAGACGCAACAGTGCGATTTTATAGCTTTAAGGTTGTTTTTAGATTCATAGTTTTGTAAAGGAGATTATCCTAAACCTTGGGTCATTCTCTTTACAATTCTATAATATTTTCTTCATCCATGAATTGTTGTTTCTCTGTTATTATGTGTAACTAGTTCCATCATTGGGTTTTCTAAAGGGATGATTATGTAGATGCATGTTAGATTCTTCATGGGATTAATCATATAGTTCTCTATTTACGATTGTGTTTAATGCTTTGGTTGAATTAGGCCAGTTTAGCCACTGCCTATAATCGATTTTATCGTGACACCAAAAGTGTGGTTGAATCGATGGATCTATCTCTAGATGAGCAAAAATTCCTTAGCCAATGACAGTTGATGTTATTGTGCTTTGTGAACTGATGGAATTAGGATCTTAATGCTTGTAAGAATTTCTCGAAACAAACGATAGTTTAATCTTCATGAAATATCTATCATAGATAATTATTACGTACGAAAGCATGATGATTTTACATAAGTAATTCAAGTTCAAGAACGATTCTTAATGCTACTCATAATTTATTTGCATGTTTTACATAATTCCCTAATGATTTCTCTTGACTCAATGCTTTTATTTTATTTTTAATTTGCATAAATCTCTGAGTTTCTGAAATCTCCTTTTTATATTCTAAATTTATTTAAATCTATATAATCCATCGTGTACTTATTTGGTCCATGTGGATTCGATCCCTAAATACTACTGCGTGTGTTACTGTGCATTTGCGGTTTTATATTGGATAAAACTTTACGCGTAACACTCATTATTCGTCTTCTTTTTAGTCGTTGTTTGTGTTTTTCTTCATCAATGGATTCTAGCGGAACAAGCAGGTAAACCTCCAATTTTAGCCACAATAAAGGCCTGAAGACGAAAAACGACAACAAAGAAAGCATATGGGAATCGATGAGATCCGGCGAGTCTGGAGATCGAGATAATAACAACAGCATCAGAGATCACATGTGAGGGAGAGCGACGGTGAGGATGAAGAAGGCAACGGTGAGAAAAAACGATGAAGGTGAACGATGAGGGAGACAACTTGTTTTGTTTTCTGATTTTTTTTCTCCATATTCAGTAAAAGTAAAATAGTCAAATTGGAGAAAATTTTAGAAATTTTTTAGAAAAAGACATTTTTTAAAAGAAACACAAAAAAACATTCTTAACAAATTCTATATTATTTTTTACCATTTTTAATTATACTGCTAAATTTTTACATCAATTTTTTACTGTCATAACTTTAGTTTACCAGATTAATCAAGAAAAACAGAAAAATAAAATTTGTAGAAATCCGAAAATATCAAACGATAGGGAAGGCTAGTAGCACATATAAGACAACTTGTCAATTCTTTAATCCCAAATATATTCAGAACTAATGGCTGAAAATAGTGTAGATTAATTAATGACTTAGCCACTTACATATTTTTAGGAAAAAAATATTGAGATATAGGACATATACAGACGCAGTCGGAAATCCCTAGGTTAACAAGCGTTAAACCTATAATGAAAATCAAGTTCACAAGCGATGAACTTGAAGGAAGTAAACTCTGGAATCCATCAGAAAAAGTAAAGCTCGAAAACTCGAAAACTTTGATTGATAAGAATAATAATAATGTGTCTAAAAAATACTACCTAGGGTCCTTTATATAAGGAGAACCTAAGACGTAAAATAGAAAATCCTAATAGGAAAAGGAAAACACTTAAAAAAGAAAATATCTAGAAAACTTAAAACTAAAAAGGATTAGGTAAGGATTAGGTCTCGTAAGTCTCTCCTACATCAGTCTCCTCCACCTGCAAAGAACTCGACCCTGAGTTCTCTTCTGGATAAAGAACACCATCAGCATGATACTCATAGATGTCAGCCACATTGAACGTTTTAGAGATGTTCATGTCGTCGGGAAGTGCCACCACATAAGCATTGTCATTTAGCTTCTGCAGAATCTTGAATGGACCATATTTGCGAGGCTGAAGCTTGCGATAAGTACCAACTGGGAATCTTTCTTTTCGTAGAAACACCATCACTTCATCTCCTTCTTTGAAAACTTTGAGTCTCCTGCGCTTGTCTGCTACATTCTTATTCTTTTGTCCAGTTGCTTCTAACTTAACTCTGACAGCTTCTTTAGTTGCTACAATCTCTTTGGCCATAGCCTCAGCTGAGGCACTAACTCCAGGAGCTTTAGATAACGCAATCAAATCGACCACATGCTTCGGGATGGAAGTATACACCAAAGAAAAAGGTGATTTCCTTGTTGCTGAATGTACGACACTGTTGTAAGCAAATTCCACCCGTGGTAAAGCTAGATCCCACTACTTTGGTTTATCACCACAAACACTTCGGATCATATTTCCCAACGTCCTGTTCGTCACCTCGGTTTGTCCATCACTCTACGGATGAGCAGTAGAACTTTTTTTTAAACTTTTTCCAAACATCCTCCATAATGTATTCCAGAAATGACTGAGAAACTTGGTATCTCTGTCCGAAACTATTGATTTAGGAACCCCATGGAGACGTACTACTTCTCGGAAGAACAATTTGGCTATATTGGATGCATCTGCGGTTTTCCTACAAGCAATGAAGTGTGTCATTTTGGAGAACCTGTCAACAACTACAAACACGGAATCCACACCTCGCTGTGTCCTCGGCAACCCCAACACAAAATCCATGGATAAATTTTGCCAGATATCTTCAGGAATAGGTAATGGCATGTAGAGACCCGTATTATGAGACTGTACTTTAGAAACTTGACAGATATAACACCTTCGAACAATAGCACCAGCGTCCTTCCTAAGATGCGGCCAGTAATACCTTTCCTCCAAGCTTGCAATGGTCTTATCCCGTCCCAAATGGCCACTAAGACCACCCCATGCAATTCTCGAATCAACTTTTCTCGCAAAAAAGAGCAAGGAACGCATAGTCTAACTCCTTTAAAAAGATAACCATCACGGATATGGAAATCTGCCGAAGGATGCTTCCCACTACACTTGAGACGACCACATCCGTTTTTTTTTTTAACAATTAATACTCTCATACGTATTAATTAAGCCAAAACGGTTTCAATACAAACTCGGATTTTATTAAACATTACACAACCGTCATACCAAAGAAAACGCATTTAAACAAATGTAAACAAGCCACAACATAACAACAACAACAACACAAACCGAGTCATAATCATCCCCTCCTCATTGTCTTGACTCCACGATCACACTTTATCTTTACCTACAACTCACAGAAACACAGAGATGCGTAAGTATTATCACAAATATTTAGTGAGGCGATCGTCCCATCTACGAGCTATACACACAAGCAAATAAGACGATAAACCACTCACAACGCAAAGATGCAACTATCACAAAACGATAAACAACCGGATCGATCGATCCCAGCCCAAAATCAGCACGAATCGATCGATCCAAGCCATGGATCGATTGATCCGAACACACAAACCAAACCAGCAACTTACACACCCTTTAGATCGATCGATCCTCCCCTGGATCGATCGGTCCCCTTACCTTTTTGCAACCACGAACGAACAAGCTCTGGATCGATCGATCCCTGCATGGATCGATCGATCCTCGGGGTTCTGCAACACCGAACTCGACTTCCACCACCGCACACGACCAACGACCACCCAAACTTGCCTCCTACAGACGATTAAACACAAACCCAGGCCCAAACCACAAGGAAAACAAGCCACATAACCACAAAAAAAGCAACACTCCAAGGATTCAACAAATCTAAGCCAAAGACATCAAGAACACACAAACTTCTCAATTGCTTAGATAAGGTCAAGGTCATGCACTCGCCTTGATTCCGGACGGATTGCGGACTGAGATAGCCCACAACAAGGCAGGTAAACTCCTCTCTCCTCCACGCCGCAACCACAAGAACCTCTGCAACTCAACCACACTAAGCTTTCTTCCTTTCTAAGCAACAATAAGCTTTTCTCTTTGATCTCTCACACCCAACACCCAAATCTTTGAATCTCTCACTTCTTTTCTCTTTTTTCCACAGCCAACAACCCACAGAAGAACAAGAAGCAAAAACCCGAACAAGGAAGGTTAGGTGAGACCAAAGCAACAAAAAGTCACTTGCCGACACATTTGGATCGATCGATCCTTACCTGGATCGATAGGTCTACTCACCCAAACTAAACCAGATCGGCAACATGGCTTGGATCGATCGGTCCTAGCTTGGATCGATCGATCCTCTCTCCTTTTTGGTCAAAAGTTTGACTTTCGACAGTCGATCATTCCACTTTCCGTTCTCGAGAAAACTCTAATCCCGAAACACTAAAGATCGACTCCAAAAAGAGAGATCACATTACCGACAACCTTAGGGAATCGAAACGCCAAGATACGAATCCTCTATAATGATCCCGTCAAAATTCCCTTTTTCTAGAACACGGGCGTTACAATTCTCCCCCACTAACATAGATTCGTCCTCGAATCTACGACACAGTTCATCCGCGATGAACTCAACTCACTCTCGTCGCAACGATTCTCTTCAACCTTGACCAGCTCGGCCAATACAACACAAACACGAGATTGAACACTATCAACCTCCGAGGTCTACATTCAGTCGCTATACTTATAACCATGTTCTAGACATTCATTGCTCTTAACACAACTCATACTCGTACCACTCCACCCTCAGGACTGAAATCCCTCGAGTTCTTGGCACCACATATACCACTCGCACTCTCAGGCCACACGTCCCTCGGGTTATGGGTATAACTCTCATACCACTCCCACCTTCTGGTCACATGTCCCTTGAGCTATGGGTATCTGGGGACAAATCCTCTCCTCACGAGTTGTACAGGACCAAACCGTCCTTAGAGCTATAAAGTCTAACGAAACGTCTATAAGCATCTCCGACCAAAACCACCTCACATGGTCTATGTAATGCATCGCAATGCAATACTTCACCACACATATTCTAAACCCGGAATATCACCTCAACCATGACCAAACCTCAAGTCAATTCGAAACATCCCAACTCACAGGAAAATTTCTCATATCCAAATACGAAGGATATTTCCAGTTCATATTCTCATAAACTTTTATCTTTTCACAACTTCATGCTCAATAACCTTATGATACCACAAGTCATAACCAATAAAAAATACACATCTTATTACCAATTCAAATGTATTAATCGTTTACACACCAAAACGAAATACAAAATGATACAACGAGTATATAACTCAAACTCCGAAACTCGAATCAGCGATGAAAAACTACTCAAGCCTCAGCTTGCTTCTCGAACCACTTCTTGAACCGAGCTTTCATCCGCTCTTCTGGTTCCTAAGTCTCTTCCTGAACACCGTCACAATCCCACAAGACTCTCATCATCAGAATCTTCTTCCTATCGGCATAACTCTTTTGCCGATCCTGAGCTTCTTTCATGTTCAGTTTCAAAACCCGGATCTTTTCCGTAGTTTCTTGAACAAAATCCGCACCCAATGTGCTCCTCTCCTCCACTTGGGTCCAGCACAACGGTGTACGACATGGCTTACCATACAGAGCCTCATATGGAGCCATTCCAATACTCGCCTGGTAGCTATTGTTATAAGCAAACTCTACCAAGCTCAGGTGATCCACCCAATGACCACCCCAGTCCAGCACACAAATCCTCAACAAATTCTCAAGAGTCTGGATCGTCCTCTCGGATTGGCCATCCGTCTGAGGATGATACGCGGTACTCAAATGCACCCTTGTGATCATCTCTGCCTGGAACGCTTTCCAGAACTCCGAAGTGAACTTAGGATCCCGGTATGACACGATACTCACCGGTACTCCATAAAGTCTCACTATCTCCTGCACGTACTTCTTAGCCAACACCGAAGCTCCATCGGTTTTCTTGATGGCCAGAAAATGTGCAGTCTTGGTCAAACGATCAACAATGACCCAAATCGCATCTTTGGTCCGAGAAATTGGCAACCCCACTACGAAATCCATCGTAATCATATCCCACTTCCATTCTGGAATGGGTAAACTCCGTAACAATCCGCTCGGAACCTGATACTCTGCCTTCACTAACTGGCACGTATCACACGCTGCGACCCAGTTAGCTACATCCTTCTTCATCCCAACCCAGTGATAATACCGCTTGAGATCTCGGTACATCCTTGTCGCTTCCGGATAAATCGAAAATATACTCGCATGAGCCTCACTCAGGATTTCTCGCCTCAAATCCTCATCCTTGGGTACACATACCCGCCCATGCACTAGAATAGTCCCATTAGCAGAGACCTGATATTCTAATCCCGCTTCCCTAGAAGCATTAACCAAACGCTCATCCTTCTCCTGAGCTATCTGAACCCTGCTCAGAAGATCCGCCTGATTAGCTGCCTCCAAACCCAACGGTTCCTGAGATAAAACACACAACCTCAAAGAACCAAGCTCACACACCAACGACTACATGTCCTGCTTCCGAGCCAAAACCACACGTTTGCGACTCAAAGCATCCGCAACCAAGTTCGCTTTACCAGGATGGTAAGCGATCTCCTGATCATAATCCGCCACTAACTCCATCCAGTGCCTCTGCCTCAAATTCAACTCAAGCTGAGTGAAAATATACTTCAGGCACTTATGATCCGTAAACACTTGAACCTTTCCGCCATAAAGATAAGACCTCCAAATCTTTAAGGTGAACACCACCGCAGCCATCTCAAGATCATGGGTAGGGTAGTTGCCCTCATTCTTCCTCAACTGCCTCGAAGCATAGGCAATCACCTTTCCCTGCTGCATCAATACACAACCCAGGCCTACTCCCGAAGCATCTGCATACAGCACGTAAGGCTCACCCGGCTCGGGCAATGCCAATACTGGCGTACTAGTCAACATCGTCTTCAGGTTTGCGAAACTCTCCTCACACTGAGGAGACCAAACAAAAGGAACATCCTTCCCTGTCAGCTTCGTCATAGACTTAGCCATACTCGCAAAACCCTTGACGAACCTCCGGTAATAACCTGCTAACCCGAGAAAACTCCGAATCTTGGTAGCATTCCTCGGCCTCGGCCACTCCCTGATAGCCTGAATCTTCTCCGGATCTACAAAAACTCCCTCTGCAGACATAATGTGACCCAAAAATTTGATCTCTCGCTGCCAAAAACTACACTTGCTCAACTTAGCAAATAGCTTCTACTCTCGCAGCTTCTCTAGAACAACTCTCAGATGCAACTCATGCTCCTCAGGACTCTTCGAGTACACCAAAATGTCATCGATAAAGATGATCACAAACTCATCCAGATACTCCTGGAACACGCTGTTCATCAACCTCATGAACGCCGCTGGTGCATTCGTTAACCCAAATGGCATCACCACAAACTCATAGTGTCTATATCTCGATTTGAAAGCCGTCTTCTGGATATCCTTCTCCTCAATCGGAATCTGATGATATCCCGATGCCAAGTCTATCTTGGAGAACCAAGTAGCCCCTCTCAACTGATCCAACAACTCATCAATCTGTGGAAGAGGATACCTGTTCTTCACAGTGACTCGGTTCAGTCTCCTATAATCGATGCACAATCGGAAACTTCCATTCTTTTTCTTCACAAACAACACCGGCGCTCCCCACGGTGAAGTAATCGATCGGATAAAACCCTTATCCAACAACTCCTCCAGCTGCTTCTTCAGCTCTGCCATATCTACTGGAGCCATCCTGTAAGGTGCCTTAGATATCGGCATTGTCCCGGGTTCCAACTTAATCGTGAAAGGATCAGACCGAGACGGCGGTAATCCCTGCAATGACTAGAAAATATCCTGGAAATCCCGAACAACTCGAATATCCCCAACCGCAATCTCTCCAACAGTCTTTGATGTAACAATCGTCACCAGATACGCCTCGCGACCTTTCTCGATCATACTCTCTGCCTGCATGGCCGAGATCACGAGACTCCCAGAAGTCGGTCTCACTCCCTGATAAACCAACCTCCTTTGTTTTCTTTCGAAAAGAACACGCCACCGGTGACAGTCCAGATGCGTTCTGAACTTCCCGAGCCAGTCCATGCCCAAAATGACGTCATAAACCTCCACCGAGCAAATGACCAAATCCGCTGGCATGAACTCTCCAGCCACTTTGACATCCACGTCCCAACTCGACCGTGAATTGTCAATAGCTTCCCTCAAGCCACTCTAACAAAGCCCAACCACTCCTCGGTTGCTCCCCGTAATTTGTCCTTCTCGATAATTTTCGGAATAATGAAGCAATGCGATGCTCCACACTCAAACAACACGTGGGATTCAACACCTCCCACAACCAGGGTCCCTGCATATTTTTCATATGCTCAGAACCCTGACACCCCATCACGGAGACAATAAATTCTAAAACACAAGAATTTAACTCAGGTAAGTTTAACAAAATACATGTGATCGGCCTGGAACTCGGACCTTCCGTCTCCACAATGGAATACACTCGGAGCACCACTGCACTCTGGCTAGCTGGCGACACTGTTGCTGCCTCCCTCTGCAACTTGGGGCATCTCGGCTTGATATGCCCTGTCTCCCTGCAGTGATAGCACACACGCGTATCCACACGCGCCTCGCCCTTCTGAAGGCAACTCGCCACCCTGTGATCTTTGCTTCCACACCTGAAGCATCCCAGACCACTCTGGATAACACTGGAAGAACTCTCCATCTTCCGCTTCTGTCCTTGCATTGACCTACCGCCTCTGCTCTGACCGGACAGCTGCTGCTGATGCGGCCTCCTCGCCTGAAAGTTGGGGCTAGCAACCACCACCTCATCTCTCAGACCCTCCTCCAGCAAGGCAGCTGTCTCCACCAACTCCTCAAATCAGCCCGAAGACCCCACAAAAATCTTCGTACCCGGGCCTTCTCACCCTCTAATGCTCGAACCGCATACACACTGAGACGTTAAACTACGCCTCATACTCTCGGATGGTCTGGTTCCCCTGAGATAAATCCAGGAACCGACCCTCCAACCGGTCAACGCCTCTTGAGGAAAATATTTGGAGTTAAACTCCTCCACAAAATACTTCCAGACCATCTCCGCCTGCTTTCTCCTGGCCGCAACACCCCTCCACCAGAGATGTGCATCACCCTCCAGGTAATGAACTGCCAGATCAACTCAGTATCCCTCTGGACACCTAATCGAAAGGAAGTTCCGCTCCAACCTCATTCTCCACGCATCCGCGGCCTCAGGATTGGCACCTCCCGGAAAGAATCCCGTGCCAATCCTCTGCAACTGCTCCATCATCCTCAGATAGGATGGGAGCTCCTCTGCAACTGCAACCACTGGTTGCACAACAGGAGCCTGCACTGGTACCCTCTCTGGTAACCGCTCCAACAGCAAGGCCAGCAAACCCGCAATGCGATCATCTCGAGCCTGAGCAAACTCCGCTGCAGAACCCGCAGCACCCGCTGGAACTCCAGCCACACCCTCAGACCCTTCCTGATACACATGGGCAGCCGCTACTCGCTCAACTGTAGCACTCCGTGCTACACTCTCGGCCACCACTGGAACACGACCACGACCTCTACCGCGGCCACGGCCTCTACCCCGACCTCTAGCACCTCTAGCCATCTGTACCACCAAGAACAGAGGCTAAGATACTAAACAACTTACAGAGTAAAGATAACCTACCGTGGAATCTCGAGGGCTCGAAGAGGATGATTCTAAGACCCCATGCTCAAACAAATTGACTAAATACCACATAATCAATTCTAGCATATAACAATTCAACGGTCCAAACACATGCACCAAGCAACACGAAATCCTAGAACCATCTAGGCTCTGATACCAAACTGAGACGACCACACCCGTTTTTTTTTTAACAACTAATACGTCCATACGTATTAATTAAGCCAAAACGGTTTCAATACAAACTCGGATTTTATTAAACATTACACAACCGTCATACCACAGAAAACGCATTTAAACAAACGTAAACAAGCAACAATATAACAACAACAACAACAACAACACAAACCGGGTCCTAATCATCCCCTCCTCATTTCCTTGACTCCACGATCACACTTTATCTTTACCTGCAACTCACAGAAACACAGAGATGCGTAAGTATTATCACAAATACTTAGTGAGGCGGTCCTCCCATCTACGAACTATACACACAAGCAAGTAAGACGATAAACCACTCATAACGCAAAGATGCAACTATCACAAAACGATAAACAACCAGATCGATCAATCCAAGCATGGATCGATCGATCCGAACACACAAACCAAACCAGCAACTTACACACCCTTTGGATCGATCGATCCTCCCCTGGATCGATCAGTCCCCGTACCTTTTTGCAACCACGAACGAACAAGCTCTGGATTGATCGATCCCTGCATGGGATCGTTTCTCTTGTGATAGGACAGCACCTATTCCTACCCCACTAGCATCACACTCCACTTGGAACACCTTATCAAAATCCAGTAAAGCTAACACTGGTGCAGTACAAAGCTTCTCCTTAATCAAAGCAAAGCTCTCATCTTGTTCCGGACCCCATTGAAACTTCTCTTTCTTCAAACACTTAGTAATGGGCACAGTAATGATACTAAAGTCTCTAATAAATCTCCTGTAGAAAGTAGCTAGACCATGAAAGTTGCGTACCTCAGTTACTGATTTAGGGACAGGCCAATCTCTTATGGCACTCACTTTGGCTTCGTCAACTTGAATCCCTTCCTCACCAACGAAAAATCCCAGAAATAACAGCTTGTTGGTACTGAAGGTACATTTCTTTAAGTTAATGTACAGCTGGTTTTCTTGTAGGACATGTAAAACCTGTTTTAGATGCTCCAAATGGTCGCCTTTAGTTTTGCTATAGATCAAAATATCATCGAAGTAAACCACCACAAAGGATCCAATGAAAGGACGGAGAATCTGATTCATTAGTCTCATGAAAGTACTAGGAGCATTTGACAATCCGAAAGGCATCACCATCCACTCGTACAATCCATCTTTGCTTTTAAAAGCAGTCTTCCATTCATCTCCAGACCTGATTCGAATTTGATGGTACCCACTTCGAAGATCTATTTTCGAAAACACCTTTGAACCTGTCAATTCATCAAGCATATCTTTCAATCGTGGGATAGGAAACCGATATTTGATTGTTATTTTGTTGATGGCTCTACTATCAACACACATCCGCCACTGGTTGCCTTTCTTTGGAACTAAAAGAACCGGTACATCACAAGGACTCACACTCTTACGGATAAACCCTTTCCTCAAAAAGTCTTCAATCTGCTTCCTTAAAATCTTGTTCTCTTTCGGACTCATAAGATAGTGGGGAAGATTCGGTAGACTAGATCCTGGGATCAGGTCAATGTGATGTTGGATGTCTCTCATAGGAGGTTGATCATTTGGTAGTTCATCCGCAATCAATTCTTTGAAACCGTCCAGAATCTCTAACACTTCTTGTGGGGTTGTAGTTTCCTCTGTTACGGCGCTCATTAACCGTTTAACCACCAAAGGATATAAACACTTAGTTTCTTTAACAGCTTCATCCAGTTCTTTGTCGTCATGTGTCAGAACCAAGAAACTAGACTTCTTCTCTTTTGCACTGTTACAAAAATCCTTAATAGGAGCCATCACAATTTTATGATTGCCCCATGTAAACATTATCACATTATCACGCCCTCGATATGTGATATCGTTATCATACAAACATCTATATCAAGAACATCACAAGTTATCTCTTCTTTGTAGTGTTTACCTATTGATATGAGAACGTTGCAAGTCATGCTAACTCGAACTTGTGAACCTTTCTTTACCCAACCAAGACCGTACGACTTTTCATGTCGAGTCGTGGGTAATTTCAGATAATCCACCAGCTTTTGAGAAACAAAATTCCCCGAGCTTCCATTATCCACAATCACGTTACACACCTTATTTTGAATAGAACAGTGTGTTCTAAACAAATTCTTACGTTGGCCTTCTTCTTTAGACGATAACAATACTCGTTGTAGCATAATGTTTATCCTCTCATTCAATTCTTCTTCAGCAAATTCAACTCCTTCATATTCTTTATTCTCGGTAAAATCTCCATCTTCCTCTTCTTCTTTTATTATAGCGACTGTTTTTCGACTTGAACAAACATTCGATTTATGACCATGTCCTTGGCAACGAAAACACTTGTCAATAGCATATGGAGTGTTCTGTCTTGGAGCCAGCGTTTTGCCTCGTTGACCATTATTAGAACTACTAGCTCCTTTGTTCCCAGGGTTGGAATATCTGTTGACTACACTCTTTTCTTTCTCGTCCGTTGATTCGAAATTATTCTGAACCGTGGACGTTCTGAATGTTGAAAACCTCCGAGATGACTTCTCCATTAACTCAGCCTTTAAAACTAGACTGGAAGCTTCTTGCACCGTCCACATGGTTTGCAAGCCCATCTTTCCCTGAAGAGAGCCTTTTAAACCATTGATGTACCTAGCCACCTTTTGATTCTCTGTCTCACCCAAATCATTACGTTCAGAGAAACGTAGAAATTTAGCTGTATACTCTGTAACAGTTCTGTTTCCTTGAGCACAATCAAGATACAACTTATAGAGAATATGTTCGTAGTCTTCTGGTAGGAACCGTTCCAGCATCAACTGTTTCATTCGACGCCATGTTCTAACGAGACCCTTCCTTTGTCTTTGCCTTTGGACGACTAGTTTATCCCACCATACAGCAACAGTCTTCTTCAATCTGATTGCTACCATCTTAACTTGTTTATTCTCCGGGACACCCATGATTTCGAAGAATCGATCAACATCAATTTGCCAATAAAGAAACTCCTCTACTCCAATAGTTCCATAGAACAACGGAATATCAGCCTTAACTCGATAATCATGATTGTGTTGTTGATTTCCTTCAACTATTTCTTCTTCTTATTCTTCTTCGGAACTGGAGTTGTCAACAACGATGTCACGATTGTTTCTTCCTTGCTGACCCCTAATTGGTTCAACGACGCCACGATTGTTTCTTCCTTGTTGAACCCGAACTGGTTTTCAGCAGCTCAATTGTTTCTGTCCTGTTGAACCTGAATTGGTTCCCTTCTCCTATCTCCTTGTATAACGTTAACAATCTGTTTGGATAAAGTCGCAAACTGATTATTTAACGTTGTCAACTGAGTGTTTAAAGCGGCAAAGTCCCCTCTTAAACCCTTGATGTCTGCTCTGGTTAGTGATTGATCACCCATGGCTGATCAAGCTTCGAAAAGAGAAGGAGAAAACCTGCTCTGATACCACTTGACGCAGTCGAAAATCTCTAGGTTAACAAGAGTTAAACCTAGAATAAAAATCAAGTTCACAAGCGATGAACTTGAAAGAAGTAAACTCTGGAATCCACCAGAAAAAGTAAAGCTCGAAAACTCGAAAACTTTGATTGATAAGAATAATAATAATGTGTCTAAAACATACTACCTAGAGTCCTTTATATAAGGAGAACCTAAGACGTAAAATAGAAAATCCTAATAGGAAAAGGAAAAGACTTAAAATATCTAGAAAACTTAAAACTAAAAAGGATTAGGTAAGGATTAGGTCTCATAAGTCTCTCCTACATCATATACGAATAGTGAGATATAGGACGTACATAATCATATATTCCAAATTTAGAAATATATAGTTAACTATACGAACTAGATGCATCACATATCTAGTGTACCAACTATATGACGACATATGGTTAATCTTACGAACATCTTAATCCGGTGCACCGTTCGTCAAAATTTGGTATTGACCGACGATGACCCAAAAATTTTTATTTTTATTTATTTTTAATATTAAAAAAATAATTATAAAATATTCTTGACGAATATAAATGTATAAGTGTATAAGTAAAAATGTGATAACATATGTCATTGAGTGATATATTTAATTAATTTCTGATAATGAAATTAATATAATTTAATGGAAAAACAAAAAAATTTAAAACAAAATTAGTAATTTAAATTAAAAGAACAAATTGTAAAATATTTGTAAAGATATGTTGTAGATTGTGATTGTGTTTATAATTTATTTTTTAAAAAATCTTTTAAAATATAAGTAAATGTAAGGATTCACAAAATGTTTCTAGTGACATATCATAATATTAAGTACATAACAACAGTTTTCATAGGTGATTTTATTTTATTTTTCAAAGTTTTTATCTTTTATTTATTTTTCATGGATTTTATAATATTATATTATAACTTCGCATCAGGAAGCTAATCTATTATTATATTAAAAAATAGACGAGAAAGCGAAGAGTGTTAACTAGACAGGGAAGAATATTATAAATTTTCTATTTTTTGGTAATAATAATATTTTGTTGTTTGAACCGGTTAAAATCACAATCCATGGATTATTATACTTGTTTTTTCTTAATAAATATTTTATAACTATTTTTTTGTAATATCAAAAATAAATAAATAAAAGTATTTTTTTTTGAATATTTTTGTCAATACCGGTCAATGCCCATTTTTTATGAACAGTGTATCAAATTAAAATAGTCGTGATGTTAACCACGTATCATTATATGTTTATATATATAGACATGAGATGCATTTAGTTGGTGTAGTTGACTATATACAGAATCACCAACCCTTTCCCCAAAACTGAATTAGCTAGCTTTTTTATTCTCTTATAAACTTGGGATGTGGTAATGTATTGTGCTATTTGCTGACTTTTATTTTTTCATATTTTTATGTCTTAAAACTTAGATATTTTATGTCTTTTTTTTGGGCAAAGAAAAAAAGAAATATTTTAGTCTACCAAAGAATATTTGTCTATCAAAGAATAATTTCCCAAGTGTTGTTGTGTTAATGGGTTTTATGGTGAATACGCAAAATGAAGGTGGTGGTGACCATTCATGGGGTTGCTTAAGAAATTTAGTAAGAAGGAAACAAGTCGACTCTTCAAATGGCAAAGCAGAGACTCATCATCACCAACAGCTCGCAAAAGCTTTGACCTTTCCTCACTTGATTGCAATTGGTACCTTTCTTGAACTGAACTTTCTATTCAAAGATACCAATTTCGTAATGATGTTTTAGGAATCTGGGTTTCTTGAAAAATGGATGGATTTGCTTATCATATTATCTGCTATTGTGTCCGTGGTATCTAGATTTGTAGATGACTTTCAAAGATTGAAGCTTTTTGTGTTTGACTTTGTATTATCCGTTCCAATGTTAGTTTCAATTATCAGTTTATAATCCTCTGTTTCTGTTTGTTTTGGGAAGATGATTCCATCTGTTTACTTATTATGTATGTATATTCAAGGATTAAATTTTGGGTCTGTTTTTGTTTTGGCTTTGTTCTTCACTAAACCTTAGAGTTTGGTTTCACAAATTTAGGTGTTGGATCAACAATAGGAGCAGGGGTCTATATTCTTGTGGGGACAGTGGCTAGGGAGCATTCGGGACCTGCTCTCGCTTTTTCCTTCCTTATAGCTGGAATTTCCGCTGCACTTTCCGCGTTTTGCTATGCTGAACTCTCTAGCCGTTTTCCCTCGGCTGGGAGTGCCTATCATTATTCTTACATTTGCATTGGTGAAGGGTAACATTTTTTTACTTGCTTATTAGTTATCTAGCAGTTTATTGCGCTTTCATTCATCACTGGATGTTTTACTCGTTGCATTTGCTTATGAATTCTTGGTATTGCAGTGTTGCGTGGTTGATTGGCTGGGCACTGATTCTGGAATACACAATTGGTGGTTCAACAGTTGCCCGTGGCATATCTCCAAATCTGGTTGGTTCCCCTTTGACTGATTAACATTTACTCTTCCTTGCAATTCATACTGAGGTTCAAGTTGGTTTCCTCTTTTTATTTGGACAAAACTGATGGCTAAAGGCTTGCATCGCGTACATTCATAGTTTTGTTTCTTGAAGAGTGGTGTTATATTGTTTTGCTGAACTTATGTTTAGAAGTAATGCGTGCTGACCCATTCTTTTCATAGAGCTATTACTTTGGTTGGCAGTGATTTCCAAACAGACTATAAAGCTCTATAAGATCATTTTCTTTGCATTCTTATGTTGTTTGAGTGAGGAATCTTAAGCCAATGACCTCATTTATCAAGGATTCTTGTGAGATCTAGGAATGGCATTTATAGATAAAACAATAAAGTGAATATTTTTTTCCTTTTTGAGAAGCTTCGGATGTCTGTGTTCATCAAATTATTCATTTTCCTGTTTCTTTACATGAGCGTTTGGAAATTGTTTCGCTGTCATGTGATGACATTCTAATATAACATGATAGGCAATGATTTTCGGTGGTGGAGATTGTCTGCCTACAATATTAGCTCGTCATCAAATCCCAGGCCTCGATATTGTTGTTGACCCATGTGCTGCTGTACTTGTGTTCATTGTAACAGGGCTTTTGTGCATTGGAGTAAAGGAGGTATATATTATAAATTATTTTGATCACATCGTTTGGACAGACTCAACTCCTCTGTACCGTGTTAATAAAATTGAAATAATTCTCTATGCAGAGCACATTTGCTCAGGGAATTGTAACAACAGCAAATGTCTTTGTCATGCTATTTGTCATAGTAGCTGGTAGTTATCTGTGTTTCAAGACAGGTTGGGTTGGTTATCAACTTCCAACGGGGTAAATTGACCATTCCTTATGCTACCACCATCATATTGTAATGTAGATGCATATGGAATAAATTCTTTTTCGTTTCTTAGGTATTTTCCATATGGGGTTGATGGAATGCTTACTGGATCTGCTACTGTCTTCTTTGCCTACATCGGATTTGATTCAGTTGCAAGTATGGCAGAGGAGGTCAGTGTCATATATTGTTGCAGTATCATATTTAAGGCTTTTAAGCACTGCTATATACTTACATTGCTGTTTTATATGCAGGTGAAAAATCCCCAGCGGGATTTACCGCTCGGTATTGGTCTTTCACTCCTGCTTTGTTGTTTGTTATACATGATGGTGTCTGTTGTTATTGTTGGTTTAGTGCCGTATTATGCTATGGACCCTGACACTCCAATATCCTCCGCATTTGCTAGTCATGGAATTCAATGGGCTGCGTAAGTCGATAAATCGGTTAAGATGCAATATTGTTCATTGACAGGACTTGTTTAGAGTTTGATTTGTTTTTCCCCTACCTTTTTATCTTATAGATATTTGATAACTTTAGGTGCTGTCATGGCTCTCTGTTCTGCTTTAATGGGCGCCATTCTCCCTCAGGTAAACTAGAAACATAATTCAAGTGTTCAGATCTGTAAAATTATGGATTTAACAATGAGATGTTTAAAGAAAATATAGATGCTATGTGGATTTCTTTTGTACCGTGCTTTCTGTTAAGTAATTGTTGCTTCAAAAAGAGAAAGACAAACTTATTCATCAAAGAGCTTATTCGTTTTCAGCCGCGGATTCTGATGGCAATGGCTAGGGATGGTCTCTTGCCTTCATTTTTCTCAAATGTGAATCAACGCACGCAGGTTCCTATTAATGGCACCATAACAACTGGTTTTTGTGCAGCAATCTTAGCTTTCTTTATGGATGTTTCGCAACTGGCGGGAATGGTAATTAAGTCACAGTATGATTCACTAAAATTACCTGGTCAAATACTTAAAGCACCACTTAGCCTGTAACTAGTATTTGACAAGCTTTAGTTGGTGTAGGTGAGTGTTGGCACACTTGTTGCATTTACAATGGTTGCAGTATCAGTGTTGATAGTCAGATATGTTCCTCCAGATGAGGTACTAATACGATTGGAACCGATAAACTTCTTCGTTATTCGATTTCACCGAAGAACAACATTATAGAAGATACTTCATTAAGGAGACAAGTCTCTAACTCTCTTCCAATGGCCAAACCCCAACTCCTTTACAATGTTATGCACTAGTGACTAGACTAACAAGGCTTTTATCAGGTACCTATTCCCTCATCACTTCAAGAGAGGATTTGTTCTGTTCCCTTCGTATGTCGTGAAGAGAACTCATCCAGTCACGCCGGGACTTCCATTAGTAGTAAACAACCTTTACTTTCCAAAACTGATGCTTCAATTGTGGAGAAGCAAGAAGCTCAAGGAGGTTGTAAGTTACTATTCATTCTTGTAAACAAGCTTATAGCAGTATTATTCACACTGGTACATGAACTCCATATGTTAGCTGATCATCTCTAGTCTTGGTATGACCTTAAGTTTCACATCTGTTGTTGATTCTGAAGGGGTTCTCAATAAAGAAAACAGAAGGAAACTCGCTGGTTGGAGCATTATGTTCACTTGTATTGGAAACTTCCTTCTAAGCTATGCAGCGTCAAGCTTCCGCTTGCCAGGGTTAGTTCATCAATAGTTTATGTACTTGAGGCTATGTCTTTTACTGGGTTTCAAAAGCTGGGCCTTTTTCTAGAATACTTAGCTCCATTTTATGCAAATTATCAACAGACTCCTCCGATATTCTCTCTGTGGTGTTGGTGGATTGTTCCTTCTTGTCGGTTTGATTGTTCTGAGTTGCGTAGATCAGGATGATGCTAGACACAGTTTTGGGCATTCTGGAGGTACTGATGTCCTTGATTTTCCTTAAAAAATCAGCCTAATAATTTGTAGTATGCATTTCATTTGGCTACAAACCAGAAAGTTCGAGTTGTAACTTATAACTCTCTTTCGTTTTACAGGATTCATTTGCCCGTTTGTTCCGCTTTTGCCTATTGTCTGCATTCTTATCAACATGTATCTCTTGGTAAACCTTGGGTGCGTATGGATCATGACACCAGATTTGTAAATACTACTTGATGAGTTTACTGTAAATATAATTTTTTTGTCTTGCTAATGTTTTAGAGCTGCGACATGGGCTCGTGTATCGGTGTGGCTGTTCATCGGAGTGCTTGTTTACATTTTCTATGGGCGAAGAAACAGCTCTCTTGTGGATGCAGTTTATGTCCCAACTGCTCATGCACAGGAGATTCGTCGCACTTCTGGACATTCTTTGGCTTAACTCTACATAGCCTCAAGAGGCATTGGATAAGTGGGTGTTTCCTTTGTAAAATTTGTTCTACAAAATTTGTAATATTGTATGTTTGAGATTGGTGTATCCAGTCATGTTGTAAATAAAAAGTTCAATGCCACTGCTTATAGGCATTGTATATAGAAAACTTTATAAAAGAAAAAATTATTCAAATTCAATATAAAGTTTGGTTCTTACGATAATAATGTTTTCTTAGGTTTATTTTTGAAAGGTGGAAAACAAAGCAATCAGAGGTAGAGATTTGATGTCCATTGAAACTACTTGTTCTTGATTATTCTTAACTTATATTAGGACATATTAAATGGTACCAGACCTTTCATTTTGCTTTTGTTCGGACAACTTTGTGGCATCAAAGGCATCTCTCATTTATCATCTATCTCAGTTTTTATTCATACCATGATTCATGGTATCAAAATCTTTTAAAACAAAATTATATTAATCTTCTTTCATCTTCTATTCGAGTTTGTTGATCGGAAGAACAATGAATCGTAATATCAACATTCTTATTCTTTTCTTACTCTTGTTTAGTTATAACACAATATCCTTTTTATGGTAGTTCAGACCTCCTTTTTTTTTTTGTTTTTCATTTCTTAAACAGAAAGATGGAACTAAGAACACCTCCATTGCTAGTATCTAAACTAGATATTTTGTATTAAAATAATAGAAAAAAGAAAAAAATAAGAAAGAGAATTGAGAATAGGTTCTTAAATAAGAACCCCTAAAAAACTCTTTAGAAACTATCATGCCACATGTCATTTGTGTATATAGTTTAATTTTGACTTTAAAACTAAAATTTAATTATTTATTTAAAATATATTAAAATAATAATATTTTATTGTTTAAATACTTCTTTTGAGTATTTCATTGATTACGCTAACCGATCAGAATTAATTTAAAATTAAATCGGTTTTATCTTTAGTTCGGTTCGGAGAGATAACCGACGGTTAACCAATAATTAATCTTAAGTACATAAACTTTATACCCGGTTCATTAGTTGTTAATAAAAACCCTAATCTAATCTCTCTCTCTCTCTCTCTCTCAGGCGGCGAAACCCGACAATCCTCTTTCAATCTTCTTCATATGTGTTCTTCGATCTTCTCTATTCGAATCTTCTTCATTGTTTGGGTCAATTATCATCGTTCTTCGCTGTAAGTTCTTCTATCTTTAAACAAACCCTAAATCGCTAAATTAGTGTCTGTTTGCATGTCTTGTTTGATTAAAAAAAACTCTAATCTGTGTCTCTTTAATTGCATGTTTAATCTAATTTCACGAACACTAAAGCATCGTTCTTCTCTGTAAGACTCATAGTGTAACACCCCGATTTTAGGAAATATGGTGGTGCATGCGGAGAGGTTAAAAAGAATTGATTTGGCCACTATGTCACCAAAGTGCACTTATCTTTTCGGTCAACTGTCCTGAGAGAACTAACAGTTAAGCGTGCTTGTGCTGGAGCAATTTCAGGATGGGTGACATACCGGGAAGTGATTGTCAGTACTATGCGGGTGAGGACAAAACACGGAGAAAGATCACGTGTGATTTGTAGGGTCGGTAAACAAGTCTTTAAAGCATGCCGGACGTAGCAAACCGGCCGTCAGGGCAAGGGTGGGCCCATGGGCCAAGACCGGATGTGGAATCCACTAAGAGGTGGCGGTTAGGACGTTACACATAGATTCGCATATCGTCCTTGAAACATAGATTTAGGGTCTCTTAAACGCAAAAAGTTGTTCAGACTGTGTTGTTCTTCATATGATTATGTGATTTTGTAGTTGTTTTCTCTGAAAGTTTACATATTAAGGCAAAAATTGTATATTTGTGTTATTGTGTTTGTTTGATTGTTAGATATTTTCATTTGCAAATGGATTCCAATTTTTCTCAAGACAAGCAGATGGAGGTCCAGCACCGTCTTCAGTTGGAGGGAAAAAATCAAGATCTTAGAGATCAGATAGTCTTCCAGCCAAACCAAGGAAAAGGCCAGCTCACAGAGCAGTTGTGTGGCAGCATTTTATTCAACAAGAAAATGATCTTGGACTCAACAACTATCGATATTGTGGCCAAAGATTGGGTGTGACACATGGAACAAATGCCATGATGAATCACGTCAATCGGTGCAAGTTGTTCAAGATGTATGAAGACATTGGTAGTCAGAAAGTGTTAGATGGTGATAGCAGTGTTCATTGCAAGATGTATAAATAATGTTTGTTTAGAAGATCTGTTAATGAGATGAGAGTGCTTAATGAGCTGCCATTTGCATTTGTGGAATTAGAGGGGTTTAGGAGATTTTGCAACAACAATCTACCCACGTACATAGTTCATTGCAGAAAGACAGCTACGTTAGACATATATGATATGTTTTTGAAAGAGAAAACTGCTTTGAAGGGGTTGTTTGGTAAGGAAAAACAAAGAGTGTCTATGAAAACATTTATATGGGTAGCTCCCACTACTTCTTGTAGTTACATGGTGATCACAGCTCACTGGATCGATAGAGACTGAAAATTGCAAAAGAAGATCATTAGCTTTAAGCCAGTCACATATCACAAAGGAGATATCATTGCATCACACTTGATTGATTGTCTAGAAGAATGGAGAATTGAGAAAGTCTTCACAGTGACAGTTGATAATGCAAAGGGGAATGATAGAGCTCTACAGTTATTTGCAGATGCTTTGATTTCACGAGGACCTAATTCATTAGTTAAGAATGGTGATTATCTTCATATGCGTTGTTGTGCTCACATTCTAAACTTGATTGTCAGAGATGGTTTAGCTAAGGTGAATGATAGTATAGTAGCTATCTGGAATGCAATCAAGTATGTGAGGAAGCTTGTATCTTGATGTTGTCACTAGGTGGAATTCCATCTATCTTATGCTCACAGCCGCAATCAAGTTCAGGGTTGCATTTGAGAAGATGTTGGCTGAGGATAAGTTGTACAATGAGTACTTCATGGAGAATGAAGAGAATGGACATAAACGTGTTGGTCCTCCTACTTTTGCTAGTTGGGATGAAGTGTCAAGGTTAGTCAAGTTTTTGAAAATCTTTTTCAATTGCACACTGTCTTTTCAGCAATTAAGTCAATGACATTTTCTATCTGCTACAATGAGATTGTGATTACAGAGAGAAATTTGATCAGTCTAAGCAACAGTAGTGATACACTATTAAGGACATAAGCAATGGTGATGAGAGCTAAATTGAGAAGTATTGGGATGGTCTTCTCAACATGAATCCACTTGTGATCATTACAAGTATATTTGATCCGAGGAACAAAATGCAATTTGCTGGTCTTTGCTTTGACAAGGTTCATGGAAAAGACAGTGTGGAAGTTGTTCATCTCAGATCATCAATTAAGACTGTGATAAAGAAGCTATATGAGGAGTATGTCTTGAAGCTGAGCCCTCCTTCTCAAGGTGATAGTGGAGGAACCAGAAGTGATCATGGAGAATCAGCATGTGTAAGTGTCTTGTTTGATTTGTGAGATGATGATGGTTATGAAAGGATGAATTCTTTGTACTCTGAGATGGTTGCTAATACTGCAAATGAAGAATCTAGTAGTGAGATACATGAAGTATTGCCATCACATAAAAACATCCCCGAACAAACATAAGTCATGTTGTAAACACTATAACCATATGATGCTCCATTTACCGGAATCCGGCGTTGACCGATGTTGACAAAAAACTGTTCAGAAAATATTAATTTTATTATTTTTTGATTAACAATTGAAAATAATAAATTTTTACATAATTTTACTAAAACAATATATAAAATATACCACATAATAATATTAAAAATATACCACAAATAATTATATAACAAACAAACAATCAAAAATATAACAAAAAAAACAAAAAAACATTTTGTGGTATATTTTGTTATATTACTTTGTTATATACTTTTGGTAATATAACAAAATATACCACAAAATAATATAACAAAATAAACCACAAAATTTTTTTTGTGGTATATTTTTTATATATAAATTTGGTAATGAAAAGGTATATTTTGTTATATTAACAAATTTTGTAACAAAATATACCACAAATAAATTTTTGTGGTATATTTTGTTATATTATTTTGTGGTATATTTTGTTATATTACCAAAATTATATGACAAAATAATATAACAAAATATACCACAAATTTTGATTGTTTGTTTGTTATATCATTTTTTGTGGTATATTTTGTTATATTATTTTTGATATATTTTGTATTTTTTTAAATTCTTTTTTTTTTAAATAGAATTTTAATATTCAGCTCATTAAGTAATAAAAAGTTTAGAAAAATTAATGTAATTCATCATATCTATGTTTTATTATTGTTAAAGTAACTCTATAAAATAAATAAAAATAAGAGAAAATCAAAATTTAAGAACTCGTAATCAACCCATAATACCCGTAATAAAATGAGGTTGAATAGAGTATATATATAATCTATTTATATATATATATATATTTTTTTTTTTTTTTTCCTGTATATATTAGAATTTGTTTCCTGTATAGTTACAAAAAAAATACGTAGGTATATAAATCATTTTGTAGCAAAAAAAGTGTTACAGAATTGTTACAAACAAAAAATTGTAATTATATTATCATCACAACTACTACGTCATAACTATCTGTTACAAATTTGTTAATACTTTTGAAAATACCAATATTTTTGCTATAAAAAATCGACAATATTTTATCATATATTTGTTACAGATTTGTTACGACTAATGTTGTGTCAAATATTGCTACAACATTATTGCCACTATGTTGTAGCATATTTGCTACAATACCCGTCCATTACTATTTGTTAACAAAGTAGTTACAATATGTATTAACTTATCTTCCGTCACTAATGTGTATCATCAATTTGTTGTTATAATATAATTTTCTGTTGTCGCAAATGTGTATCATCAATTTGTTTTTATTGGGACGAGATCATTGTTCATTGGTTTCAGGAAAACAATTGGTTGTGGTGGTATTAGCGAAAGAACACTTTTTTACATTGGTGATTTTTCGAAACGATTTTCACGTTGTTGAACATGGTTAAAGTTTCCTACAAACAGAAAATATGATTCGAAAGAGTTATCAAATAAAAAGTGTGGAAAATATTATCGGCGGTGACATATGCACTAAGACATGACTAAATCAAAAGTTTTATGTTCCAAGGCATGAGAATATTTGTTGGATTCTCCATCTTAAGACATTATTGCATTTGGTTGAGTTTTTTTCCCTTTAATCATTGAAGTTCTTAAGTATATTTAGAATGAAAATATATATGACTCAAAGACATATGTCAAATATATGGGTTTCTCAAGTATTTTCACACCTTCGATTGTGTATTTTATGTGCAATATAATGTTACTTATTTTGAGAATCAAAAATTTATTAATGGTTTGCAACGAAAATATAAAAATAAATATTTTTAAATTCCATGCCACTGGTAGATTTACTTAAGAAATAATTATAGGAGATGAAAGAGATTTTCTTATAAGTAGAGTGATTCTGATAGATAAGATAGAAGTTCTTTTTTACATCCATAAATAGTTAAACTCAATAATCATTGCCCCTCGTTATACTATATAATTAAATTTTTAATCCATTTGCGGATGGAACTCGTGTTACTAGAGGTTGACACAAAACCAAATAATATTATGGTTGGCATAAAATGAACATACGACTCTTAAAGTTCAACTTTTTCGATCCAGTTGTCGACAAAGAGGCAGCAATGATTTACAATCAACTTTTTATAAGTTTCTTTTTTCCATTTTTATTACATTTTTTTTTCTGTATTTTAAATATTTTATTTTAGTTTTGTAAAACTAATTTTATTTTCATTGATATGTTAAAAACACACATAATCCAAAACACCAATCTAACCTCCTCTGTTGCTTTAATACGTTCAAAAATACAAATTTTGTGGTTTTATTTTATATCTCACTCACATTATAACATAGCACAATAGTGGGAGTTTTGTGACTTTGATTAACTGACAGTTGTAAAAATCATCCAGCCGGGAGTTTAGTATGTTATATTAAAAGAATAATTGTTTGATTCCATTTAAAATAAATAGTGTTGAACAAAATTTAAACTATGAATGAGGATAAGTAGATTCGTAGGATACTTTGCGATTTTAGTTTCACATTATTATTTTAATATAATACTTAAAATAATTTTTATATTTGTATTTTTTTTAAAAAGTTCCGCGACCGCTATTGCAAACGTTTGAGTGACGGAACTTTTGGATTTTAACTGGTAACTACATATTAGGAAAAAATGAAGAAAATGTGTTTTCTTATTCCTCTTTATTCTTCATTTTTCTTACCATTTAAGAGTAATATTTTTCATGTTATTCTTTGACTTTCCTCATCAAATTTAATGAAGAACAAAATTAGAAAAGAACAAATATTAAAATTCATTTTTATTTTAAAAAATATATGATAATGCTTATTAAAAATATTTGTATTGGAATGTACAATCATTTCATATCTTTTCAATATATTTATAATAGAGAAATTTGTTTTTTTGGATTTCATGTTAAATTAATCTTAAGACATTATTTGAAAATTATATTTGTAGTAAATTAATTTAAGAGATTTTTATATTGAAAAAATAAAATAATAAATTTCAAATTATTGTTACAATTTTATTTAGGCTAATAATATTAACATGAAATATATAAATTGAATTTACAAATTATATGTTAAAATCAACTGTAAAATTAATTTTAATATTTTTTTCATTGAAATTTGATTTAGTTATTATTTAATCTATGTTTTAAAAATATATTGTTATTGTTTTGATACCGTTTATTATAATAATATATTTAATTAATTCTCAGTATTTTTTCAGTCTCTCAAAAATTATTTGATATAATTTTTTTTTTGTCAACAAGTTTAATTGATTAACTCAAATAAGCCAATAATATAGATTATTGTTTACATATAAATATATCGATTTGGTGAAACCAAAAGATTCACAGATTCCTGAATCTAATTTGTTTGAAATTTCTCCGAGAAGGGTTATTCTTTGACTTGTTTCCATACGAAGACTCATAATAAAGATATGCTGATATACGAACTCAATTATGCAATCTTATATTTTTCAATCATAAATTCATATATATAAATTGTAATTACAAAGGGTATAACTATTAATAAGTTCTAACAAATGAGTATAACTATAAAAATCACAAATGGTATAAAAATCCAAGGGTAAAATATACTAAAGGAACATAAATGCGTCCTCAACAACCAATTTTTTGCAGTCATAAACGGATTTTAAACCAGTTATAAAAAGTTTCTTTACCTTCGCATGTTTTTTTTACAACAGGTTGGAATGTTTTTGCGAATACAAAATATTAATCGTTGGAGACTCTTTGATATTTCTTAGATACATTTTTCTTTTGGATTTTATATATATAGAAAAAAGAAATTATTGTTGACAAAAAAAGAAAAAAGAAAAAAGAATTTATTACCTCTAAAGATATGATTGAATCTCCATTCATAATTATGAAGGTCTTTTACGACTAGTTGTTGAGTTGGAGTTGGCTGAGACACATTCTAAGCATAATTAAATACAGAAATGTCATATGAAAACTTAAAATTTGAGCCAAAAGACTTCCATGATTATGAATGCAGATTCAAACATATCTTTAGAGGTGATAATTACTTTTTGATTCTATGTTTAGAGATTCAAACATATATTTAAACATTTAAACATTCACATTTCTTATATATTTTTCATTCAATGATTTTTTTTCTTCTTCTAAAACTCCATGTATTTATTTCCATAACACCTAAAATTTTGAAGTCAGACATTAAAAAAGTCAGTCAAATTTGAACTTTGGCGCGTTATTTATTTTGTTATTAAGTTATTCTTGTGTGTTATTTAGTTTTGCTATTGAGTTATTTTGGTGCATTAATAACTTTCATAATCTAAAAAAAAATTAACATGTTAGACTTAAAAATCTTAATTTACATTTTCAGAAAAATATATTTTTACTAAATTTACTTTCAAATTTATAATTCCACTTTAAAAGAAAGTAAAATATATTATAATTTGGTTTCAAATTTATCTCTGCCATTAAGCTGAACTTCTACTTATCAAGCTTAGGTACATACAATTTTAGCCTCCAATGCTCGAATTAGGTCTTCTACTTATCAAGCTTATGTTTCGTATTTCAACTTGTATTAGCCAAATATTGTCTTTATCTTGTTCTTAGCATGTATTCTTAAAATATTGTCCCTGTAAGGATAAGAAGATGAATAAAATTATTAGTTAAGAACATATATGCATATACATAATAAAATATACGATCCTATAATTTCAAAAAAAAAAAAAAAAAAAAAAAAGTGTACATGAAACACATCCACATGGTCTTAAATATATATATATATATATATATATATAAAATCTATAAATAATTTGCTTGTTCAAATACCAGGCTAAATGCAAAGCTAGCAACCTTTTCGTTTGATTTTTGTAATTTTCTTTTTGATAAATGCGACTATATTTATTTTCCATCATGTGCTTTTAAACTTTATAAAAATTTTAAATTTTATAATATTTGAAAATTTGCCAAAGTTTAAATATTTAAAATAATATTCCATTAAAAATTGGTTTCACTAAAAAACCGGATTAAACCGAATAAAAATTTTAAATTTGGATGCATGGTAAGTCAAATTTTCTGCTCATTAGGATCTTGAATCATTTTTGTTTTTATTATAATAGACTCTCAACCATTGCCAACAAGTTTTAACCAATGTGGGACATTGAAAACAC
This sequence comes from Turritis glabra, assembly GCA_900406565.1. Lineage (NCBI taxonomy): Eukaryota > Viridiplantae > Streptophyta > Magnoliopsida > Brassicales > Brassicaceae > Turritis > Turritis glabra. Next base: position 1,243,262 of record OVBN01000173.1, on the reverse strand, counting down.
TTTGATTTTTTTCATCGATTGAGTAATATATTTCCGAGTTCAAAAATTCAAATCACAACATATGCACAAAAAATCTATATTTTTATTAAGTATATGTATCTATATGATAATTCAAGATGATAGAAGATAGAAGGAATCATAAATTTAAATCTTAACAAAATGTTTCAAATATAATAACTAAAAATATATGCTTTTTTTTAAGTCACATTTACGGATTATAAGAAATTTAGTTATCCTTTTTTTGATAAAATTTGAAAATATTCTATTAGATTTTTTTGTTACAGATCCAATTGTAACGCCCATCTCCCGGAAAAAAGACTTTTGTCAAAAATATATATATATACATGGCTATATGTATATGTATCAAAACGTCGTTGAGTTGTTTAAGCTGTCGGAAAAGATTGGCCGAGGTTGGCAGGAAGTCGCGATTGGTTGCAGACCGATAGGACCGGTCCGAGCGACTTCGGTGATCGGTTGAAAACCGATCGTGAGTGTCAGCAGACTTTTTCTGTTTCTGTTGATCCTACCTACATCTTTTAAAGTCACGTTTTTCCTTATATTTCTTCTTCCTGGGTTGTTGGCTGCTCTTTTATGAGAGAGAAAGAGAAGGAGAAAGCTTGAGAGCTGGGAAAAGAAAGAAGAGAGAAAGAGAGGAGAAAGCTTGGTGTGGGTTGAGGAAAGAGGAGTGAAGGGAGTCCGAGCTTGGTTGTGGCTTAGGAAGGGAGGGAGATCGATTTACTGAGGCATAGAGGGAGTGAGAGTTCACTCCTGGGCTTCGAGTGCTGTTCTTGAGTCGATTCTTCCAAGGATCTAAGGTGAGTGCGTGACCATGAGCTTATCTAAACTTTTGAGGTGGATTTATGTGTTTTTGGTTGATTTGATTTTTTGTGGTATTTGAGATGGATTTTTGCTGAATCCATGAGTTGTGTTGCTTATTTTCCTTGTGTTTTGGGTTGGGTATGAGCCTAATTGGTTGGGAAAAACTTGGTTGTGGAGTAAGTGACCGATTGATCTAGCAAAAAATGGATTTTCAGAGGAAGAAATCGTGCTGGAAAAAGTTGTCTCGCGTGACCGCGCTCGGCCACCGTGATCAGTTGCAGACCGATCGCGTGATCACGCTCGACCACCGTGATCGGTTGCAGACTGATCACCTGTGCTATCTGTCAGGAAGCTGTGCTCGACCACTGTGATCGGTTGCAGACCGATCGCGCATGATCGCGTTCGACCACTGTGATCGGTTGCAGACCAATCCAGTGCTTGCTCGTGCAGTTTTCTGTTTTCTTCCGACCGATCCCCGTTGCTGAATGTGTTATCTTGGTTGTTTTGCCTTGCTTATTGAGTGGTTGGTAATCTCTTGTTTGTGTGTGTAGCTCGTAGATGGGAGGACCGTCTCACTAAATATTTGTGATAATACTTACGCAACTCATTAGGAAAAGATAAAGTGTGATCATGGAATCTAGGCGATGAAGAGAATGATGATTTAGGACTCGTTGTTGTATTGTTGGTCGTATTTTATTATGTTTAATAAGTACGAGTTCATATTGACGTTTTATGTGGAGTTAAAATGTATGTTGAATTGTATGTTTGAAGTATGTATAATAAAAGCGAATTTTATTGTGTTAATTGCGTTTTTGGAGTATAATTAATATGTATGGACGTATTAATTATTATTGTATATAAAAAAAGGGTCGGGTCGTTTCATCAATTCAATCAGATATACCCAAAATATGCTGTGTCTTTAAATGTATCTACAAATTAAAATAACGATTATATATATATATTTTTAAAATTGTTAAAATGGTTTTAAGACCAATAATATTGTGATGTAATTTATTACAAAACAATATTATAATCTATAAGTGTCTTCCCTTTTTATAATATTAAATGTATTTTGTTCACTGGCCTTTTCCGTTGTCCGGTTTCGAAGGAGTTATATAAAAACGAGGGGGAGGAGGAGGGATCGGTGGTCCACTTATGGTCACTTTGTCACATTACCATAGCAAAATACCATCTCACGATATATATATATATATATATATATATATATATATATATATTAGAAGTAAATAAAGCATCCAATAATATACAAACTCATCAAATATTTTTCCACTCAACCGTGCTTTTACATTATTTCTCCGAAATTTCTTCGAAAAGAGCTATTCTTTAATTTGTTTCCATCCGAAGACTCATAATAAAGATATTTTGGTATACAAAGTCAATTATGCAATCTTGTATTCTCAATCATAAATTCACCTAAAATTTTAATTACAAAGGGTGTAACTATTAATGAGTCCTAAAAAATGAGTATAACTATAAAACTGTATTGACAAAGGGTATAAAAACCCAAGGGCAAAATATACCAAAAACGAATATAAATGAGTCATCAACGATCCATTTTTTCACTGTCGTAAACGGATTTAAAACAAGTTGTAATATGTTTCTTTACCTTTCATTTTCCATAACTAGTCGGAATTTCGTTTGCGAATGCAAAAAAAAAAAAATTGATCGTTGGAAACTCTTTTATATTTCTTAAATATAAATTTCCTTTGAATTTTAGATATATATATATATATATATATATAAGCTCTTAGAAAAAAATTAGTACCTCTAAAGATATGTTATTGTTGTTAAGTTATTGTTGGCTAATACACATCCTAAACATCCTAAACATAATTCAATACATAAATGTCATATGGAAACTTAAAATTTGAACCAAACTTGAGGTTATATCTTAGTCAACCCCGAGTCTAAAGGCCTCTATGGTTATGAATGGAGATTCAAATATATATATTTAGAGATTTAAACATTGACATTTCTTATTTATTTTTTTATAATGATTTATGAGACATCATGTGAGATATCAAACTGATATGAGAAAAGTTTGAATACAGGTTGAAAGTGTTGTCAGGTCAACTCGGATGAGTATAATCAAAGAATAGTGAACGCGGTGTAAGGATTTTAAATCGCAATTACCAAGTTTAATTGAATTTGTCTAGAGTGGAATGAGAAGTTTATATTTAACATGGTGAAGTGGATAGAGGGTAAAAGTAAAGTGTCCTGACTTGAGCACCTTATATATAATAGAAGTGGATTGCTTATTTGTTTTTCAACGATTTATGAGACATCAAACTGATATGAGAAATCTACATTTATATTTTGTTTTGTTTCGTATAAGACATTAATGCAAATACAAACCATTTATTTAATTAATAATACAGTCATAAAACTGAGCACAGATACATGTATAAAACCATACATATGATCAATAATTAATATGCATTTTGTTCACCGGCCTCCTCCTCCTCTGCATGATGTCGAAGGAGGTACATAATAACATGGGGGAGAAGGGCCTGCTCACAATATTAAAAAGATGGTTTCATTAGTTTATCCAATCAATAATTTTTTAACAATTAAGTATTAGAAAAATAAATGATTAGTTCATACATCCTATCATCTCGGGATTCGAAATAAATAGAAACAATTGCAAATGATTTTAAAATCATCATGTACAATATAATACTCTCTCAATTTCAAAATAAATGATATTTTAGTATTTTACACATAAATTAAGAAACATAGTTAAAACTCTATTATACCCCTAATTTAGTTTTATTATTTTTTTCATGTAAACATTTGTTAATTTTGGCTAAGGTTAAAAAAAGAATAGGCTAGAATGTCATTTATTTTGAAATGGAGAGAGTATAAGGGAAGTGTTTAAAATAAGATCTTAAATTTATTTTTTATTTAACAACTAACAAATAATATAAACTAAAAAAAATTATGTGTAAGTATATGGATTGGCTAATGGTTTTCTTATTTTTTCCTTGTTTCCTTCAATTCTAATAAATATAAAGATTCATATATCATATATGTATAACCAACAAAAAAAGATAAATAAGGTTTGTATACATTTTGGGTTTCTAAGTTTTCACATCAGAGTCATTTTTTTTTCTGTTTCTTGATAAAATCTATTTTCAAATGGTGAGTAAAATCATAAAATTCAAGCATTTCTCGTTTTTTATGATGATTGATTGTTCATATACCCAAGAATTGAAAACTGATTTAGTAAGAATCTTAACAACAAATGTAGAAAAGTAAAATAACGTATATATATAACCTCTAAACATACCGAAAGATTACATAAATTTATCATTTGTAAGTATCAAACATAATATGTGATATGAAATTTAGAAAATTTATGCAACTTTCTAGAAAGAAAAGAACTCAAATGAAAAAAAAAAAAAAACATGAAAATGAGTGTAAATACTAACGTGGGTAGCGTCTGGCTTCTGTGAATCCAACTTGAGAGCAGACAAATAAAAGCAGAAGAAGCGCAGACAAAAGAAGAGAAACTAAATGTGATTTCTTTGTAGCCATTTATGGTCCACTTTGTCACATTACCATAGCAAAAGACCATCTCGCGATATATATAGAAGTAAATAAAGCATCAGTTATATACAAACTCATCACATACTTTTCCACTCAACCGTGCTTTTACACTATTTCTCCGAAATTTCTTCGAAAAGGGTTATTCTTTGGCTTATTTCCATACGAAGACTCATAAAATATATTTGGTATACAAAGTCAATTATGTAATCTTATATTTTTCAATCAAAAATTTATATAAACTTGTAATTACAAAGGGTATAATTATTAATGAGTCCTAACAAATGAGTATAACTATAAAACTGTATTTACAAAGGGTATAAAATCCAATGGCAAAAATATACTAAAGAAATATAAATGAGTCCTAAACGATCACTTTCTTTTGCAGTCGTAAACGGATTTTAAACCAATTGTATAAAGTTTCTTTATCTTGAAAGACATTTTTATTAACTAGTCGGAATGCCGTTTGCGAATGCAAAAAAAGATTGATCTTTGGGGACTCTTTGATATTTCTTAAATAAAAATTTCCTTCAGATTTTAGATATATATGAGCTCTTAGAAAAAAAAATTAGTTGGCTAAGACAAATCCTAAGCATAATTCAATACATAAATGTCATATGGAAACTTATATTTGAACCAAACTTGAGGTTATATCTCAGTCAACACCGAGTTCAAAAGACCTCCATGGTTATGAATGGAGATTTAAAAATATATTTAGAGATTTATACATTCACATATATTTTTTATTCAAGGATTTTTTTCCCTTCTAAAAAGACCATGAATTTGTATTCATAAAACCTCAAAATTTTAAAGTCAAACATTGAAAAATGAATCATGCATTTTTAGGTTATAAATTGTTCAGTGAAAAGTGTTAATCAGATTTGAATTTTTGGCGTGTTATTTATTTTGTTGTAAATCAAATGTTATTAACTTTCTAAAATTAAAAAACAAGTTAACATTCTTTCCAAAGTTTCTATAAAATGTATCATTAATATTGAAATATATATATATATATATATATAGATATTAACATATTAGACTTTAAAATCTTATTTTTTGCATTTTTATAAAATATTTTATAAAATTTACTTTGAAACTTATAGTTCCACGTTAAAAAAAATATATAGTATTTTATAATTTGGTTTCAAATTTATATCTGCCATTATGCCGAACTTTGATCGTTCTACTTCTCAAGTTTCCATCTATGAAACCTACTTATCTATTTGGTTTAGGTACATACAATTTTAGCCTAATAAGGTCTTCATCTTATCATTTGGTCTGCCTCACTTATGTTTCCTATTCTACTTGTATTAGCAAAAGATTGTCTTCATATTGTTCTTAACTTGTATTCTTAAAATTTTGTCGCTGTAAGGATAAGAATATGAATAAATTTATTAATTAAGAAAATATATACATATACGTACAAATTAAAATATGCGATCCTATAGTTTCAAATATATAAAAAAAAGTGTACATGAAACACATCCACAGGGTCTTCAAAACCAAAAATAAAGTTTTCAAATATAGATAAGTTAAGCTCTTATGCCTTATCTATCACTAGATTAAGATACAAATATCTACTCATGAATTCTTAGGCAAAGAAAACTCCACAACAGGCATGGCAAGTGTAGTATGCAAGTTTGATTTTTTTTTCTTTTCTTTTTAATAAGACTATATAAAAGTTCAAAACTGTAAACTCTTCTACTTTTGCTTGGTATCCGAAGAAATTGTAGATAGAATCCGACTACAAGGGTTTGCCATATTCCCCTTTAAGATCTCACCCTGGTTAATCGGTAGACTAACAACATTGAGCCTATAGTTTTTTTTTTTTCTGTCTAAATATATTTAAAAACGTTACACAATATCTAAAAAATCAGTATAGTGAAAATATTGGTAATGACCAAGATTGGAGTCACTCAACGTATAACTTCGACAATCTTTAAACAACATTACATATAGATCGAGTATTGTTTCTATATTCCAAGGGCGTGTGATGTGGGTCACATCTTCGGAGTTTTCGACTCGAGGACGTCTACATGGTGGTGGTCTCTTGGTTAGTACTTGGGAGGAATCGTATTTGGCAATAGGAGTTCCACATGATCCTGATGGTGCGTATATATTTCTGGACCCATATCGCCACCTATTTCATAGCCAAAATATTGATATATTAGTGATAAAAAATAGATGCTCGATTTGACGTATATCAATGTATGTTTGATCCATTTTAAGCCTAACGGAACTAGATTTGATTCTACATATAAAAATATCATCAATATATCAATTTGGTGGAGCCAAAAGATTCATGATCTAATTTGTTTGATATCCTACTGAGAGCAAATAAGAAGTTGAATGGGATGTATATGGTATTTTGAAAATAGAGTAGAGCCAAAAGTTGACACTTGAGCATCTAAAAAAGCGAGTCACTTGTTCATCCTAATTGAGAAGAGTATCAAAATTAAACCGATATATCAATAATATCGTTGTGCTATATAAATGTAAAGCTTTTGGTTCATGAAACAACCTTATTTTCCTAATCAACTAAAGAAAATTCGAAATTGATGTTGGGATTTAAGGAAGTAAATGTCGTGATGCGCAATTTTTTATGCTTATTTTTCTCTTAGTATATGTTATCTTCATTCAACTAAAATCTTTTTTTTTTTTTTTTTTTTTTTTTTTTTTGGTTTGAATGTTAAATTTTATTCAAAAATAAAGACATTGTTTACAAGATTTGCAACTGTTTTTTAGGGGATACTAAACAAAAAGCAAAACATAAAACTTAAGTTATTCGGAAGACGCTGCTAAGGCTGTCGGTAGTCGAACCAAAGGCTGAGGGCGTTGTGAAGCTTCGAATGTCCTTGAAGTTTGATTGTCGAGAAGCGATTTTTCGCCGTTCGATCGATCATGGCGATAATGGTTGTCGCCTGTTGTCCGTTTTCCCCATGTTTTCTTCTATTTCTCTCGTGCCATATTGCATGAGCTGAAGCTTGGAACACATACCGAAGGATGTATCGAGTTGTTCCTTTGAAAGTATTGTCGGATAGCATTGTCGAAATGTGATGGAAAGAGGTTGTGTACCTTTGCCGAAAGATAGAGATAGTTAGCCCCTTCCAAACCTGTGATGTGAACCAGCATTCAAAGAGTAGGTGGTTCCATGTTTCCAACGGGTCATTACAGAAGACACAAGCACCGGAAGGAGTGCCTATCCAATGCATCATCCGATCCCCTGTCGTAAGCCTATTATGGGTTGCTAGCCACAAGAAAAAAGAGAACTAAAATCTTTTACATTTCATTATCACACCTTAGTTTTATATTGTCATATTACTTCACCCTCAACCAATTTTTGAAAACATGAAAGATTGCAAAGGTTAAGAATTGTGTGATTCTCTTGTTATGTTAACTAACCTGTTATACTAGCTGATCTACAAGACCAATCACAAACATCAAGCAAAACACAAGACGTAGCAGAAGAACGTGATCTTCTCTTCATCGCCATTGGCTCTTCTTATGTGGAGACCAGAAACCATCTTTTCTTCTCATGCCAATACTCATCATCGATCTGGTCGACTCTAACTAAAGGTATCCTCCAGGACGACTTTACAGTGAGCTGGACTTCAATCATTCCCTTATTACTTGATTCCACAAAGCATAGCCTACATCTTTTTATCCTGAGGTATGTTTTCCAAGCTTCGATTCACAGCATCTAGCGAGAACGGAATGGACGAAGGCATGGGGAACTAGCTCTATCGGCTTCAACGCTATCCAAACTTATTGACAAAAATGTCCGAAACAGGCTAAGCACCATACCGCATTCGAGACACCAGAGATTTGAAGCTGAACTCCGGTTTTGGTTTCATACTCGTGGTATTGATTAAACTAACTTCTAGTTATGGTTTAAAAACACCGACAAAACTTATTTCTGCTTCTTAACTATCTATGATGTATTTATTGTAAAAACGTTTTTTGTTGAATATAATTTTGCATGCATACAAAAAAAATAAAATAAACTAAAACAAAAATTATGAGAAACTAAATAGATATGAGACTTTTATATTTAGATGCCTAATATATGTTATATATTATTAAGAATAACAGTCAAAATGAACACGGTTGGTAGTTTAGCTAGTTGCTATACTTCCAACTAATTTTCCTCTCCCAGCGTTACGACTTTAATTTGCGACTTATTTGCATGATTGCATCTATTAAAACTTATTTTTTTATTGTTTATGAACCAATAGTCAACTTTTTTTTTTCTCTTGTAGTCCAGACGAATTCACATTGCCATCAACAACAGACGAATTCATATCCACATGTTATTAAAAGACTGATGAGTGATGACAACATTGGATTTTCCAAATATAAATACCCACGTGTTATTTAAAACTATCACTGTTTAATCGTGTCTTAAATCGTGGAAAGAAAAAATATTTCTTAACAAGATCATGCAAGTGATGTCCGTGATTTCGTTCCTTCAAAACTTTTTGAAACATCTCAAGTTTCGAGCAGCCTGAGAGAACGATATTTTCCAACGGCTTTAACCTACTAGAGTTCCTTACAGTTTCAAACATTAACTATCTTGGGCGCTACGAGTACGACACTAGCATAAACTATTTTCCTTAATATGGATGACAATAACAAATCCATAAAACTGGAGAAAGAAATCAACTTGAGTTCCACAAAATCAAGTGGGTGACCACATCAGGTGATCAGTTGCAGAATTGGCTATATATTTCTACCTTTTAACAAATTATGAAGTTCTATTTTTACACTCTTCAAGTTATTAATGTTGCATATACAAATTATACCATACATTATTATCACATTTTACAGGATTACATGTTTCAGGGATTTACTCTCTTGCAAAAGTCAGATATTAATTTGTGTTTGGTGTATATAAAAGTATTGGGCTAGATTATATTAGTTGGGCTTTGTATGTCTAAGTTGTGTTCTCGGTTAGGTTTAGCCGCTCACATACTCGTCTATATATATGATGTACATAAGTTTATTGACAAATAAGAAAGAGTATTCTCTAAATTTACATGGTATCAGAGCAAAAATATTCCTGAAACCTAAAACCTAATTTCTTTATTTTTCTTAAATTTGAGATCGTTTCTTTGATATTCTTTTTACTCTCTTCGATTAAGATTTTTGTGTGATCAAACCTGATTAAGATGTCTGGTCAAGAAGTTGTGGTTAAAAGTGGTGATATTCCACGCCGTATTCACTGTCTTCCGCTGATAATCCTGGCGCCATGATCACCTCTGTTTTGTTAACAGGGAAAAAGTATAACGAGTGGGCTTCTGAGATGATTAACGCTCTTCGAGCAAAGAAGAAAACAGTTTTTATTGATGGTACTCTACCAAAACCAGCGGCTGATAGCACAGATTTAGAGTCATGGACTTCTGTTAATTCCATGGTGATTGGGTGGTTGTGCACTTCTATTACTCCTCAGGTTCGCTCCACTGTTTCTGTAACACCCGTCTCACCCACTCTCGGGAACAGTGTGCCACGTGTAACATCCGTCTCACCCTCTCTCGGGAACGGCATGTTACCATAAATAACTCTAATAAATAAACGTTCATTTTATTAAATACCAATCACTTTCTTAAACACAAATCCGATAAACTGCTATAAATCCAACAATAAAATCCGTAACACAAATGTTTTATAAATCAACGCGGAAATACGTAAAGATCAATCCAAAACGACAACCCCGACACGTCAAGTACGAACTACTCGGCTGGCTCACCTGAAAGTGGGAAAAGAAGGGGGTGAGCAACAGGGGAGTCGCTCAGTGAGGTATGGGATGCTAATCCGCATGTCACTGACTCTGGTCTAAGAAACTAATCACAAAACAGCACAGAACAAAACATGAACAAACACAGCACCTATAGTGCTCAACCAACAGACAATTGCCCTACTATTGGATAGTGTCCAATCACACCCTCACCCTCGAGGTAACCACGGGCAATGCCCAATCTCATCCTCCAACGAGGTCAATTATGGGATAGTGCCCAATCTCACCGCCCGGAGGACGATTATCGATCTAAAGGTGCAGGGCAACAGATCGATTACGGATTGCCCTCACCCCGAACCCTCAAACAATGCGACGCGATACAGAAGTCCATCTCTGTACCCTCGCTAACATATATCCATATAATTGTATACTTATATATAGCAAACAATTAACATAAACAGTATGAACAGACATTTGGGTTGAATCATCTAATTTTCCTATGTCCAATATAAAAAAACAAACTATTTAGACTCGATCATAGAAACAAATCACATTTAGTTACTACACTATCCGTAACTAGAATCGTTGAACGAAGTACAGTAGTTTCTGAAATAGCCCTCACCTTAGCAACGGGAAAAGTACGGTTTCTGGACCTCAAACGCTTAATCCGACTCCGGATCTGAAACCAGCACGAAAAATCGAGTCAGACGGCTCTCGAACGGGAAAAAGCGGTTTTCGGGTCAACCGGTCAAAGTCAACGGTCAACGGTCAACGGTCAACCCGGAAAAGTCAACGGTCAAACCGGATCAGTTAAGCTAAACCGGAAATCAATTTCAAGAATCGAACCGGTTAACCTAAACCGTAATCAATTGATTTAAACCAACCGGTTAATCTAAACCAAAACCAAATCGATTTAAACTGACCGGTTTACCTAAACCGGAACCCAATTGATTTTAACCGAATTAAATCGAATTAAACCGAATTAAACCGAAATAAACCGACCAGTTAAGGTTAACCGGTCGGCGGCGAATATTCCGGCGACAGCTTACCGGAAAAGTCGCCGGCGGCGGGCGGCGGCGACACGGCGGCGCGTGAGACTCACGCGCTGGAGACTCGGCGGCGCGTGGACTTCACGCGCGTCCTTTGACCGGCGCGTGGCGGCGCGTGAAGCAGCGGCTCCAGCAGCGGCTGGTCTCTCAGGCTTCGTCTCGTCGTCACGAATCCGATGGTGGTCTTGGATTTGCGAGATTCAAAACGGTTAGAGAGAGATCTAGGAAAAACTAAACGGACCAACACCAAAAGCTTTTAAAACCGGTTTTCCGAGATTACCTTGGGCTAATCTCGGTGGTGGCTCGGTCGGGCTTAGCTCGGAAAGTGATGGACGGCGGTTCGACGGAGGTTCAAGCTCTGACGGAATTTCTGCAGAGTTTCTCTACTCAGGAGAGTTGTGGAATATATGAGAGAAATAAGTTCTATGTATAGAGAAATATGAGAGAGGGTACCTAGGGTTTTGGTTAGTGGTCTTATTGGGCCTAATGGGCCTCGGGAAAATGAAACGGGCTTGGGCCCAAAAAATGGGCCGTTACAATTCTCCCCCACTAACATGGAATTCGTCCCCGAATTCTGATCCCGACTCGGTTGCCCGTTTCGATCCTGAAAAAGCTCTGGGTAGTCTGCCCTCATCGCAGCTTCGGGTTCCCAGGTGTCCTCCTGAATCCCGTCTCTCTCCCATCAAACCCTGACATTCGCAACCATCTTTCCTTGTACGTCTTTTTCTTGACGCTCCAAAATCTCAACTGGTCGACTCAGCACCGACAGATTCTTACGGAGATCACTAGGCGGATGCTGCAAAATGAGCTCTGGCTCTCTGACAACTTTCCTCAGAACTGACACATGAAACACATCATGGAAGTCTGATAACTCTGCCGATAAATCCAAACGATAAGCTACTGCTCCAATCCGCTCAACAATAGGGTACGGTCCCATGTACCTCGGCTTAAGCTTCTTTAGCTTTCGAGTCTTAGCACCTCCCTGAAATGTCCTCATCTTCAGGTATACTAAGTCGCCCACCTCGAACTCTAAATCTTTTCGGCGCTTATCCGCATAACTTTTCTGACGGTCATGAGCTTCCTTTAACCGCCTCTTGATCAACTCCACTTGCTCTGCCGCCTCTTGAACCACTTGCTCTGCTCGCATGATAACTGTTGTTGTAGGAAAACTCTGCAAGTGGGAGATACTTTCCCCAGTTTCCAACCCAATCTAACACACATGCCCTGAGCATATCCTCCAAAGTCCGAATAGTCCTCTCTGACTGACCATCTGTCTGCGGATGATAAGCGGTACTCATATGAACCTTGGTCCCCAACGCCTTCTGAAAGGCTCGCCAAAAAGTAGAGGTGAACTTTGTGTCGCGATCAGACACTATACTGACAGGCACCCCATGCAACCTCACAATCACATCAAGGTACTTCTGAGCCAACCGAGCTGCATCATCCGTTTTCTTGATCGCAAGGAAATGAGCTGACTTGGTGAGTCGATCAACGATAACCCATATGGCATTAGATCTACCACTAGAAACTGGTAGACCAGTCACAAAATCCATAGTCACCATATCCCATTTCCAAGCTGCTAATGGCAGGTTCTGCAATAAACCACTAGTTACCCGATGTTCTGCCTTTACCATCTGACATGTCTGACAACAAGCTACAAACTCTGCCACGTCCTTCTACATCTTGGTGTTCCCGGGGTGAATGGCAAACCGTGAGTGATGTGCCTGCTGCAAAGTTGACTTCCTTAACTGCATATCCTCTGGCACACATACTCGGTTCCTGAACAACAACATCCCATTCGCAGCTCTGTGAAATCCGTCTTTCTCAATTTGCTTACCAAATGATCCGTCTTTCTCTTGAGCCTGACGTATCCTCCACAACAAATCTGCCTGATCTAAAGCCTCGAGACCAATTGTGTCTCCCTCTACAGTAACCGAACACAATCTGAGGCTAGCAAGTGTCCCAATCAGCTCCTCAACCTCCTTAGTCCCTGATACGTCGCTCCTGCCCCTACTCAAGGCATCTGCCACAAGGTTGGCCTTACCCGGATGGTAAGTGATCTCTAGATTGTAGTCTGCCAAAAACTCAATCCATCGGCGCTGCCTTAAGTTCAAATCTCCCTGCGAAAAGATGTACTTCAGACTCTGGTGGTCGGTGAGAATCTGTACCTTCTCTCCATTAAAGTAAGCTCTCCAAATTTTTAGAGCGAACACCACGGCTGCAAACTCCAAATCGTGAGTGGGGTAGTTAGTCTCGTGAGGCCTCAACTGGCGTGATGCATAAGCAATAACTCGCCCCTCCTGTGTTAACACACAACCCAATCCAACTCCTGAAGCATCAGTGTACACTGCATATGGTATCCCTGGCCGAGGAAGTACCAACACTGGGGTTGTTGTCAACTGCCTCTTCAACTCAGCGAAACTCTGGGAGCATAAATCTGTCCATTCAAACTTGACGTCCTTGCCCGTCAATCGTGTCATCGGTTTGGCTATACTAGCAAACCCCTTGACGAACTTCCTGTAATACCCTGCTAAACCCAGAAAGCTGCGAACCTCGGTAGCACTCTTTGGCGTTGGCCACTCTGTAATAGCAGTAATCTTCTCTGGATCTACTGCAACTCCTGCCTCTGAAACTACATGGCCTAGAAACCCAATCCTCCTCCGCCAAAAGCTACACTTGCTCAACTTAACAAACAACCGCTGCTCCCTGAGCTTATCAAGCACAATCCGCAAATGCTCAGCATGCTCCTCTCTGCTCCGAGAGTAAATCAGAATGTCGTCGATAAATACAATCACACACTTATCCAAGTGTTCGCGAAACACATCGTTCATCAGCTTCATAAATGCGGCTGGTGCATTCGTCAAACCGAATGGCATCACAACAAACTCATAATGACCATAACGAGTCCTGAAAGCTGTCTTCTGCACATCTGCCTCTGCAACCGCAATCTGGTGATAACCTGACGCCAAATCTATCTTTGAAAACCATGACGCCCCCTGAAGCTGATCTAACAACTCATCAATGCGCGGCAGTGGATACTTATTCTTGATGGTTACCTTGTTCAAGCCTCTGTAATCGATACAAAGCCTGAAACTCCCATCCTTCTTCTTTACAAACAGCACTGGCGCTCCCCATGGTGATCTACTCGGCCTGATAAACCCTTTTTCTGACAAATCATCGAGTTGCTTTTTCAGCTCTGCCATCTCTGCTGGAGCCAAGCGATAAGGAGCACGCGAAACAGGTGTCGTCCCTGGTTCCAACTCAATATTAAGAACATCTCCTCTAATCGGCGGTGGCCCCTTTAAGGGCTCAAACACATCCTCATACTCTGCTACCACAGGTATCTCACGAAGATTCTGTTCTCCATCATCCTGAATCATAGTTGTGGTAGCCAAAAATCCCTCTGCTCCTCTGTCCAATAAGTCCTCGGCCTGTAACATAGATATGATGGAGACTCTCTTATTCGACCGAATCCCCTGGAAAGTGATCGTCTCCTCTGCGCTCGGAACATGCACTCTGGCCTTTGGGCAATCAAGCCCTACCTGATGACACACTAACCAGTCCATCCCGAGAATCACATCATAATGGTTCAACTCCATTTCTGCTAAGTCTCCGACGAATTCAACTCCCTCCAGAAAGACTGGTATGTCACGATGGATGCCTGTAGCTCCCAACTTCTCTGTGCCAACAGTCTCGATCTTCTTAACTTTCGGCTCGAAAACTCCCTGAAATGGCCAACACTTGACCAAACCCGGACACACGAAGCTATGCGAAGCTCCTGTGTCAAACAGCGTATACGCTGCTATACCCCCAACAATAACCGATCCTACACGAGTAGCACAACAAAACGAACCTCACAAAAGACTAACCACGGAAACAATAACAGGATAATAAAATATAAAAATAAATTACATACCTGCTATTGGTTCTTCTCCTGCATAGTCTCCCATAGCAAACACTCGTGGAGCGATGGCTGGACGTTTGGGCGGTGGTGGCGGAAGTACGTCTCCCGTTCTCTTGGGACAATCCCTGAAGTAATGACCCTGTTGACCACAATTGTAACAGGCCCTCGGTCCAACCGCTGGTGGTGCTGTCTGCCTGAAAACTGGTGCAACCACTGCCTTACCTCGACAATTCTTCGCCAAATGTCCTATCCGTCCACAGAAAAAACACTTGGGACACTCCCCAAAATGGTTACGCTGACAGCGAGAACAACGAGGTGGTCCTGACTGACCCACTGTCCTCCTCTGTGGCTCTGGAGCCTTCCCGAACCTCTGCTGCGAGACCCTGCTGAGCTTCTGTTCCTCTGCGAGACCCATCTCCTGAATGGCAGCCTTCTCTACAAGCTCCAACATGCTGTGGTAGTCCCTCACTGCACAGCGGTTGCGAATCTCCACTCGCAACCCCTTCATGAACCTCTTGACAAGCTCCTGCTCATCCATATAACGCCCAAGGATCCTGCGAAGACGGCTAAACTCGAGCTCGTACTCTCGGACTGTCATACTGCCCTGTCTAAGATCCTGGAAGGCATTCTCCTTCTCATCCATGGCCTCTCGAGGGAAGTACTTACAGGTGAACTCCCTCCTGAAATCATCATATGTCAGCTCAAAACGTCCACGTGCCCCCTCAACAACTGCCTCCCACCAGGCTAGGGCATCATCTCTCAAGTACTGCGTAACCAAATCTAGACGGTACTCGGTAGGACACCTCATATGATCAAGGTTGCGCTCTAACTGCCTCCTCCAGTTATCCGCAACAGTAGCATCCATAACTCCTCCAAACCGATCCAGCCCCATGTCCTTCATCTGCCTCATCAACTCCCAATATGAAGGACCCTCTCTGACCCTGGCAGGTGGTGGTGGCGGGAATGGGTCACGATCAACTGGCTCGTGAATAACACGATGAACCTCCTCTGCGGCCTTCTCTCTACCCATCTGACCTCTGAACCTCTCTCGGTACAACCTCAGCTCCTCCAACAACTCTGCATGACCCGCGGCCTGCTCTGCTCCCTGCATAACAACTGGTGGTGCCTGCTGCTGCGCCTGCTACGCCTGAAGACCCATCTGATGGGCCACCTCCTGAGCCGCAACTCGAGCAGCTTCCTGAGCAGTTACCCGTGCTGCTTCCTGAGCAACCTGTCGCACAGCATCCTGAGCAGCCTGCCTCGCTGCCTCCTGAGCAATCTGCCTGATGGCATCCTGATCCACAACCTGAACAGCAGGTCGGTCAACCTCAGCCTGGCTGGCCCCGACATGGACACTCTCATCTGCTTGCTCCGGCAAAACAGGCAACTCTGAACCTCTGGCACTCTAGGAAGCTCTAGTTCTCATCTGAAACGAAACCACTTGGTTAGCTTAAACAGAGACCCGAGCACTAACCAACAACACACTAATACTCAACGGAAAGGGGTGTCATTTGTTTTGAAATTCTCCCATCCCACAAAACAACTTTAAAACAAATCCGAATCATAAACATATTTCTAACTCTTAACAGCCCCCGGGTCAGAACCGGGTCAGCTAAACCTCGCTCTGATACCAAATTGTAACACCCGTCTCACCCACTCTCGGGAACAGTGTGCCACGTGTAACATCCATCTCACCCTCTCTCGGGAACGACATGTTACCATAAATAACTCCAATAAATAAACGTTCATTTTATTAAATACCAATCACTTTCTTAAACACAAATCCGATAAACCGCTATAAATCTAACAATAAAATCCGTAACACAAATGTTTTATTAATCAACGCGGAAATACGTAAAGATCAATCCAAAACGACAACCCCCACACGTCAAGTACGAACTACTCGGCTGGCTCACCTGAAAGGGGGAAAAGAAGGGGGTGAGCAACAGGGGAGTCGCTCAGTGAGGTATGGGATGCTAATCCGCATGTCACTGACTCCGGTCTAAGAAACTAATCACAAAACAGCACAGAACCAAACATGAACAAACACAACACCTATAGTGCTCAACCAACAGACAATTGCCCTACTATTGGATAGTGTCCAATCACACCCTCACCCTCGAGGTAACCACGGGCAATGCCCAATCTCATCCTCCAACGAGGTCAATTATGGGATAGTGCCCAATCTCACCGCCCGGAGGACGATTATCGATCTAAAGGTGCAGGGCAACAGATCGATTACGGATTGCCCTCACCCCGAACCCTCAAACAATGCGACGCGATACAGAAGTCCATCTCTGTACCCTCGCTAACATATATCCATATAATTGTATACTTATATATAGCAAACAATTAACATAAACAGTATGAATAGACATTTGGGTTGAATCATCTAATTTTCCTATGTCCAATTTAAGCAAACAAACTATCTAGACTCGATCATAGAAACAAATCACATTTAGTTACTACACTATCCGTAACTAGAATCGTTGAACGAAGTACAGTAGTTTGTGAAATAGCCCTCACCTTAGCAACGGGAAAAGTACGGTTTCTGGACCTCAAACGCTTAATCCGACTCCGGATCTGAAACCAGCACAAAAAATCGAGTCAGACGGCTTTCGAACGGGAAAAAGCGGTTTTCGGGTCAACCGGTCAAAGTCAACGGTCAACGGTCAACGGTCAACACGGAAAAGTCAATGGTCAAACCGGTCAAACCGGATCGGTTAAGCTAAACCGGAAATCAATTTCAAGAATCGAACCGGTTAACCTAAACCGTAATCAATTGATTTAAACCAACCGGTTAATCTAAACCAAAACCAAATCGATTTGACCGACCGGTTTACCTAAATCGGAACCCAATTGATTTTAACCGAATTAAATCGAATTAAACCGAATTAAACCGAAATAAACCGACCGGTTAAGGTTAACCGGTCGGCGGCGAATATTCCGGTGACGGCTTACCAGAAAAGTCGCCGGCGGCAACGGCGGCAGACGGCGGCAAGCGGCGTCTCCGGCGGAAGGCGGCGGCGCGTGAAGCAGCGGCTCCGGCAGCGGCTGGTCTCTCCGGCTTCGTCTCGTCATCACGAATCCGATGGTGGTCTTGGATTTGCGAGATTCAAAACGGTTGGAAAGAGATCTAGGAAAAACTAAACGGACCAACACCAAAAGCTATTAAAACCGGTTTTCCGAGATTACCTTGGGCTAATCTCGGCGGTGGCTCGGTCGGGCTTAGCTCGGAAAGTGATGGACGGCGGTTCGACGGAGGTTCAAGCTCTGAAGGAATTTCTGCAGAGTTTATCTACTCAGGAGAGTTGTGGAATATATGAGAGAAATAAGTTCTATTTATAGAGAAATATGAGAGAGGGTACCTAGGGTTTTGGTTAGTGGGCTTATTGGGCCTAATGGGCCTCGGGAAAATGAAACGGGCTTGGGACCAAAAAATAGACCGTTACAATTTTCCCCCACTAACATAGAATTCGTCTCCGAATTCTGATCCCGACTCGGTTGCCCGTTTCGATCCTGAAAAAGCTCTGGGTAGACTGCCCTCATCGCAGCTTCGGGTTCCCAGGTGTCCTCCTGAATCCCGTCTCTCTCCCATCGAACCCTGACATTCGCAACCATCTTTCCTTGTACGTCTTTTTCTTGACGCTCCAAAATCTCAACTGGTCGACTCAGCACCGACAGATTCTTACGGAGATCACTAGGCGGATGCTGCAAAATGAGCTCTGGCTCTCTGACAACTTTCCTCAGAACTGACACATGAAACACATCATGGAAGTCTGATAACTCTGCCGATAAACCCAAACGATAAGCTACTGCTCCAATCCGCTCAACAATAAGGTACGGTCCCATGTACCTCGGCTTAAGCTTCTTTAGCTTTCGAGTCTTAGCACCTCCCTGAAATGTCCTCATCTTCAGGTATACTAAGTCGCCCACCTCGAACTCTAAATCTTTTCGGCGCTTGTCCGCATAACTTTTCTGACGGTCATGAGCTTCCTTTAACCGCCTCTTGAGCAACTCCACTTGCTCTGCCGCCTCTTGAACCATTGCAGGTTCTATGTCTCGGTACTCCTCCACTTATGTCCAACAAAGTGGGGTACGACACGGTCTATCATAAAGAGCCTCATATGGTGCCATCCCGATGCTCGCATGATAACTGTTGTTGTAGGAAAACTCTGCAAGTGGGAGATACTTTCCCCAGTTTCCAACCCAATCTAACACACATGCCCTGAGCATATCCTCCAAAGTCCGAATAGTCCTCTCTGACTGACCATCTGTCTGCGGATGATAAGCGGTACTCATATGAACCTTGGTCCCCAACGCCTTCTGAAAGGCTCGCCAAAAAGTAGAGGTGAACTTTGTGTCGCGATCAGACACTATACTGACAGGCACCCCATGCAACCTCACAATCACATCAAGGTACTTCTGAGCCAACCGAGCTGCATCATCCGTTTTCTTGATCGCAAGGAAATGAGCTGACTTGGTGAGTCGATCAACGATAACCCATATGGCATTAGATCTACCACTAGAAACTGGTAGACCAGTCACAAAATCCATAGTCACCATATCCCATTTCCAAGCTGGTACTGGCAGGTTCTGCAATAAACCACTAGTTACCCGATGTTCTGCCTTTACCATCTGACATGTCTGACAACAAGCTACAAACTCTGCCACGTCCTTCTTCATGCCAGCCCAATGATAATATCGCTTAAGATCCTGATACATCTTGGTGTTCCCGGGGTGAATGGCAAACCGTGAGTGATGTGCCTGCTGCAAAATTGACTTCCTTAACTGCATATCCTCTGGCACACATACTCGGTTCCTGAACAACAACATCCCATTCGCAGCTCTGTGAAATCCGTCTTTCTCAATTTGCTTACCAAATGATCCGTCTTTCTCTTGAGCCTGACGTATCCTCCACAACAAATCTGCCTGATCTAAAGCCTCGAGACCAATTGTGTCTCCCTCTGCAGTAACCGAACACAATCTGAGGCTAGCAAGTGTCCCAATCAGCTCCTCAACCTCCTTATTCCCTGATACGTCGCTCCTGCGCCTACTCAAGGCATCTGCCACAAGGTTGGCCTTACCCGGATGGTAAGTGATCTCTAGATTGTAGTCTGCCAAAAACTCAATCCATCGGCGCTGCCTTAAGTTCAAATCTCCCTGCGAAAAGATGTACTTCAGACTCTGGTGGTCGGTGAGAATCTGTACCTTCTCTCCATTAAGGTAAGCTCTCCAAATTTTTAGAGCGAACACCACGGCTGCAAACTCCAAATAGTGAGTGGGGTAGTTAGTCTCGTGAGGCCTCAACTGGCGTGATGCATAAGCAATAACTCGCCCCTCCTGTGTTAACACACAACCCAATCCAACTCCTGAAGCATCAGTGTACACTGCATATGGTATCCCTGGCCGAGGAAGTACCAACACTGGGGTTGTTGTCAACTGCCTCTTCAACTCAGCGAAACTCTGGGAGCATAAATCTGTCCATTCAAACTTGACGTCCTTGCCCGTCAATCGTGTCATCGGTTTGGCTATACTAGCATACCCCTTGACGAACTTCCTGTAATACCCTGCTAAACCCAGAAAGCTGCGAACCTCGGTAGCACTCTTTGGCGTTGGCCACTCTGTAATAGCAGTAATCTTCTCTGGATCTACTGCAACTCCTGCCTCTGAAACTACATGGCCTAGAAACCCAATCCTCCTCCGCCAAAAGCTACAGTTGCTCAACTTAGCAAACAACCGCTGCTCCCTGAGCTTATCAAGCACAATCCGCAAATGCTCAGCATGCTCCTCTCTGCTCCGAGAGTAAATCAGAATGTCGTCGATAAATACAATCACACACTTATCCAAGTGTTCGCGAAACATATCGTTCATCAGCTTCATAAATGCGGCTCGTGCATTCGTCAAACCGAATGGCATCACAACAAACTCATAATGACCATAACGAGTCCTGAAAGCTGTCTTCTGCACATCTGCCTCTGCAACCGCAATCTGATGATAACCTGACGCCAAATCTATCTTTGAAAACCATGACGCCCCCTGAAGCTGATCTAACAACTCATCAATGCGCGGCAGTGGATACTTATTCTTGATGGTTACCTTGTTCAAGCCTCTGTAATCGATACAAAGCCTGAAACTCCCATCCTTCTTCTTTACAAACAGCACTGGCGCTCCCCATGGTGATCTACTCGGCCTGATAAACCCTTTTTCTGACAAATCATCGAGTTGCTTTTTCAGCTCTGCCATCTCTGCTGGAGCCAAGCGATAAGGAGCACGCGAAACAGGTGTCGTCCCTGGTTCCAACTCAATATTAAGAACATCTCCTCTAACCGGCGGTGGCCTCTTTAAGGGCTCAAACACATCCTCATGCTCTGCTACCACAGGTATCTCACGAAGATTCTGTTCTCCATCATCCTGAATCATAGTTGTGGTAGCCAAAAATCCCTCTGCTCCTCTGTCCAATAAGTCCTCGGCCTGTAACATAGATATGATGGAGACTCCCTTATTCGACCGAATCCCCTGGAAAGTGATCGTCCCCTCTGCGCTCGGAACATGCACTCTGGCCTTTGGGCAATCAAGCCCTACCTGATGACGCACTAACAAGTCCATCCCGAGAATCACATCATAATGGTTCAACTCCATTTCTGCTAAGTCTCCGACGAATTCAACTCCCTCCCAGCTTCTCTGTGCCAACAGTCTCGATCTTCTTAACTTTCGGCTCGAAAACTCCCTGAAATGGCCAACACTTGACCAAACCCGGACACACGAAGCTATGCGAAGCTCCTGTGTCAAACAGCGTATACGCTGCTATACCCCCAACAATAACTGATCCTACACGAGTAGCACAACAAAACGAACCTCACAAAAGACTAACCACGGAAATAATAACAGGATAATAAAATATAAAAATAAATTACATACCTGCTATTGGTTCTTCTCCTGCATAGTCTCCCATAGCAAACACTCGTGGAGCGATGGCTGGACGTTTGGGCGGTGGTGGCGGAAGTACGTCTCCCGCTCTCTTGGGGCAATCCCTAAAGTAATGACCCTGTTGACCACAATTGTAACAGGCCCTCGGTCCAACCGCTGGTGGTGCTGTCTGCCTGAAAACTGGTGCAGCCACTGCCTTACCTCGACAATTCTTCGCCAAATGTCCTATCCGTCCACAGGAAAAACACTTGGGACACTCCCCAAAATGGTTACGCTGACAGCGAGAACAACGAGGTGGTCCTGACTGACCCACTGTCCTCCTCTGTGGCTCTGGAGCCTTCCCGAACCTCTGCTGCGAGACCCTGCTGAGCTTCTGTTCCTCTGCGAGACCCATCTCCTGAATCGCAGCCTTCTCTACGAGCTCCAACATGCTGTGGTAGTCCCTCACTGCACAGCAGTTGCGAATCTCCACTCGCAACCCCTTCATGAACCTCTTGACAAGCTCCTGCTCATCCATATAACGCCCAAGGATCCTGCGAAGACGGCTAAACTCGAGCTCGTACTCTCGGACTGTCATACTGCCCTGTCTAAGATCCTGGAAGGCATTCTCCTTCTCATCCATGGCCTCTCCAGGGAAGTACTTAAGGGTAAACTCCCTCCTGAAATCATCATATGTCAGCTCAAAACGTCCACGTGCCCCCTCAACAACTACCTCCCACCAGGCTAGGGCATCATCTCTCAAGTACTGCGTAGCCAAATCTAGACGGTATTCGGTAGGACACCTCATATGATCAAGGTTGCGCTCTAACTGCCTCCTCCAGTTATCCGCAACAGTAGCATCCATAACTCATCCAAACCGATCCAGCCCCATGTCCTTCATCTGCCTCATCAACTCCCAATATGAAGGACCCTCTCTGACCCTGGCAGGTGGTGGTGGCGGGAATGGGTCACGATCAACTGGCTCGTGAATAACACGATGAACCTCCTCTGCGGCCTGCTCTCTACCCATCTGACCTCTGAACCTCTCTCGGTACAACCTCAGCTCCTCCAACAACTCTACATGACCCGCGGCCTGCTCTGCTCCCTGCACAACAACTGGTGGTGCCTGCTGCTGCGCCTGCTACGCCTGAAGACCTATCTGATGGGCCACCTCCTGAGCCGCAACTCGAGCAGCTTCCTAAGCAGCTACCCGTGCTGCTTCCTGAGCAACCTGTCGCACAGCATCCTGAGCAGCCTGCCTTGCTGCCTCCTGAGCAATCTGCCTGATGGCATCCTGATCCACAACCTGAACAGCAGGTCGGTCAACCTCAGCCTGGCTGCCCCCGACATGGACACTCTCATCTGCTTGCTCCGGCAAAACAGGCAACTTTGAACCTCTGGCACTCTGGGAAGCTCTAGTTCTCATCTGAAACGAAAACCACTTGGTTAGCTTAAACAGAGACCCGAGCGCTAACCAACAACACACTAATACTCAACGGAAAGGGGTGTCATTTGTTTTGAAATTCTCCCATCCCACAAAACAACTTTAAAACAAATCCGAATCATAAACATATTTCCAACTCTTAACAGCCCCCGGGTCAGAACCAAGTCAGCTAAACCTCGCTCTGATACCAAATTGTAACACCCGTCTCACCCACTCTCGGGAACAGTGTGCCACGTGTAACATCCATCTCACCCTCTCTCGGGAACGGCATGTTACCATAAATAACTTCAATAAATAAACGTTCATTTTATTAAATACCAATCACTTTCTTAAACACAAATCCGATAAACCGCTATAAATCTAACAATAAAATCCGTAACACAAATGTTTTATTAATCAACGCGGAAATACGTAAAGATCAATCCAAAACGATAACCCCGACACGTCAAGTACGAACTACTCGGCTGGCTCACCTGAAAGGGGGAAAAGAAGGGGGTGAGCAACAGGGGAGTCGCTCAGTGAGGTATGGGATGCTAATCCGCATGTCACTGACTCCGGTCTAAGAAACTAATCACAAAACAGCACAGAACCAAACATGAACAAACACAACACCTATAGTGCTCAACCAACAGACAATTGCCCTACTATTGGATAGTGTCCAATCACACCCTCACCCTCGAGGTAACCACGGGCAATGCCCAATCTCATCCTCCAACGAGGTCAATTATGGGATAGTGCCCAATCTGACCGCCCGGAGGACGATTATCGATCTAAAGGTGCAGGGCAACAGATCGATTACGGATTGCCCTCACCCCGAACCCTCAAACAATGCGACGCGATACAGAAGTCCATCTCTGTACCCTCACTAACATATATCCATATAATTGTATACTTATATATAACAAACAATTAACATAAACAGTATGAACAGACATTTGGGTTGAATCATCTAATTTTCCTATGTCCAATTCAAATAAACAAACTATCTAGACTCGATCATAGAAACAAATCACATTTAGTTACTACACTCTCCGTAACTAGAATCGTTGAACGAAGTACAGTAGTTTGTGAAATAGCCCTCACCTTAGCAACGGGAAAAGTACGGTTTATGGACCTCAAACGCTTAATCCGACTCCGGATCTGAAACCAGCACGAAAAATAGAGTCAGACGGCTTTCGAACGGGAAAAAGCGGTTTTCGGGTCAACCGGTCAAAGTCAACGGTCAACGGTCAACCCGGAAAAGTCAACGGTCAAACCGGTCAAACCGGATCGGTTAAGCTAAACCGGAAATCAATTTCAAAAATCGAACCGGTTAACCTAAACCGTAATCAATTGATTTAAACCAACCGGTTAATCTAAACCAAAACCAAATCGATTTAAACCGACCGGTTTACCTAAACCGGAACCCAATTGATTTTAACCGAATTAAATCGAATTAAACCGAATTAAACCGAAATAAACCGACCGGTTAACCTAAACCGGTCGGCGGCGAATATTCCAGAGACGGCTGACCGGAAAAGTCGCCGGCGGCGGACGGCGGCGACACGGCGGCTCTGGCGGACGGCGGCGGCTTCGGCGACCGGCGGCGGCCCGTGAGACTCACCGCGGAAGACTCGGCGGCGCGTGGAGGCGCGTGGACTTCACGCGCGTCCTTTGACCGGCGCGTGGCGGCGCGTGAAGCAGCGGCTCCGGCAGCGGCTGGTCTCTCCGGCTTCGTCTCGTCGTCACGAATCCGATGGTGGTCTTGGATTTGCGAGATTCAAAACGGTTAGAGAGAGATCTAGGAAAAACTAAACGGACCAACACCAAAAGCTTTTAAAACCGGTTTTCCGAGATTACCTTGGGCTAATCTCGGCGGTGGCTCGGTCGGGCTTAGCTCCGAAAGTGATGGACGGCGGTTCGACGGAGGTTCAAGCTCTGACGGAATTTCTGCAGAGTTTTTCTACTCAGGAGAGTTGTGGAATATATGAGAGAAATAAGTTCTATTTATAGAGAAATATGAGAGAGGGTACCTAGGGTTTTGGTTAGTGGGCTTATTGGGCCTAATGGGCCTCCGGAAAATGAAACGGGCTTGGGCCCAAAAAATGGGCCGTTACAGTTTCGTTCCTTACTAATGCACATGATCTGTGGGAAAATTTGAAGATGTAGTTTTCTGTTGGGAATAAGGTACATGCTCATCGTCTTCGGGGACAAGTAGCAACATGTCGTCAAGATGGGCAATCCGTAATTGATTATTACGGACGACTTGCTGTGATGTGGGATGAGCTGTACACATATAAGCCGCTTCTGACTTGTACCGGTACTGGTTGTGTCAATTTCGCACAAGAGAGAGAAGAAGAAAAGCTTACACAGTTTTTGTTGGGGCTCGATGAATCTCGCTTTGCTAATGTCATCAATACTCTTATCGATGCGGATCCATCCCCTGATGTAACACAAGCTTATTCGAAAGTTATTCCTGAAGAGCAACGATTTCTTTTAGCTAAGTCATGGGAGCAATACAATGATGCAGTTGGGTTCATTGTTCGACGTGATGTTGATGGTGGTTCCGCGAGCCTTGCCCCACGCCAAGACATTTCTGTTTCAAACAACTCGAATCGGAACAGAGATCGTCTCCTCTGTTCCCATTGTGGAAAACCAGGCCATGAGAAGTCTTACTGCTGGCAATTACATGGCTATCCTGATTGGTGGGCTGAAGGTGTAACGCCCGTCTCCCGAAAATTAGAATTTTTGGATGGAAAAATATATATATAGAGGATATATATATTTAAAACGCTTTGATTCGTTTAAAGTCCGTGTAAGTGTGTTTCACGGTTGAGTCTTTAATCTTAAGAGCTCTGTGGGAAAACGAGTTTTGGTGCGGTTGGTGGGTGTGGACCCCACGTGGCGGTTTTTAAGTCAACTAATGACTTAATTATTCTTTTTCTTCTTTTTCTTCTTCTTCTTCTTTCTTTTCTTTCTTCTTGCTGGCTTCTCCTTCTTCGTAGAAGTTCAGAGAGAGAGAGAGAGAGAGAGAGAGAGCTTGTGAGCTTGTTGCAAAGAGGAAGAGGAAGGGAGTGGTTGTTGGGCTTAGCTTGAGTGTGGAAGGAGAGGGAGATCGGTCTAGCGGAAGCGTGGGGGTGTGTAGAAGTCATCCTTGAGCTTGTGGAGCTGTTCTTGAGCCGAATCTTCCAAGGACCTAAGGTGAGTGCGCGACCATGAGCTTATCTAAGCTTCTGAGATGGTTTTGTGTGGTTTTGGTGTGTTGAATTAGTTGTGTGTTGGTATGTTTGATTTAGATTCTTGTAGAATCCATGGGTTATGTTGCTTATTTCCTTGTGTTATGGGTTGGGTTTGAGCCTAATTGCTTGGAGAAAACAAGAATTGAGGTGGAAAGGGGTCGATTGGCCTGAGAAGGGTTGAAGAAGGTCGAGATCGGATTTTTAGTTGCAGGTGAGCTCCAATCGGTTTGGTCAATCGGTTGCAAACCGATGTCAAGTTTTGAATCGGTTAGTGCAATCGGTTGCAAACCGATCGAGCACTTTTCGTAAGCGATTCTGTGTTTTTGCCGCTCAGTTTGGTGAATCGGTTGCAAACCAATTTCAGGTTCTGAATCGGTTTGGTGAATCGGTTGCAGACCGATTGGAAGTCTTTGAATTGGTTTGGTCAATCGGTTGAAAACCGATCCAGAGACTTTTCTGCGCGTCATCTTTCTTCTTTTTGTTGGACGGTTTGGATCGAATTCAGTTCGGTCCCTGTTGTTGAGTTATGTGTTTTGGGTGTTTTTGTGGCTTGTTTGAGCGGTTGGTGATCTCTTGCTTGTGTGTATAGCTCGTAGATGGGAGGACCGCCTCGCTAAGTATTTTCGTTAATACTTACGCAACTCTTTGTTCTGTTGCAGGTAAAGATAAAGTGTGATCGTGGAATCAGGACGAAGAGAAGGGGATGATTAGGACTCGGTTGTCGTTGTTGTGTTGTTGTTGTTGTGTGCTAAACTTAATGGAATTGTTGTTTGAATTCTGTTTGTTTGACGGTTTGATAAGTTTAATAAAATCCGAGTTTTATTGTTGTTATTCCGTTTTAACTATTGTGTATGGGCGTAATAGTTGTTTAAAAAAAAAAAAATCGGGTGCGGTCGTTTCAGTTTGGTATCAGAGCGTAGACGGTTGACTTGTTGTTGTTAGAATTGTTTATGTGTACTTAGGCAATTTGTTTGAGCATGGGGTCTTAGAATCATCCTCTTCGAGCCTGTGAGATTCCACGGTAAGTTATCTTTACTCTGTTGAGTTGCTTAGTATCTTAGTCTCTGTTCTTGCTGGTTCAGATGGCTAGAGGTGCTAGAGGGCGTGGTAGAGGCCGTGGCCGTGGTAGAGGTCGTGGTCGTGTTCTAGTGGTGGCAGAGAGCGTAGCGCGGAGTGCTACGGTTGAGCGAGGTGCGGTTTCGCATGCGTATCAGGAGAGGTCTGAAAGTGTGGCTGGGGTTCCAGCGGGTGCTGCAGCAGAGTTTGCTCAGGCTCGAGATGACCGCATTGCGGATTTGCTGGCCTTGCTGTTGGAGCGGTTACCAAAGAGGGTACCGGTGCAGGCTCCTGTTGTGCCACCAGTGGTTGTGCCGCCAGTGGTTGAGGTGCAGCCGAGGGCTGCAGTTGCAGAGGAGCTCCCATCCTACCTGAGGATGATGGAGCAGTTGCAGAGGATTGGCACGGAATTCTTTTCGGGAAGTGTCAATCCTGAGGTTGCGGATGCATGGAGAAGGAGGTTGGAGCGGAACTTCTTTTCGATTAGGTGTCCGGAGAGATACCAGGTGGACCTGGCAGTTCATTACCTGGAGGGTGATGCGCATCTCTGGTGGAGGGGTGTGTTGGCCAGGAGAGTTCGGGCGGAGATGGCCTGGGAGGATTTTGTCGAGGAGTTTAACTCCAAGTATTTTCCTCAGGAGGCGCTTGATCGGTTGGAGGGTCGGTTCTTGGAGTTGTCTCAGGGGAACCGAACCGTCTGTGAGTATGAGGCAGAGTTTCACCGTCTCAGTGTGTTTGCGGGTCGAGTCTTGGAGGGTGAGCGGACCCGAGTTCGAAGATTTTTGTTGGGTCTTCGGGTTGAGTTGAGGAACCGTTGCCTGATGAGAGTTTTTGGCACGGTTGAGGAGTTGGTGGAGGCAGCTGCCTTGCTGGAGGAGGGCTTGAGAGAGGAGGCGGCGGTTGTTAGACCCAATTTTCAGGCGAGGAGGCCGCAGCAGCAGCAGCAGCAGTCCGGTCCGAGCAGAGGCGGCAGGCCAATGCAAGGACAGAAGCGGAAGATGGAGAGTTCTTCCAGCGTTACCTAGGGTGGTCCGGGATGCTTCAGGTGTGGAAGCAAAGATCACAGGATAGCGAGTTGCCCTCAGAAGGGCGAGACGCGTGCGGATACGCGTATGTGCTACCATTGCAGAGAGGTGGGGCATATCAAGCCGAGGTGTCCTAAGTTGCAGAGGGAGGCAGCAGCAGTGTCGCCAGCTAGCCAGAGTGCAGTGGTGCCCCGAGTGTATTCCATCGTGGAGACTGGAGGCCCGAGTTCCAGGCCGATCACAGGTATTTTTGTTAAACTTACCTGAGTTAAATTCTTGTGTTTTAGAATTTTTGTCTCCGTGATGGGGTGTCAGGGTTCTGAGCATATGAGAATTATGCAGGGAACCTGGTTGTGGGAGGTGTTGAATCCCACGTGTTGTTTGATTCTGGAGCATCGCATTGCTTCATTACTCCGGAAATTGTCAAGAAGGGCAATTTACGGGGAGCAACCGAGGAGCGGTTGGGTTTTGTTAGAGTGGCTGGAGGGAAGCTACTGACTATTCACGGTCGAGTTGGTGACGTGGATGTCCAAGTGGCTGGAGAGTGTATGCCAGCGGATTTGGTCATTTGCTCCGTGGAGCTTTATGACGTTATTTTGGGCATGGATTGGCTCGGAAAGTTCAGAGCGCATTTGGACTGTCACCGAGGGCGTGTTGTTTTCGAAAGAAAACAAGGGAGGTTGGTTTATCAGGGTGTGAGACCGACTTCTGGGAGTCTCGTGATCTCGGCCATGCAGGCAGAGAGTTTGATCGAGAAAGGTCGCGAGGCGTATCTGGTGACGATTGTTACATCAGAGACCGTTGGAGAGGTTACGGTTGGGGATATTCGGGTTGTTCGGGATTTCCAGGATGTTTTCCAGTCGTTGCAGGGATTACCGCCGTCTCGGTCTGATCCTTTCACAATTGAGTTGGAACCCGGGACGATGCCGATATCTAAGGCGCCGTACAGGATGGCTCCAGCGGAGATGGCAGAGCTGAAGCAGCTGGTGGAAGAGTTGTTGGGTAAAGGTTTTATCCGACTGAGTACTTCACCGTGGGGAGCGCCGGTGTTGTTTGTGAAGAAGAAAGATGGGAGTTTCCAATTGTGCATAGATTATCGGGGACTGAACCGAGTCACTGTGAAGAACAGGTATCCTCTCCCGCGGATTGACGAGTTGTTGGATCAGTTGAGAGGGGCTACTTGGTTCTCCAAGATAGACTTGGTTTCGGGATATCATCAGATTCTGATTGATGAGAAGGATATCCGGAAGACTGCTTTCAGATCGAGATATGGACACTACGAGTTTGTGGTGATGCCATTTGGGTTGACGAATGCACCTGCGGCGTTCATGAGGTTGATGAACAGCGTGTTCCAGGAGTATATGGATGAGTTTGTGATCATCTTTATCGATGACATTTTGGTGTATTCGAAGAGTCCCGAGGAGCATGAGGTGCATCTGAGAGTTGTTCTGGAGAAGCTGCGAGAGCAGAAACTTTTTGCTAAGTTCAGCAAGTGTAGTTTCTGGCAGCGAGAGATCGGATTTCTGGGTCATATTGTGTCTGCAGAGGGAGTTTCTGTGGTTCCGGAGAAGATTCAGGCTATCAGGGAGTGGCCGAGGCCGAGGAATGCTACTGAGATCCGGAGTTTTCTCGGGTTAGCAGGTTATTACCGGAGGTTCGTCAAGGGTTTCGCGAGTATGGCTAAGTCTATGACGAAGATGACAGGGAAGGATGTTCCTTTTGTGTGGTCTCCTGAGTGTGAGGACAGTTTCGCGAACCTGAAAGCGATGTTGACTAGTACGCCAGTATTGGCATTACCTGAGCCGGGTGAGCCTTACGTGGTGTATGCAGACGCTTCAGGAGTTGGTCTGGGTTGTGTGTTGATGCAGCAGGGAAAGGTGATTGCCTATGCTTCGAGGCAGTTGAGGAAGCATGAGGGCAACTACCCTACCCATGATCTTGAGATGGCTGCGGTGGTGTTCGCCTTAAAGATTTGGAGGTCTTATCTTTATGGCGGAAAGGTCTAGGTGTTTACCGATCATAAAAGCCTGAAGTACATTTTCACTCAGCCTGAGTTGAATTTGAGGCAGAGGCGTTGGATGGAGTTAGTGGCGGATTATGATCTGGAGATCGCTTACCATCCTGGTAAAGCGAACTTGGTTGCGGATGCTTTGAGTCGTAAACGGGTGGTTTTGGCTCGGAAGCAGGACATGGAGTCGTTAGTGTGTGAGCTTGGTTCTTTAAGGTTGTGTGTTTTATCTCAGGAACCGTTGGGTTTGGAGGCAGTTGATCAGGCGGATCTTCTAAGCAGGGTTCGGATAGCTCAGGAGAAGGATGAAGGTTTGGTTAATGCTTCTAGGGAAGCGGGTTCAGAATATCAAGTTTCTGCTAATGGGACTTTTCTGGTGCATGGGCGGGTATGCGTACCCAAGGATGAGGGTTTAAGGCGAGAAATCCTGAGTAAGGCTCATGCGAGTATGTTTTCGATTCATCCGGGAGTGACGAAGATGTACCGTGATCTCAAGAGGTATTATCACTGGGTCAGGATGAAGAAGGATGTAGCTAACTGGGTCGCAGCGTATGATACGTGCCAGTTAGTGAAGGCTGAGCATCAGGTTCCGAGCGGATTGTTGCGGAGTTTACCCATTCCAGAGTAGAAGTGGGATATGATTACGATGGATTTTGTAGTGGGATTGCCAATTTCTCGGACCAAGGATGCGATTTGGGTCATTGTTGATCGTTTGACCAAGAGTGCACGTTTTCTGGCTATCAAGAAAACCGATGGAGCTTCGGTGTTAGCTAAGAAGTACGTGCAGGAGATAGTGAGACTTTATGGAGTACCGGTGAGTATCATGTCAGACCGAGATCCTAAGTTCACTTCCGAGTTCTGGAAAGCATTCCAGACAGAGATGGGCACGAAGGTGCATTTGAGTACCGCGTATCATCCTCAGACGGACGGGCAATCCGAGAGGACGATCCAGACTCTTGAAGATTTGTTGAGGATGTGTGTGCTAGACTGGGGTGGTCATTGGGTGGATCACCTGAGCTTGGTAGAGTTTGCTTATAACAATAGCTACCAGGCGAGTATTGGGATGGCTCCATACGAGGCTCTGTATGGGAGGCCGTGTCGTACACCGTTGTGCTGGACCCAAGTGGGGGAGAGGAGCACATTGGGTGCGGATTTTGTTCAGGAAAGTACGGAAAAGATCCGGGTTTTGAAGCTGAACATGAAGGAAGCCAGGGATCGGCAAAAGAGTTATGCCGATAAGAGGAGAAAAGAGCTTGAGTTTGCAGTGGGAGATAGAGTGTATCTCAAGATGGCGATGTTGCGAGGTCCGAACAGATCCATTACCGAGACTAAGTTGAGTCCGAGGTATATGGGTCCGTTTAGGATTGTTGGTCGAGTTGGGCCAGTCGCGTACCGGTTGGAGTTACCGGAGATTATGCAAGCATTTCATAAGGTTTTTCATGTTTCGATGCTGAAAAAGTGCTTGCATAAGGACGATAAGGTGTTGGCTGAGATTCCGTCAGATCTTCAGCCCAACATGACCTTAGAGGCGAGGCCAGTGAGGGTTCTCGACCGGAGAGTCAAGGAGCTTCGTCGGAAGAAGATTCCGATGATGAGAGTTTTGTGGGACTGTGACGGTGTTCAGGAGGAGACTTGGGAACCAAAAGAGCGGATGAAAGCTAGGTTCGCGAAATGGTTCGAGAAACAAGCTGAGGCTTGAGTAGTTTTTCATTGCTGGTTCGAGTTTCGGAGTTGAGTTTTATTCTCGTCGTATTTTCTTGTATTTCGTTTTGGTGTGTAAACGATTAATACATTTGAATGGGTAATAAGATGTGTATTTTTTTATTATTTATTACTTGTGGTGTCATGAGGTTTTGAGCATGAAATTGTGGAAAGATTAAAAGTTTATGAGAATATGAACTGGAAATATCCTTCGTATTGGATATGAGAAACTTCCCTGTGAGTTGGGATTGTTTCGAGTCGACCTGAAGTTTGATCAAGGTTGAGGTGATATTCCGGGTTTGGAATATGTGTGGTGATGTATTGCATTGCGATGCATTACATAGACCATGTGAGGTAATTTTGGTCAGAGATGCTTATAGACGTTTCGTTGGACTTTATTGCTTTAAGGACGGTTTGGTCCTGTACAACTCGTGAGGGAAGTTTAATCCCCAGATACCCATAGCTCAAAGGACATGTGACTGGAGGGTGGGAGTGGTATGAGATTTACCCGTAGCCCAAAGGACGTGTGACCTGAGAGTGCGAGTGGTATAAGATAGTATCGATAGCTCAAAGACTTTGTGTCTAAGAGTGTGAGTGATACGGGTTTGTGCCGATAACTTGAAGGTCTTTGTGACCTAAGAGTGCGAGTGGCATGGAGTACCGGAATTTCGAGGGACTTTGGTCCTAAGAGTTGAGAGGTACAAGTACGAGTTGTATTTTGAGCAATGAATGTCTAAGACGTGGTTATAAGCGTGACGACTGATTGTAGACCTCAGAGGTTGATAGTGTTCAATCTCGTGTTGGAATTGTATTGGCCAGGTTGGTCAAGCTTGAAAAGAGAATCGTTGCGACGATTGTGAGTTGAAGTTCATTCGAGGACGAATCTATGTTAGTGAGGGAGAATTGTAATGTCCGTCTCCCGGAAATTAGAATTTTTGGATGGAGAAATATATATATAGAGGATATATATATTTAAAACGCTTTGATTCGTTTAAAGTCCGTGTAAGTGTGTTTCACGGTTGAGTATTTAATCTTAAGAGCTCTGTGGGAAACATCTACTGATCAGAAAACGAGTTTTGGTGCGGTTGGTGGGTGTGGACCCCACGTGGCGGTTTTTAAGTCAACTAATGACTTAATTATTCTTTTTCTTCTTTTTCTTCTTCTTCTTCTTTCTTTTCTTTCTTCTTGCTGGCTTCTCCTTCTTCGTAGAAGTTCAGAGAGAGAGAGAGAGAGAGCTTGTGAGCTTGTTGCAAAGAGGAAGAGGAAGGGAGTGGTTGTTGGGCTTAGCTTGAGTGTGGAAGGAGAGGGAGATCGGTCTAGCGGAAGCGTGGGGGTGTGTAGAAGTCATCCTTGAGCTTGTGGAGCTGTTCTTGAGCCGAATCTTCCAAGGACCTAAGGTGAGTGCGCGACCATGAGCTTATCTAAGCTTCTGAGATGGTTTTGTGTGGTTTTGGTGTGTTGAATTAGTTGTGTGTTGGTATGTTTGATTTAGATTCTTGTAGAATCCATGGGTTATGTTGCTTATTTCCTTGTGTTATGGGTTGGGTTTGAGCCTAATTGCTTGGGGAAAACAAGAATTGAGGTGGAAAGGGGTCGATTGGCCTGAGAAGGGTTGAAAAAGGTCGAGATCGGATTTTTAGTTGCAGGTGAGCTCCAATCGGTTTGGTCAATCGGTTGCAAACCGATGTCAAGTTTTGAATCGGTTAGTGCAATCCGTTGCAAACTGATCGAGCACTTTTCGTAAGCGATTCTGTGTTTTTGCCGCTCGGTTTGGTGAATCGGTTGCAAACCGATTTTAGGTTCTGAATCGGTTTGGTGAATCGGGTGCAGACCGATTGAAAGTCTTTGAATCGGTTTGGTCAATCGGTTGCAAACCGATCCAGAGACTTTTCTGCGCGTCATCTTTCTTCTTTTTGTTGGACGGTTTGGATCGAATTCAGTTCGGTCCCTGTTGTTGAGTTATGTGTTTTGGGTGTTTTTGTGGCTTGTTTGAGCGGTTGGTGATCTCTTGCTTGTGTGTATAGCTCGTAGATGGGAGGACCGCCTCGCTAAGTATTTTCGTTAATACTTACGCAACTCTTTGTTCTGTTGCAGGTAAAGATAAAGTGTGATCGTGGAATCAGGGCGAAGAGAAGGGGATGATTAGGACTCGGTTGTCGTTGTGTGTTGTTGTTGTTGTGTGCTGAACTTAATGGAATTGTTGTTTGAATTCTGTTTGTTTGACGGTTTGATAAGTTTAATAAAATCTGAGTTTTATTGTTGTTATTTCGTTTTAACTATTATGTATGGGCGTAATAGTTGTTTAAAAAAAAAAAATCGGGTGCGGTCGTTTCAGAAGGAAACTCCAAGACCGGTGGCAGAGGTTCGAATAAAGGCTGTCTTGGCTCGCAGCTTGGTTCTACTGGTCGTGGTTGTGGTTCGCTCACGTCACTCACGCTACTAGCTCCAATGCCTCTGGTTTTCCAGATTTTACAGATGAGCAATGGAAGGCACTTAGCTTGATGGCTGAACAGAAGGGTCGTGGCGGCAATTCCTCTCAACTCTCTGGCAAGTTTCTCAGAGATATTATCATCGACACTGGTGCTTCTCACCACATGACCGGAAATATCTCCTTGATCTACGCTCTCACAGATACATTACCTTGTTCTATTGGGTTTGCTGATGGGAGTAAAATAGTTTCTACGAGTAAAGGAGTTTTCAATTTCACTAATACGATTAAGTTTTACAATGTTCTATATGTTCCGGATCTCAACTGTTCTTTGATATCAGTGTCCATACTTTTAAAGCAGTTCAAGAACTGTTTTGCATTGTTTACTGATACACTTTGTGTTTTATAGGACCGTTTTACGAGGACCCTGATTGGAGCCGGTCAAGAACTTGATGGGGTGTATTATCTTTCGGATGTCGCAACGGTTCACGCTTACAAAGTGGCGGCAGTTTCTGACAAGGCTTTGTGGCATAGGCGGTTGGGCAATCCTTCTTCTTAAGTGTTTTCAGATTTGTCTTTTTCTGATTCTTTGCATTCTGCTAGTCCTAGTACTTGCGATGTGTGCTTTCGGGCTAAGCAAACAAGATAAATTTTTCCAGACAGTTTTGATAAAACAAAGGATTGTTTTGATTTAATTCATGTTGATGTTTGGGGACCATACCGAGTTTCTTCTACACATGGTGCTGTCTATTTTTTAACCATTGTTGATGATTTTTCCCGTTCTGTTTGGATTCATCTCTTACTCGAAAAATTAGAGGTACGACAAATCTTGAATAATTTTTGTGCGTATACGGAAAAACAATTTGGTAAAGCCGTGAAAATGGTTCGCAGTGATAACGGAACCGAGTTCACATGCCTTGCATCCTTCTTTACAGAACAAGGAATTATTCATCAAACTTCTTGTGTTGGGACACCACAACAAAACGGGCGTGTGGAGCGTAAACATCGTCATATTTTGAATATTGCGCGCTCATTGCTCTTTTAGGCTAGCTTACCGGTGAAGTTTTGGAGCGAGGCCGTCCTTACAGCAGCTAATTTAATAAATCGAACTCCAACGAAGATTCTTGCTGGTCGTACTTGGTATGAACTTCTCTTCGGTGCCACACCAACGTACTCTGAACTTCGCGTCTTTGGTTCTTTATGTTACACTCACCTGCGTTCACGTGATAAAGAAAGTTTGGTCCGCGGAGTCGTCATTGTATTTTTGTTGGCTATCCATTTGGAAAGAAAGGTTGGTCAGTTTATGATTTGGCAACAAGGAATTTTTGGTGTCTCGTGACATTATTTTTCAAGAGGACGTGTTCCCTTTTCAGTCTTTGTCTCATCAACAACATAATCATGTTGTTCCGCCTCCATTACCTGGTCATTTTGATGATGATTGGGCTATGCCACCCGACATAATTGAAAGGGGGAGTCTCGATGAGGTTTTGTAACCTGTAGAAGCCACCATCGAAAGGGGGAGTGTCGATGAAGTTTTGCATCCTGTAGAAACCACCATCACATATACTGTTTCGGCTCCTACTTCTGATACAGTTTTGGCTCTTTCTCCTGCACCTGTTATCAAACCTGTCTCCCAACCCGTTGTTGAACACAGCTCCGATTCTGCTATTGACGAAGCTGTTGCACCTATTCTGTCTTTACGACATGGCGAGCGATCACGTCATCCTCCTGTTCGGTTATAGGACTATCTCGTGTCTCTTCACACTACTAGCGCCAACATCACAGATAATACCCCTCACGTTCTTACCTCTCCTCCATCAAATTCCTCGTCTTCGGTCTCAGGTACCACACCTTATCCTCTTCACCATTATATTTCTGATGAGTTGTTTTCTTCTGGGCACCAAGCTTTTTTTGTTGCCATACTTGCCGGCAACGAACCTCGGGGCTATAAGGAGGCTTTGCGAGATAAGGTTTGGAACAATGCTATGCAATTTGAGGTTGGTGCATTGGAAGACAATGGTACTTGGAGTATTGTTGATTTACCTCCGGGAAAAGAGGCTCTTGGCAATCAATGGGTTTTTAAAATAAAATATAATGCAGATGACTCCATGGAACGTTATAAAGCACAACTTGTAATGCTCAAAAATCACCAAACTGCTGGTGAAGATTATGATGAGACGTTTGTTCCAGTTGTTAAGATGTCAACTGTTCGAAATTCGCTAGGGATCGTATCTGCTAAGTGATTGTATCCTTTTTATGGTACTAATTTTTACTCGATACAACTAACCGTTAGGTAGTATATACGAAGTCGAACCACAAGGACCAATGGTTATATTAAAAACATATGGGATTCATTCTTAGCTAAAACCTTGAGTTTTAGTTTCTTTTGTAACTTGTAAACATGAAAACAATTTATAATGATAATGAAAATGATGATTTAAAAGCATTGGGCATTAAGGTTTTTCGGGGAATTCTAGACTAACAGAAAAACCGAAATGAACTAAGCTTAACAACTTACATAACCGTTCTTGAACATGAACATAAGGTAGACTAACCCACTGTCGTGGCACTAATCTTTAAATTCGATTATTCGAAAACTAAACTGTCGTTTGATTCTTCCTAACCGAATTAGCATTAACAAGCGAGTTCATTGAGTTCACAATACTTCCTAACATCAACTGTCGTTGGCTAGGAGCATATTCTTCATAAACACATGGATCAAAGAACTTCAAAGTCACTTTTGGTGCATGAACTTCTCTAGGTTCAAAAATTAGTAGATCAACCTAATTCTAGCATTAAGATTGTATAAAATGAAGAACCTGAACATATGGAAGCTATAAACATTCAATCTAACACATCAATCCTAAATTCCCCTATGAACCCTAAAACCCAATAAAAGTCTACTCACACATAGCTAAAGCAAAATCTAAAACCATAGAAGCATTCATATTGAAAAGACAAAGAGATTAAGAGTAGAATTAAGAAAACTTCTTCAATATATAAGATTGGTGTTCTTGGTGTTCTTGAGAGTAGAAACTAGAGAGAGAGATGATAAAAACTTAGAAAAAAATGATAATGAGATATGTTGCCCACTTAGAGTATTTAAGTTTATTTTTACACACTTTTTGCACACTAAAGTCAAGATTAAACACTGTTGCTGGCCGTCACAAGTGTGGATCGATCAATTTGGTGGAGGATCGATCGATCTAGACTTAAAGATCTTGGACGTCGAGATGGGGATCGATCGGTCACCTCTTTGGACCGATCGATATAATGCATCCTGGAATTGTGTGGAGAACTAGATCGATCGATCTTGGTGAGTGATCGATCGATCTCTTGTTCCTGTGATCAGGTGGAGAACTGGATCGATCAATCCTGGTGAGTGATCGGTCGATCTTGAGAATCAAGTGGTCGGATGAGGTTGTGGATCGATCGATCCTTCTGTGGATCGATCGGTCCTAATGTTATTCTTGCACAAATCCTCCTTAACACGACCCGAACATGCTCTGTAGCGCTCCTTGATAAACTGGTCTCTTGTGTTATTTGACCAAGAGCGGGTGCTCTGCTAAGAGCAGGTGCTCTGTTATAGTGATAGTGAGGTTCGTTCAAAGGGACCAGCAATACACTCTAATCTATTGCAATACCATTTCAGCTAAGCGATCAATGTTGTTTTGTTATGGTTTGTCACAATTGCAAGTAAGTAATAAAATCGGTTTTAACAAGTGATAATAAAGGCGTTGAGCTAAGGGAATTTATCTCGGGGATTAGATCATTAAGAACCAAACATTTCTTCAGGAACATATTTTAGAATCAATCTAGAACTCAACCATAAAAATAGGAGGATCCACTGTCGTGGTATCAACCTCTTTATCAATCAATCTAACACCCTAAATTGTCGTTTGAGGTTACAAAGAATGACAAGCATTATAGAGAATGGGATCAATTTGTTCACGATTTGCCTTAACATCAACTGTCGTTGGCTAAGGACAAATCGCCCATCTATGTTCTTTCAAGCAACTCACAACACTTTTGATGAGTGAATTAAACCTAAAATCAAAGGTTAGGTGATCAAGCTAGTCTAGGCATTAAGAACAACAATAGATGAAGATATCAAATGATAAGAAATCCTATTTATGCTTTAGTTCATAAATCCATAATCCCCTTGAATCCCTTAACTCAACTAAATTAACTACTCAAACATATTAAAGCAAAGAACAATAAGAAAGATAATAGAAATCATGATACAATAAATAAAAGAGATAAGAGTTTAGAATTCTTCAAAGGGAAGAGACAAATCTCCAATATTACAAAAGCTTCTTTTTTTTTTTTTTTTCCTCTACGTAAACTCTCTCTTAAGAAACTGAAAATAATTAAGTGTGTAAGTCTCCCCCTCCTTCGAATCCACTCTCCCCTTTATTACGTAAAACTAAAGCTTAAAGAAAAACACACTTTCTACTTTAATCCTAATTAATAATATCAAAGACACACAAGTCTTTGGCAAATAGTTGCCCACTCAAGTATTATATATTAATAATCCACATAAGTCTTGGGCAGTTGGGAGAAGTGGTGGAAAATCTTAGTGGACTTAATTGTTTAATGAAGACTTTGCCGACAATTGCCTTTTGTTGCTGGATGGGTTTCGGGAGCAGGTCGTGAGTGCAGGAGCGGGTGCTCCTTCATCTGGAGCAGGTTGTGGTTGCTCCATTCATCGAAACCTTTTAGAAAATCTTCATTTTTCTTCTATTTCCGCCAAGTCTCTTTGTGAGCTGCAATTCTCCATTCTAGCCACTTTTAGACCTGAATTGACTCAAGATAAAATAAAAAACTCGATAAAAACCTATAAAACAAGGGTTAGAATGCGCCAAAAACGCATTATATCAATTCCCCCAGACTTAGATCTTTGTTTGTCCTCAAACAAATTCAAGACCAAGTAAGAGAGAAAAGTTTGAAAACATGGGAACCTTTTTACCCTCAGTGAACCAAGCAAATAACCTTGAATATGCAGACCACATAATCCAGAATATGAATAGCAAAGTTTTACCAAAACCTCTCAATACATTCTCAACCTAGTTCTATTTTCCAAACATAAACTCTTCACATTCATTAAAGGTTGCGTGAGCTTCTCGCTACAAACACTATTTAGGGTGGACGACGCTAAGGGCTTTAAAGCTATTTAGAGGTGGAGTTCAGAGTGTTTAAGGGTTACCCGGCGCTCGTAGAGGATGCAGGATATCGCACAAAATTGCAAGAGAGAATGAGTCCATTTGAGTTCCACATTCTCTAAACCACTCTTTCCTTCTTCAATCCCTCTAATCTTCTCATCTAGCCATTATCCTTCTTGGGCACACTCACTGTGCAGAGAGACACATTTTCCATTTCATACACTTACCACTCTTCATCATCGTTTTTGATTTTTTTTTTTTTTTTTTTTTTTTTTTTTTTTTTTTTTTTTATAATGAAGAGGGTTTCACTTACAAACATGTGTTTTTCAAACACAAAGATAATCGGAGTTGTTATTCATACCCAAGTGGAGTTTGTCATTGCCATTCCTTATAAAAATTTTGTCCCACCTCTTGCTAAACCATCTTCTGAAAAGTGGAGCGGGTGCTCTCAGTGGGAGCAGGTCGCGGGTGCTCTGTTCTTCAGAAAAAGTGATTTACAGGCTGCGTTGACCCATGTCTCTCCGGCCCTTTTGCACATATCTGCATATATGACAA
Organism: Turritis glabra; assembly: GCA_900406565.1. Classification (NCBI taxonomy): domain Eukaryota; kingdom Viridiplantae; phylum Streptophyta; class Magnoliopsida; order Brassicales; family Brassicaceae; genus Turritis; species Turritis glabra. Next base: position 1,202,683 of record OVBN01000173.1, on the reverse strand, counting down.
TGAAGTAGCAAGAGTGCAAGAGGTCTGAAAAGAGGTATGGTTTAAGGATGGTACTAGCTAAAATGAGCTAGCTATTCAGGAACAACCAGAGTGATACAAGGAATAAGGAGTCCTGAATATGATTTGTTTCCCTAATCTAGTGCTAATAGCGAGAAGAATTTAGTCAATATTAGGTTCAAATATGATGAGAGTTTATATTTTTCTGATAAAACCTGGAAGGTAGGATATTGAGGTGTTCCAGCTGTTCCATGTACCCAATATTCTGAAAAATGGTCACTAGAGAGAAGGTTAAACACAAATGGTTCAATAATCATCCTAGAGATGACTAATTCCCAACAAAGTTTTGACTCAAAACTGACTCAAAGAAAAGAAAACAAACCAAAATAAACATAATTAGTAGCAACTCCCCCCAGATTTACTTCACATCGTCTCGGTGTGAGAATAAACCAAGGGAGAGGGAAACAAATGAACACGAAATAAACAATCCTGAAATAATTATAAAGAAAACAAGCTTATATTAAGTTTAAGTTTTAGAGGGAGAGATAGAGTGTGGCTACATCTAGTCGCTATATGTGGTGTCGGAATCCTCGCTAATGAGAGTGCGCTGGCGCTTTGAGCGCGTCGATGGACCTTCTGAAACGGGAGTGCGCGTAGTAGCAGCAGCAGGAGCAGGTCGTGTGGGAGCAGGTGTTCCAGAGAAAGCAGGTTGTCGTTCTGGAGCAGGGCGATCGGTGGAGACTGGAGGAGCGGCCTGAGCGGGTCTGGTGTTCTTCTGCATCATAAACAACAACCGGCGTAGGAGAGCGTTGTTCTTGTTTGTAGCTTCGACCATCTAGCGGCGGAATTCGGCGTCGGTAGGGTTGTCGGAGATATCCCGAAGAGTTAACTCACTTTTATATGGACGACGCATTCCAGCCATTGAGCGTTGCGTGTTGGTGGTATCCTTGTCCAGATCTCTGATTTCTGCAGCATTTAGAGGAGGCTCAGGGATCTCACCTGGTGCCGGAGCAGTTGCAGATTGTGGTGTTGGAGCAATGTCTGGAGTAGGTAAAGGAGCAGGCTTTATGCCCTTTCTTCCGCAAAGGTGTTGTCCTGCTGGTTGGGTTTGTCGCGGAACAGAGGTACTCTGTGCCCGGATTGAAACCGATGTTAGCCGCATATCTCAAGTCTGTAAGCGCTGGCTGAGGCAGTTGGCAAAATAATTGGCGCTTGTCCCTTGAAGTGAAACGATAGGTGGTCGCATCATGGAGAATCTCGCATGTGATGAGGAAGTTGGTGTCGAGGAACGATGTCTCCTCGATGGATGTAGCTGTGTTGAGATCAACTCCCAAATGGAGAAACATGCGAGTTAGGAGACTGCCAATTCGCTCTGTGACCTGTGCTCCTTTTGCTTTGGCCACCTTGGTTCTCTTGTTTGTAACCTGCTCTGCAAAAACTGCTCCCAAGTTCACATTCATTTCATCCCCATAATTCAGACCTTTCTCCACTGCCATTGTCTCTCGGATTGCATTGTAGACCATGATTAATTCGTCAGTCCTAACCTTAGAAGCATCATCCTTTGAGAAGAAGATGGTGCTTATCGCTTTGGTGGCGATGCGAATGCCGGGGTTGCGGATCGCGGACTGAGCAGCAAAGCGAGAGAAGTAATTCCCCTGGGCGATAAAATCCCAGAAGGTGCTGGCGATGTTGAAACGGTTGGGAAATGACACGCGCTCCTCCTCAGAGTCAAACCCATACAGATCGCAGATTTCAGGGATTGAAACCTTGTATTTCTTTCCACCAGAGAAAAAAGAAAATGTACCCTCCGACGCGATCGGTTTGGTGGGATTGGAGTAGATGAGTTTTGCAGAAGCAAGACATTGACGCACGATGTCCGGATAGAGCAGGTCAGGTTGTAGAGCGAGGTCCGTCAGTTGCAAAGCAGAGAGTATGCTTGTACCGCATAAAAACCGGGTCGGTTCCATAGATATTTCCAACCTAATGTTGTAATAATACGCGTCCGATTGGTCCCATAGGGTGTCGAAACTCACAAGGAGTCGAGGATCAGGGAGTTCAAACCGCTTGTCCTCTTCGCGTGGCCATGGGTTGTACGGAACAGAGGAAGAAGGTGGTTCACCCCTTGTTTTGGCGGTTTTTGATGGATTCCCGAACGATGATTTTGGGCCTCTCATCTGCAAATCAAATTCAAAATCAAATCAAATCAATTTCGGATTCTCGAAAACTAATTCCAATTTCACACACATGCAACTTTCCAGAAGTTGCATTTTTCAAAATCACGGTCTCCCCATATCGTTGAAATTTCTCAAATTGAAACCCAGAAATTAACACCCAATTGGTATAGATTTTATCCAAGTAAAAATTCAAGTATGAGATTTGACAATTTAAGATAAACTTCACCGATTTGTCGCCAAAAATCTGCAAGAAGATTTTGAGTTTTTGAAGTTTTACCTGGTTTGTCTTGAATAGCGGAGGTGAATTTCGGATTAAAGATGAAAAATCTGTTGAGTTAGAATCAAAAATCTCCTAAATCCGTTAAGATTTTGAGAAAAATATTAGGGAGAGAAACCGTGAAGATGGTGAGAACAAAGGAAGAAGATGAACAGTAAAGTAGAGAGAGATAGAGGTTGATAATTAAATAGGTAGATACGTCCGTTACTGCTCTTGGGAGTTGTGGAAGTTTCTTTTTGACTTTATTTTCGGATCCACTATCTTCTCTCTACACACTTACCTTTTTCTTTGTGTGATATTTGAATATTTGAATTTTAAATGTTCGGCCCGAAAAGCAGATGCTCAGTATCGCCTAGTGTTCCCAACAGAGCAGGTTTCGTCCAAGGAGCAGGTGCTCCATTATTTTGTAGAGGTGCTCCCTTGTCTTGGTTGCCTGGCTGTCGGATCGAGCGATCCATATATGGATCGATCGGTCCGATCCTGAATCGGTCGATCTGTATAGGATGGGTCGATCTGTAGGTCTACCGGTGATGCTGCTTTGAATGTACAACTCTGGAGCAGGTGTTCTCAAAGGAGCAGGTGCTCCGTTTTTTTTTTTTTTTTTTTTTTTTTTGTTTTAGAAACAGTGGGTTACCTCCCACCAAGCGCTTTGTTAAAGTCACTAGCTTGACTTGTTTAGCCATTTTAGGCTTGAGGAGCATCGCCTAAGGGGATGAATCCACCTTCGGCTTGGTTCGTGTCAGCTAGATATGGCTTGAGCCGCTGACCATTGACCACAAATTCATTTCCCTTGGTGTCCAGCAACACCACAGCTCCATAGGAGCGGACTTCCTTAATGATAAAGGGTCCGGACCACCTTGATCTTAACTTTTCTGGAAAAAGTTTAAGTCGAGAGTTGAAAAGAAATACCTGGTCGTTTGGCTGAAAGTTCCTGGTGAGAATCCGTTTGTCATGATACATCTTAGTCCTTTCTTTGTAGATGTTAGAACTCTCATAGGCAAGGTGCCTAATTTCTTCCAACTCATTTAGCTGTATAGATCGCCTTTCAAAGGCTGATTTGACATCGTAATTCATCAACTTTACGGCCCATGCTGCTTTGTACTCAAGCTCTACAGGGAGGTGACAAGACTTCCCATATACCAAATGGAAAGGAGTTGTTCCCAGTGGTGTCTTGTATGCAGTGCGGTAAGCCCAAAGAACGTCATCTAACTTGGTAGCCCAATCCTTTCTGGTTGATCCTACGGTTTTCTGCAAGATACTCTTGATTTCCCTGTTGGAAACTTCAACTTGGCCACTAGTTTGTGGATGATATGGTGTAGCTACCTTGTGTTTCACACCATTCTTTCTCAATAGGCTCTCAAAGACCTTGTTGATGAAGTGAGTGCCTCCATCGCTTATGACAACTCGTGGTACTCCAAACCTAGGGAATATCAAGGATTTAAACATCTTTACCACTACCTTGGCATCATTTGCTGGTGAAGCAATAGCTTCCACCCATTTAGACACATAATCAACGGCCACCAAAATGTATTGGTTTCCATAAGAAGATGGGAACGGTCCCATGTAATCAATTCCCCATACATGAAACACTTCAACTTCCAAAATGAAGTGTTGTGGCATCTCATTCTTCCGAGAGATGTTTCCTTGCCTTTGGCATGTATCGCACCTTGAAATGAAAACATGGGCATCCCTAAACATTGTCGGCCACCAAAATCCAGCTTGCAGCACTTTAGACACTGTCTTGAATGTTGCGAAGTGTCCGGCATAGTTCGAACTATGGCAATGGAACAAAATCCCAGTAATCTCTTCATCAGGCACACATCGCCTAAAGATACCATCTGAGCATTGTTTGTAGAGGTATGGTTCGTCCCAAAAATACCTTCGGATATCTCTTAAGAACTTCCTCTTCTTATTTCCCACGAAATCAGACGGTTCTTTTTCAGCAGCTAAATAGTTTGTTATCTCCCCAAACCATGGAAAATTCGGAACATTCGCCTTGGAGATAGAACCGCAAAAATTTTCGAGAGCGGTTGGTCCGTTGTCTAAAACTTGTGCTTTGATAAGAGCAACCCCATTCTGTAACCCCATTCTCGCTTCCCTTTTTGTCAACAATCTGTAAATCAAACTCTTGGAGCAAGAGGATCCACCCTTAAAGTCTCGGCTTTGCATCCTTTTTAGTGAGCAGGTATTTGAGAGCAGCGTGGTCGGTATGTACGATAACCTTAGAACCAACAAGGTAGGATCTGAACTTTTCAAAAGCGAATACCACCGCTAGCAGCTCCTTCTCGGTTGTAGCATATTTGCACTGAGCCTCATCCAAGGTTCGACTAGCATAGTAAATCACATGAAGCTTTTTGTCCTTTCGCTGACCCAAAACTGCTCCTACGGCATAGTCGCTCGCATCTGTCATCACTTCAAATGGCAATTCCCAATCAGGTGGTTAAACAATGGGTGCGCTTACCAAGGCTCCTTTTATGGTGTGAAAAGCTTCAAGACAAGTCCCATTGAAGTCATATTTGGTCTCTTTGCACAATAACTGAGTTAGCGGTCTTGCAATTTTGGAGAAGTCTTTAATGAACCTCCTGTAGAAACCAGCATGACCCATAAAACTCTTTATGCCCCTGACCGAATTTGGCGGCTGAAGACTCATCATGACCTCCACTTTCTTTTTGTCAACCTCAATGCCATTCTCAAATATCCGATGGCCTAATACAATGCCATTTCGTACCATGAAATGGCATTTTTCCCAATTCAGCACGAGATGCTTCTCCTCACATCGCCGTAACCCCCTGCACAAATTTGACAAACACACAGAAAAAGAGCCTCCATAGACAGAGAAATCGTCAATGAAGACTTCCATTATATCCTCAATAAGGTCAGTGAAAATTGACATCATACACCTTTGGAATGTCGCTGGGGCGTTACACAAACCAAATGGCATTCTGCGATATGCAAAAGTGGCATAAGGACATGTAAAGGTCGTTTTTTCTTGGTCGTCTGGATGGATAGGGATCTGGAAAAAACCTGAGTAACCATCTAAGAAACAGTAATATGGATGGTTAGCTAATCGCTCAAGCATTTGATCAATAAATGGCAAGGGAAAATGATCCTTTCTAGTGGCAGCATTTAATTTCCTGTAATCAATACACATTTTATGGCCAGTTACGGTTCTAGTTGGTATCAATTCATTCTTTTCATTTGTGATCACAGTAATTCCACCCTTTTTAGGTACCACATGAACAGGACTAACCCATTTACTATCTGAGATTGCATAGATAACACCAGCTTCTAGGAGTTTCATGATTTCCTTTTTAACAACATCCTTTAAATTTGGGTTTAACCTCCTTTGATGTTCTATTGAATTCTTTGATTCATCTTCTAGATGTATCCTATGCATGCAAAGATCAGGGGAAATTCCAGGAATATCATCTAGTGAATATCCTAGAGCCTTTCTATATTTCCTAAGTTCACACAAAAGCAAGGTGGTTTCCACATTGTTCAAATCAGCATTTATGATCACAGGGTAAGTAGAATTAGGACCTAAGAATGCGTACCTTAGACCAGCTGGTAGGGTTTTGAGTTCGATTTTAGGAGCTCTTAGTTCGCTCCAAGGACCGTGAACAGAGTCTTTGGGAGCAGTTTCGTTTTCTGGAGCAGGTGCTCCGTCACCATCCCCTGTTTTGAGGTTCAGAAATCCAATCGAATTTTCTACTGGTTGGCTCGAATCCAACATTCTTGCAAACCCAACTGTGTCCTCACTGAAGTACCCATGCTCACCCTCAGCTTTTGTCAAAGCTATGTCCAACGGATCATCAGCCAAGATTTCTTCAATCTCTCCCTTAGAAACTTCGAGATTATCGTCTATGACACAAGTTTGCCCATCAATGGTTGGCCTTTTGAGCATTCTATCCATCTCAAATTCCATCATAATGTCCCCCAGGTGGAGACCGATTGTACCATTCCTCACATCAATAATCTCACCAGCTGTGCGCAAGAAAGGACGGCCCAAAATTAAGGGATCCTTTGGTTCTTCATCAAGTTCTAGTACCACGAAATCTGCTGGAATAAAAGTGTTGCCAATTCTAACATGCAAATCCTCAAGAATTCCTATGGGTAATTTTACTGACCTGTCAGCAAACACCAATGAAATCTTCGTTGGTTTGAACTTTGTGTACCCAAGTTTTCTAGCAATTGAATATGGCATGAGGTTCACGCTTGAACCTAAATCGCATAGGGAACAAGCGAATTGAGTATGACTAATTTGCACCGATAAAACAAACTTCCCTGGGTCTTCTTCCTTCTTAGGCATCTTGTTTTGTAGCACTGCACTACAGCTCTTAGATACCATCATAGTATTTTGCTCTGAAGAAACTCTTCCTGCAACCAGACCTTTAACATATTTCTTCATAGCTGGTATCATCTGAATTGCATCTACCAAGGGAAGCTTAACCGTTAAATCCTTCAACATCTCCTCACACTTTGCCTCTTCCAAGTCCTTTGAGATTTCCGTGGAAGGACTTGGTAAGGAATTGGAGGTTTGTAGACACGAGGAATAACCTTAGGAGTTGGTTCAGCAACTCTTTCATTCTCGCTTTCTTCTGGAGTAGGTGCTCCATGTTCCGGAGCAGGTGCTCTGTGTGGGAGCAGGTGCTCTGCAGAATTTTCTGGGCAAGATTCAGCGTTTGCCCTTACAACTGGTGGTAGAACTGTTCCACTCCTTAGCTCAATTGCATTTACAAACTCTCTAGGGTTTGCAACTGGTTTACCTGGAAGCACGCCTTGTGGCCTCTTGCTTGCTTCAGCAGTTTGAGCGACTTGAGTATCAAGTTTCTTCACATGATTACAAACTGCTTCAAGTCTACCATTAAGATCAGAGTACATGTTATCTACCTTTGTATTTATCTCAGTGGCAGATTTCTGTTGATTAGCCATCAGCTGTTGCATCATTCCCTTCAATTCATCCTGAGGATTACTTCCTGAGCTCGAAGGAGCTTGATAGTTATTAAACTGTGGTCTCGGTTGAAATCTTCCTTGAAACTGATTATTAGTTTGGTAAGGTGTGAATGTTTTTCCTTGGAAACCTTGAAGAAAATTCTTTTGGAAGCCTTGGTCTTGAGGTTTCTGGTTCTGGAAACCGGTTTGCTGCGGATAAACCTGGTCCTGCGGATTCTCGACATTTGTATTCCTATAGGAAAAATTAGGGTGATTCTTATAGTTTTGGTTGAATCCACGGTTTTGCACAAACCCTTGACCACTCACATAGTTGACCTCTTGCTGACCAAAATCTCTTTCTTCATCCATTTCCTCAGAAAGTGGTTCACCATTCTCATCAGCAAAATGAACCATCCTTTGGTTTCCCTTAAGCAACAAGTTAACCTTAGCCGTAAGATCATCGATCTTTTGAGAATCCATACCACCAGTTTTCTTTGTTCTATCATACTCTTGAGACCTGCTGCTAGAACTTGCAGCCAAGTTTTCAATAAGTTTGTAGGCACCGTCTCTGGTCCTTGTCATAAAATCACCATCGCTAGCAGCGTTCAAAGCGTTCCTATAGTCCCAATCGACACCATCATAGAAAATACCCAGCAAGTTCTCATCGGTAAACCCATGGTGTGGACATTCTCTTTTGTATTCCTTGAATCGCTCCCATGCCTCACAAAAAGATTCTCCGTGATGTTGCTGAAAATTGGAGATCTTGCTCTTTAAGCTCGCGGTCTTGGTTTTGGTGTAGAAGTGGTCCAAGAACACTGCTCTACATTGTGTCCAAGTTGTGATGGATCCAGCGGGTAGAGATTTGAGCCATCTAGAAGCTTTATCCGCAAGTGAGAAAGGGAAAAGTTTACACTTTATGAAATCCGGGTTCATTCCATTAGAACTCGTTGTGGAGCAGATCTCCTCAAAGTTCTCTATATGGTCCATTGGAATTTATGCGGGAAGTCCATGGAACAAGTGCTGCTTGACCAGTGATATCATCTGAGGCTTTATCTCATAATCTTGCCTCGCAACAGCAGGTGTAATAATAGCGGATCTGTTCCTGTAAAAGGCATCAGGGTTGTCCATGTCCCCAATAACATGTTGTTGTTCGCGCGCATGTTGCTCTTGTTGTACGCGCTCGTGTTGCTGCTCTATCTGAGCCATTTGCTCTTGCAACCTTTGCAGCTCAGCCGCCATTTCACCTTCACCTTGGCCAGCCATATCGACGAGATTGGTCCTTGTTCGTCTATTTAGTCGTTCTAGTCTTGCGAGTTCCGTGTTAGTCAAGATTACAAGGGGTAATGGACGATTGCTCCTTGTTGACCTTTGGTTCATGCACCTGAAACATACGCAAGAGAAGAAAAATAACAAGTAAGTAAACTTAGTCTAAAATCGTATATTAAAACTAGAGGTATCGAGTTGGTCCCCGTCGCAACGGCGCCAATTGATAAACTGGTCTCTTGTGTTATTTGACCGAGAGCGGGTGCTCTGCTAAGAGCAGGTGCTTTGTTATAGTGATAGTGAGGTTCGTTCAGAAGAACCAGCAATACACTCTAATTTTTTGCAATACCATTTCAGCTAAGCGATCAATGTTGTTTTGTTTTGGTTTGTCACAATTGCAAGTAAGTAATAAAATCAGTTTTAACAAGTGATAATAAAGGCGTTGAGCTAAGGGAATTTATCTCGGGGATTAGATCATTAAGAACCAAGCATTTCTTCAGGAACATATTTTAGAATCAATCTAGAAGTCAACCATAAAAATAGGAGGATCCACTGTCGTGGTATCAACCTCTTTATCAATCAATCTAACACCTTAAACTGTCGTTTGAGGTTACAAAGAATGACAAGCATTATAGAGAATGGGATCAATTTGTTCACGATTTGCCTTAACATCAACTGTCGTTGGCTAAGGACAAATCGCCCATCTATGTTCTTTCTAGCAACTCACAACACTTTTGATGAGTGAATTAAACCTAAAATCAAAGGCTATGTGATCAAGCTAGTCTAGGCATTAAGAATAACAATAGATGAAGATATCAAATGATAAGAAATCCTATTTATGCTTTAGTTCATAAATCCATAATCCCCTTGAATCCCTTAACTCAACTAAATTAACTACTCAAACATATTAAAGCAAAGAACAATAAGAAAGATAATAGAAATCATGATACAATAAATAAAAGAGATAAGAGTTTAGAATTCTTCAAAGGGAAGAGACAAATCTCCAATATTACAAAAGCTTCTTCTTTTTTTTTTTTCCTCTACGTAAACTCTCTCTTAAGAAACTGAAAATAATTAAGTGTGTAAGTCTCCCCCTCCTTCGAATCCACTCTCCCCCTTATTACGTAAAACTAAGGCTTAAAGAAAAACACACTTTCTACTTTAATCCTAATTAATAATATCAAAGACACAAGTCTTTGGCAAATAGTTACCCACTCAAGTATTATATATTAATAATCCACATAAGTCTTGGGCAGTTGGGAGAAGTGGTGGAAAATCTTAGTGGACTTAATTGTTTAATGAAGACTTTGCCGACAATTGCCTTTTGTTGCTGGATGGGTTTCGGGAGCAGGTCGTGAGTGCAGGAGCGGGTGCTCCTTCATCTGGTGCAGGTTGTGGTTGCTCCATTCATCGAAACTTTTTAGAAAATCTTCATTTTTCTTCTATTTTCGCCAAGTCTCTTTGTGAGCTGCAATTCTCCATTCTAGCCACTTTTAGACCTGAATTGACTCAAGATAAATAAAAAAACTCGATAAAAACC